>CM076578.1:3252458-3341624 GCA_034641835.2 Pinus albicaulis
CCTCCTGTTAGCCATCAGTATTTTTTACATGTTAGTGATGACTATATCTTCAGCTGAGTTTTCTAGAAACTGATTTCCTTATGTCAATATGTCATCCAGAAAACCCTCCCAAAACTTTTTTCGCCTTTCTACCTATTCATTCCACCCCTGGCAACATCAAAAAACCTCATATCACAATCCTATCTAGCTTCAGCCTTATTGACCTGCCCATCAGCCTTAAAGGGAAAATCCACATCTGTTTCAGAAGTCTACCCTATGTTAGGAAGTGGCGTTTAGGACATTTCATCTTTGGCAATCATCAAAAAGCCAAAAAGTCCCCATCTGCAGCAGACCTACCATGACTGATCCCTTAATTTGCAAATGAAGTTGACAAACAGCCTTAAGTCGCGCCACTCACACCCCCTAGATCTCAGCACTGCATAAAGCCCATTCTCAAGCTGACTAGTAGGTTTTTCACTGTGTTCTATGGTTCTTCAAAAACAAGAAATATGTTTCATCTCATGGAGTAAATGTTTGAGTTTACAGTTAGAGGAACACCTGCTTCTAAGTGTATTATGAGCCTGAGATGAAGCTGCAAAACAAAGGGCTCTCAATCAGGACCTTACAGCTCTTTTCAGTATGAAAATCACAGGAAAAAGGATTGCCACTGTCTCAGCAAATGGTAAATTTGTCAAGGCTCGGGACCTCCTTCATTACAAGCAGAGGGTTAGGGCGCCTCCTTCATCCATAAGCAGAGGGCGCAGGTCAGAGTTGACTCAGAAGGTTGCAAAAGTCCAGGTTTGCCCTGTCTGAAACAATGAAACAATATCTTCAGGTTTCATGAATGTAATTGCTGACCATAACAGGATTGTAGTGAAAGTATGATAAGCTCAAAGGAAAAGAAGTTTAGCCTAATAAAAGAGATCATCTGAAATTTTCAAGTCAGGTAAATGGTTGAAACTTTAGAAGGCCATTTCATCGGTGAACATCCAAATCATAAGAGGCCTGTTTTGGTGCAGCATCAAATAGAACAGATGTTAATCAATGCCATTACACAGGCAGGAGAAGGTTCTTGGTTCTTCAAGAAAACACTGACCTTTATGATCACAAAGAGTTCTGGTCAATATACCAGGTCATGAGATGAACAAGCCAAGTGACAAATATCTCAGCAACCTTAGAACAGTGTCACTATGGCTAGGTTTCCTTCAAAAACACGGTGAGGTTTGCAAATGAAGATGCTAAGATTGGTGTTGTTCAGATGGTTTACTTACCACCACATTTGCCTGATAAAAAACCTCCTCCATACATGAGTAGAGGGCCAAAACTGCTACAGGTGCTGAAAGTGATTGATACAAGAAAGAGCAGTAGAAGGATATCGAAGACTGAAACAAGGTCACTACACCAATGAATGACAGCTCTGATAATGTAAAGATACTGATACTCCTGTTTCAGAGAAAGGCTGTGTCTGACATAGTGGTAAAAGGGGTCTTCTGATACTTTACCTGATTAAGAGCTTCCTCCATACATAAGCAGAGAGCCAAAATCATTGCAGACTGTTGAAAAATGGTAAGTCCAAAAGTGCAGAGAAAAGACTCAAAGAAGTTGAAATAAAGAAGGTATTACTGTCTATGATACTAATGTATTGATCTCCCTCTTCAAAGAAGCTACCTGTCAACAGCTCATCCAGCAGAAAGGAGAAAAGGTTGAACATACTTTATGCCTTGAGTGCCAAAGTAGTAGTGGACTTAAAAAGGGTTAAAGACATTTCATGAGCACCTATCCAGAAATCAAGGAAAATCCCTCTGAGCAAACAAACAAGGCTAAGGTGAAAAGATGCAACTAGAGAAGTAAGCAGTGACTAAGGTTGAGTCATAAAAGGCAAAATGACAGGTATGCAATGCTAGGAATAGATAAAAGAGACAATTTTGAGCATATGTGTGCCACTGATGCCTAAAAGAAGATTCTCTCCTTGTGGAAAGGGTCAAACAATAAAATAATCTCATATATCAAAAGTTCAAAGGATGCGCCTTTCGAGAAGAGGTGTTTTACAACTTTTCCAACATTTTTAGTGCATTATGAAATAGCCATTCTTTACTAGCAAATCACCAAGTGAAAGAGGCAGTGAACATAAGTCCAGTCATGAAATGTTGCTACTGACAAAAGGGATTTAATATGCTGAGCAAATAGAATAAAGACTGTGTGCCAAAAAACCTGTTTTCATATTTTACAAGTTTGGCTTTTTAAATAAGGAGGCAAACTGGTATATGATCCTATGATTAGGCAGAAAGGAATTTGTTTTTGATAAACTATCATTGTTTATATTCCCTAAAGAAGACACCAATGGTTTCCTGTAAAGTGGTAAAACAGCTTTCAAATGCCTTTGACAGTTTTTTTTAAATGACCTTGCTTTTGTTTACCTTGTCACCTAAAAGCGCTCAAAGAGGGAAAAAGTCGAAATTTTGAGATATCTCTCTCATGGGAACAGGTATGTAATTCCGTGAGGAGGCAAAACAGATCTGGAAGATTGTCATTTTAAAAAAAAAAGGCAACTTGATACAAACACTGTTTTGCATCATTTGAAAAGGGGCAGATATATGTATTCAAAGTGACCGTTTGATATTTTGAAAATGTCATGAAAATGAAATAGGGGAATATTAAATCATTTGTGAAATCAAAACAACGAATTGCTACAGCTCCCAAGCATCACAACGAGCTTTTCCAACAATTTGAGGTCTTCTGCACAGTTTTAGGGCGGCGCGACGAGCCTGGCAAGTGGCGCGACGAGCCTGGGCTCCAAAATACACGGGGTGTCAACACGGGCGCGACGGGCCTGTAGGCGGGCGCGACGAGCCTGTAGGTGCCCGCCCGACAGCACGACAACTCCACCCGGCGTTTTCTCCGGCGCGACGAGTTTTGCTCCAAGGGTTGCCGCGCCAGTTTTGAAGAATCCCGTTGCATTTTTAGATCCCTCCAAGGGGATTTCTTCTCAAAAACGCACAAGGTACTCTATCCCACCTTAAAGAACTCGAAAAATCAAGTTTTCAAGCATGTAGACCTCGGTTTGAAGCTGTGCATAAGTTAAAGGGCAAAAGTTTGTTGATAAAGAAGCTGGAGGCAGGGTAGGGCAGAACGCTTGGTGTTTACATATGAGGTCAAAAAAGGGGTACAGTAGGTGGACTTTTTAAACTCACGGAGCAAGGAATTTATTTCCTAAAACCACTGTCACACCTATTTTTACACCTAAGCTAAATCTGCCTTTTCATTACACTACGTGGTATCCTTCTAAAGTTTGTTAAGACAGAGTTTTCTGAGAAGTGAAATAAGGCCACATTCTAGAAGGCAGTTGTTGATGATCAGGTTTACATCAAACGCAGGGTTGTTGTTGATTAGGCATGGTTGTTGTGACCAAAGTTGAAGTTTGAAACCAGGAATACACAACACACTGAAAAACAGAATGGTTAGTGTTTGAGGTTAATACTGAAAACAGAGGTACAGGTATTTGGTGCACCTTTTAAACTCATAAAACAGAGAGTGTGTTTTCTAAAAACAACTGTTGCACTTACTTTTTTCACCTAAACTAGGTCTGCTTGCTCATTACACTATATTGTCATTCTGAAGACTGTTAGACAGAGTTTTATAAAGGTGAAACAAGGTATTTTGTTGATGATTGGGCATTTGTAGATGATTGGGCATTTACTGGTGATCAAGTAAACAGCAAGGGCAGAGTTTTAAAAGCAGTGAGTGACTTCTCAAAAGGTCACAAGTGAAAGGTTCTTCTCTTAACACAGTGGGCTATTTTTCACCTAACCACAGGGTCTCTTTCTTTTCCCACTGTGTGGTCTCCACAGAAGTATGCTGACAGGGGCATATTTCAAGGTAAATAACTTAAAAGAGCAGGGTTATAATCTTGAAGTTTGTTTTCAAAGACAAAAATATAAGTGCAAGCAGGCCTCTAAGCAAAGGTCACGAAGGGGATTTGTTCAAGACTGTGCCCAAAGAATCTACAAAACAGTTCTTACCCATAGTGCTATTGTTGAGAAAGATTCAGAGCTAAAGTATAACCAAGTTTGAAAGATTGTGGTTAATAAGTGCGGAAGAGTTTATTCAAGGAAGCCTTGTTGAATCACAAGGTCCATAACTGTCAAAACAGTTTGGTGGCTTGTCTCAATCCAGGAAAACATTCTTCATATATTGAAGGCAGTGTGCCTCTTTCAAGCCTGTTTTTAATCAGAATGCCTCCAAGGCGAGATCACAAAGGCGGACAACATAAGAGATATGAGCCTACCTCCATAGAAGACATCAATGCTCATCCTTTAGTACTTTTCAATTTCCATGAGGTAGGCTGTCTTGATTTCTGTCAAAGGATAGAGGAAGTCAAGAGTTTCTCACCACTTACACATTTGTGTGCTTTAAGGTTCAAGGACAAACACTTCCAGCTTGCAGATCTTGATTTCAAAATTTCTCGAAGGTATATATCCAAAGCTACCAAGATCCCGTATCATGGTGAAAAATGGTTTAAACAAGCACATCTTGATTTGGAGGACTATAAGCCTTTCATCAAGCCGGAACATAGGGAGACCATCACTGCTACTTTCCCTTTCTCCTATCTTCTTGACAGTTATGCGCCACTGATGAAGGCCATAATGAGATACTTCACTTGTGAAGGGAGGTTTAGCCAAATCTTTGCTTATCATGTTCACTTGTTGATGCATTTTACCAGGAGCAAGCAATTAAACCTTCCATACTTTTTGTCCAAGAGCATAGAGAAGATGGCAGCTGCTGTCCAAAAGAAAGCTCCACCTCGGCAAATCTCTTCTCTCTTTCATCATTCCTTGATCAAAATCATCTTCTTGCACCAGCTGGAGAAGAAAGAGGTTTCATGGGAGTCCTTCATTAGCCATGCCGATTTCGCCACTGTTCCTCCTGCTCATGTGTCCCCGACTCAGCCTATCCGTCGCCCAGTGCCTTTATCTAGTAGGCCTACCCCTAAAAAACTCAAGATGATCACTGGGCAGCCAAGTACACAAGGAGAAGGAGAGGGCAGTGAGCCACAAGGAGAAAAGGAGGTTGATGAGCAGCAGCCAGATTTTGAGGGACAGCAGCGGTTGGATATCATTGGACAGCAGCAGCTGGAGGTTGATGAACAGCATCAATTTCAGGAAGAAGAGCAGCAGCTGGAGGTTGATGAACAGCATCAATTTCAGGAAGAAGGGTAGCAGACAGAGGTTGAGGTACAGCAGCAGGTACCGGAAAGGGAACAGCAGTGGACATAGTTTGAAGAGCAGCAGTTTGAGCAAGCAATCGAAACACCTTTTGAGCCACAAGCTGGACAGGATGTTGGGGAAGGACAGCAAGCTGAAGCTGCCACCACAATGGTGACCAAAAATGTCCCTAAGAAGGGAAAATTGCCCAAGAGAACAACTCCTAGCTTACCAAGGAGAAAGAGCGCTAGATTGGCCTTCAAAGGCAAAAGTACAATTGGAGAAAGCGCCAAGCATGGAGGTGAATCAGCTGTCATCCCTATCCCAAGCGATAACAGCGACAATGAGGCACGCATCCTTGAGAACCTCCTCATTCACAAAGAAGGGCAAATTGAGGTTTTACAAGAAGATCTCCAAAGGGCAAGGAATTTCAATCAATTCTTGGAGGTTGAGAACAAACAAATGAAATTTCATGCAGCCATTCATGAGTCAAGGGCCATCAAGTACAAAAAGGAGGCGGAAAGGGCGCAAGTGAGAATTGAAGAGCTTATTGGCGAATTTGATGATGAGGAAGAGGAGGACCAGCCTAGGCGAAAGAGGCCTAGAACCATCGGGCTTAGGAGAGCTTTGGAGAAGCAGAAGGCTGAAGAACAAGCTCAATTCGAAACTTTTCCTCTCACTACCCTCTTTGAGCGGGAAATTGAGGAAAACAAGGAAGCTTGGCTTGAGAGGGCTAACCAGCATTTGGAGACCAAGCTTGAGAAGGCAAACAGGGATCTCGAGCTACAGAGAAAGAGAACACTTCACTTTCAGAAGCTAAACCAATTCGCCCGGCGCAAATTGAAGGTAGCACAAGAAAAATTGAAGAAATTGAAGGAGAGGCGCCTAGCACGGAAGGAAGAAAAACACACATCAGCCCTCGATATTTTAGCTTCAGCTTCGGAACATGTCTCCATGGACCCTTGAGGGTCATCCATGCCAATTTTGGGCCTGTTTCGAAAACTTTTTGTTTTTTGGCATTTTTGGGGTTTTTGCCAAAAACTCATAAATGCGCCATTTCGGTTTGAAGAGTCGTCAAGGGAGGAGGGTGATACCAATGGATTCCATAATTTCATGAGCAGCTCTCCAGCGATTTTCAGGGCATTTGAAAATCATTCGCCCCCTCAAATTGGCAAAAAACAACCTCATTTTGCACATTCTGCTCGCCCTATCAGCAGCCTGCTATTTTCTGGGTTTTTGCACACAGGTACAGTTTTGAGGGACTTTCAGAGATCAGATTGAGATGATTCCACTTGCATTGGAAAGCAGACACAGAGAGATTTCCAACGAGCCATCATGAGCCTCATTTCGACATCAGGAAGCCTTCCATTTGCATCCAGCAAGTCAGAGGACCTTTTTCAGGCATAAATATGAAGTATTTTTGCAATTTTTGAACTCCAAAAATCTGCTTTTCCCAAATGTGCGTTAGGCTATTTTTATCATGGGAAAATCATGGAAAGTCAATATAATTTCCGTTTTTAGCAATTTTTTAGATATTTTATTAGATATTTTGTGCCTTGGGCTTTGCAAAGCCACAAGGGCAAATTTAGATATTTTGACTTGGCCAATGGGATAGCTAGTTGCTCCATGAGGTTTTCCTCCTTCTAGCCTATTTATCTCATACTTCTCATTGTAAATCGGAGGCTGAACTTGAGAGAAGAATTAATGCATTGGTCATATGAGCTTTGAAGAATACACTTGAGTTATGATGTTTGGATTGCCTCTTGGATGCTTTTGAGGAATGTTGAAGGCTTGTTGATGGATTCCTTGACATGGTAGAATGGTATAGTGCTTCTTAATGTTGTTTTGTCTTCTAGTTTTCACTCATATTTCATTTTTCTTGCTGCTATAGATCGGTAAAGATTGATTTTGAGACATGCCCATGGAGGCACCTCAAAATTCCTGAATCTTCATAGCTTGATGTTTTCTTCTCCCTTAGTTATGCTAAAGAATTCTTAGCTGCTCTTTAGTAACCTAAGGTGTTGTTGCTAAGTTTTATTCATCAGTTCCATGTATGTTGAGTAGGATGTATGGTTTGCCCTACCTACCTATCAGCTGCCCATAGTTTTGTCCATAAAACTTTCTCTTTGACTGATTTGTTGATCATTTTGTTGAACCAAGGAGGCCTAGTCCCGATCTAGCCCTTTGCCTAAAACTATGAAAGCTTATTTGTCCAAGTGCCCAATGACTTAGAGACTATGTTTAGGCGTTCCGGCATAGTTTATGAGTTGTTAGTTTGTCTCATGTGTTTTCCCCAAAGTCTGATAGCCGTTTCCCGAAGTTAGAGGGTCATATACCTCTATGTATGGCTGGAATGTTTGATTTCTATGTATTGATTAGCTTATAGTATTCCTAGCATGATTAATGGCTTGCTATTACATGTTTATGTCTGCTATTAACTAGTTTTCACTTGAAATCCCTTGTCTTTCACCAACTTACTGTCCATTTAATCCATTTTGCCCAGAGATCCCTTCTACTGTGAATCAAATCGGCCCTACAACAGCTTTACATCATCACTCCATAGCTTCCTTGATCTGTTTGACCCCATAGCCCAATTTATCTACATCTTGTCATCCAGTTTATGAATTTGATCAGTTTCATCCCTCACAAACTTAAAAACTAAAAAAACCAAAAAACACACTTCATAACTAGCCTAATATCAGAACATCGCAAGTAAACACACCGACATCTTCTACACATATAGAGAGAGCCCTCTCTGAGTCCAGGAAGGCTAGGTCCTCGGGCTCCAAAGCTTGGTTTGATGTTACATCGTCATTTGGCTAGCCAATCGGCCAAATCACGGGACCCTAACACCTCCTTCTGGATCTTCGCAGTGGCAACAGTGGCATTGGGCTATGCATCAATAATCTTCTTCCCTTTTTCATTCCCCTTTTCAGGTTCTGATTCAGAGTTGGAGCATGCATATAATTTAGAAGCCCTCATCTTGGCCACTAGCGACTGCTTGGCCCAACACTCACTTGTGTTGTGAGTGGAGCTCTTATGGAAATCACACCACTTTTCCGTGTCCTTCTTTGTCTTCACGATGTTGTTCTTGCTTGTGGATTTGGCAGGTTATATTGGGCCGCCATGCCTTGGCTTTGTCCTTTGTTCTGCGGTTTGGGGGCACCTTTCCCTTGCTTTTGATTTGCAGATCTAAAGTCTTGCTTCTTCTATTTGAATTTCTGCTCAATCTTGGCAGCATACTGGTATGCCGTACCAAGCGAGGAGATGTCAGGGAACTCCATTTCCTCTTGAATGTTTCTGTGTAGACAACTACGATACTTTGGCACAAAATGTTTTTCTGAATATTTGATACCCAACTTTGTGCTCAGGGTATGGAAAAAATCCGTCAGCTCATGGACATCTTGATCCCTTTGTTGCTACAGCGTGGTCCATTGTATGTACTTGTCCTCATAGCTCCCCACGGGATAGTATTGTTCCTTGATGGCATCTCAGAAATAATTCCAAGTGGGTATGGCTGAGAACAGAGAGGGTTCTGTCTCATCCTTTTTCTCACAGTAGGTTTCCCACCATTCCTTGACATGGGGGGTAGCTTTGAGGAGTGCAAAAATAATATTCTCCCGGTCGGAAAAGTCATGAATCGAGAAATATACTTCTAATAGATTCAACCATATATCTATGGCATCTTCATGTATTTGACCCTCAAATATGGGAATGTCAAAGTTTACTTGTACCTTAAAGGGAGTTGCACCTCTAGAGTGGCTGCTCGATGCAGATGCGCTGCTGGTGGGCAGTCGTTGAAGGATTTGGGCAAAGTTATCCATCATCGCGTTCCTTTGTTTTTCGAGGGCCTCCTCGAGCAATATTTTGATAGGATCTCCTGTTCCCTCATCTTTATTTTTGTCCCCCATGGGCGTCCATTGGGGTTTGCGAGGCTGATCTTGCAAAGGTTTCACCAGATCGAGCCCTAACTCCTTATACCCCGACCTCGTTGGGGACATGCAAAGAAGGATCGAGAAAAAGCAGACCACTCTGATACCACTGATCTAGATTTATGTAGGAACGCAAAAAAATACACATATAACTATAAATACAAAGATGCAGCAGAAATAACACTTCATTTCATTAATATCAAAGAACTGAAATTTGCTTGCAGACAGAATGGAAATAAACTAGCTAGGGCACCGGTAGCTTATCTCTGAGAAGAGATGTGGCAGATACAGGCCTCTGAACTAAGTTACAATGAAGCTCGAGGGCCTATTTATTATTTAGAAACAATGGAAAACCTTAAACATCCAAAACCCTAACCCTAGGAGATGAAGCGCCAAAACTATGGGCCCCGTTTGGGTAAATTGGTGTTTCAACTTCCCGGGGACGTAACTTTGGCATACGATCTCCATTTGACGCGAACCATACCTTGTTAGAAATATCTATCCGAGGACTACACCTTTTGAGTGAGCAACATCACTCCACAGACCCATGTTGCTCTCGGTTTTCCCAAAAAACATTGTTTAGGGCCTCAAGATGACTCCGGAAGTTCAGGACCCGAAAAACTGCTAAAAATAATAGTTGTGCCAAAACTGAAAAACTGAAAGAGATAATGGTGGGGCCCCAAGTGGAATAGGCGGGTAGCCACCAATATCCACCTGGATCATTCCCACCATTTAGAACTTCGCTCTTTGTTGCTTTGATGCTTGGGGCGGTTTTTAATTACATGTCTCATTTCATAACACACTCTACACCAGAATGAAACATCTTCATAGTCGAGATTTTGGACTGAGACATAATTTGGGGATGTAAAATTGATCTCAGCAGGAAAACCCTTATTGGAATCCATCTCCACACAAATTCAAGAATAAGTAGTTTTATAATAATTCCATGTATCTAGGGTGCGATAATAGAATTTTCCAAGAACATTCACAATAGAGGATAACGATTGGAGATTCCAAAGATGCAAGAGTAAGTTTGGAAGTCTCACCTAAACCGGATCTGTGGATATTGATGTTGTTACCAAATCAAAGGTGTGAGACCAGTGCTACATGAAGATATCGACACTACCCCAAAACCATAGCCCAAATTCGCAAATGACCTTATTTTCCTCAATATTTTCGAAAGCAACAACAAAAAATCCCCAAGCCATGGGATAAATATTTAGATCAAACGTTCAACGAGGTTTCCATGTCTAATAGATCCATTTATGAAGATCTGTCATCCGCGACCAAAATCGATTAAACCTACAATCTAAACCTTGCTCTGAAAAAAACTTCTCACAATTAAAAGCTTCCTCATCCAAATGAACATTGAGGGAAGGAAATTCTTGAACTATTGGGAGGCGAGATCCAGATTTCAGGATGGAATTATATGAAATCCAAAAAGAGAAAAATAATTTGTCTTCATTACTGAATCACTAAGATTCACCATTGATTAAATTTCAATAGAGATTTGCAAATAAATCCAAGTGATCTAAGCATAGATTTACCAACTAGGGTAATCACCACAAAGGCTTTCAAGTTTCTTAATAAATATTAATAAATAATTATTTTATAATTTTTTAGTTATTTAACATTATATTTAATAACACAAACTCCCTTTATCTCCCTTTTAAATAATAACATTCATTAATCGAGGGCTTCCCTCTAAATAATATTTTTTTTTGGTGTGGTTCATGTACACCGGAGATCGATGGCCGCTACACCCTTGGAAGTATCCGTGTAGATCCACCCGAAGCGATCAATTCCCGTTGACTCATTAACAAAGCCTAACCTCGAGAGCATCGAGGAGAATTGACCTCGTAGCCTTACTTTAACAAGGTTCTTTTAACGATGAGAACTTGTTCAATTGAGCTAACCCTCGAGGCTTCCCTATAAATAATAATATTATTAAATGATGTAGAGTTAATGACTTATTATCCTCCTCAATAATAATATTATTAACGTTAGCCTCACTCTCATGTGATAAAAAAACAATTATAAATCCAAACATAATTAAATTAATTAAACCATGAAAATTGGGAATTTATTCCAAATTTTCTAGATTGAGTTTGTTCCTTTCAGTTAGGAGTCAGTTTAGGCCTAGAGATTCTCTCCACCTAACTAGGGTCCTAGATTGGTGTATGGTTGAGATATTGTCTCAACCAAAGTGTCCAAGATAGACACACTATCTCGAGACACATTCTCCTCTTGTATTTATTTATATCATTACCATTGTTTTAATAATGAGAATATGTGAGGAGTACAACAAGGTTGTGGCCTTTTCCGCCATGTTTGGGTTTCTGTGTTTCTAGTATGTTTTTGTGTGTGTGTAAGTTTGGTGAATTTCCCGTATCAAAGCCCTTTTGGGGCTGACTTTCGTAAGGGAGGGCCCAGGGGTATGCAAGTGTAATAGTGTTTGTGTTGTGTGTTTTGATCTTGTGTGCAGCTCTTACGGTTGTTTCATCTGGTGTAAATCCCCTCTCGTGCCTGTTTTCTGGAACACTGCATTGATTATTGTCTCCGCTCGAAGATCATGAAGGATCAAAGACTATGGGGAGGCGAATCTTGTTCATACGTGGTGAAGATCTGGAGCAGTTGCTCACCATACATAGAGAGGCCTGTACCGAATGACTCTGGGACCGTTGCAATTGTAGCTGTCTCCATTTCCTATCGATACAAGGTCTACCATTCCTTAAACTATCAATATAGAGCACACCATACCAAAGGGAGTGCGCTATATGAGCTTTCCATCCAATTTGACCGAGGGGACATTATGCCAGAGTGACTACCGATTTTGTTGGGAAATGTTTACTCGCATTTTAAATCCTTGTGGCATTATTGAGTGATTCAGATGTTCATCAATCTCTTCTGTTTATAAAGTACAAAATACTGGAATTTCTTTTGTAACAACACTGACCTCAATTTCTGTAGCCTTAAAATCCTCCCGAAGAACAGATTGGAGTGCAAAAACACCTGTGTGTACAGTTTCCTCGTAAGATAACTCTAGATTATTCTTCAATTATACCTGCTTCAAAAGAATACATTATTTCCATCACAAAAAATTTTCTTTGATTCTAGCACCAATGCCAATATCTTAAAAACTCATTGGTGTCGATTCCATGCCCATTTCTCTTCGTGATTTTCTCTCACCAGTCAAGCTGGAAGAATCTTTACCGTCTACTGTCTTTTTTAATTATTGAAGGGGATCGAGTACAGAGGAAATCCTTTCAAATTCATCGAAGCTCCCTGTAGTCACCTCTTTTGTTGTATTCAAAGAAATTCAGAGTATAGCTGAGATGGGTATCTCGGGGCTTTGATTTTCATAAAGTTACAGGCCTCGTGGGCACTTTGGCTTCATCAGATTATGCAGTGAAAATACAATAGGGATAATTATTTGATTGGGATATAACTGTTCTTCATCTATTCTGCTCCACATGACGAAACACCCAATGCTTATACACATAAGAATTGGTAGCAGTAAGAGCTAGCACTAGCCAACCTTAGCCAACGTTTTTCCAGCCAGCGTTAGTCAACAACAAACAATTTTTTTTTTATATCTAGTGGACACTTGCTAGCCAACAACGTTTAGAAAAAGGACCAGCGTGGAGAGCATGGAGACTTGCATTAGCATGGAGAAATTAGTTTAAAACTTCCATATTATGAAATCTCTGTCAAAACTATTGATGGTGCATAATTTATTACATGCATGGATTTATGTTTTGAATTATCAATTCCACTTCCTTTTAAACGTAACTTCATAAAATATTTTTTAACGCATTTTTAAAAGGAATTAATAAAAAAAGAAAATAAAAGGTAAAGGTAATGAAAAGTAGATTTTCATATTTTGGGAGTGATAAGTGATTGGAGTAATAAGTGTGTTTGGGTAATTTTTTATAAATGGAGGCATAAGGTGTAATAATTTTAAAGTAGAGTTTTTTTTTTCGAGGTGTAATAAGTTCTAGTATGTTGTATGAGATGAGTCCTAAGTTTAGGGAATTGAGTTGAAATTTATGAAAGTGAAAATTAATTTTTTTATTTTGGAGAGATAAGGTGTTATTTATTTTTGTAATTTTGGGAGACATAAGTGATCATAGAGATTTTTGGAGTGATAAGGAATTTGTAATATTTGTGGAGAAATAAGGTGTATTTTTGAAGTCAAGTTTTTACTTCTAGGACGTTGAGTCAGTCTAATTTCAATTTTTTTGAAGACGAGCTGCTTCCAAGGAGTTCTGGAACTTTGAAAAGACTCCATGATGATGTTGTCAAGGTGAAAGATGATGTACTCCACTATTTAATAAAACATATTTTTTTATTATGCTGGTTTCTTAGATCTGTTCGAAATTGAATAGGGGGATATTATGTACACCATGCGTGTTTTTGTGATGGTGCATGATATTTTAGTTTGTGTCTAGTTTGGACACCACAATTATTTAAAACGCACATACTATTCAAAGCAAGAGAATGAAAGCAATGACATAGCTACGAAGAACATTACAAGAAGCATTATCAAGCACAAACAATCACATGCATTTGCGCAACACATCATCAAGTTAATAAAGAGGTAATCCAAAACCACATTCTACATCATTCAATCAAGGCATTCAGGTTAATGACTCTGCAAACTCAAGCATTTAAAGCAAAGTCTACATCAACATTCAACACCATTTTTTGTGTAACTTGAAAATAAATTTATTTTTTTATAAGTCAGCTTGTAATCACAATTGAGGTGAATTGTAAGGGTGCATTCTCAATTGAAACCAACACCCAAGTTTTCAATTGATAGAAGGACAAGTGAGTCAATTCTCTTAAACTGAGTCAATTAAGCCAAGTGAATTAATTATTTTAAGTGAATCATTAAAATCTTTAAGTGTTTCTCTTGGGGGCATTTTCGACACCCTTCTTTTGATCAATCAAGTTAGTGAGTTCAAGCAAGTGAAAAGTTCACAACATAAAGCAAGCCAGTGTGATTCACAAAGTTCAAGCGAGCGTGAAGTTAATTGAAGCAAAACTCAATCAATCGAGCCAGTACAAGCGAGCGTTTCAAAATGGGAAAAGGTGGTAAACGTCTTCAAAGTGCAGAGCTGGAAATTAAAGAGCTGAAAGAGTGCAATCATGAGTTAAAAAATACAATTGAGTTACTAGAATGGAAGTTGAAACAAAATCAAAACTTAATCGAGCAAATGAACAACACATTAGAAGCAACGAAAGACTTTCAAATTTAGCTCAAAATGAAAGAACAACTCATTAATGCACTTCAAATCAAACTAAGTGAAAAACAAGATCTACTTGATGCACATTATATAGAAAAGGTAGATGCCAGTTGCAACACCGAATACCTCATCCAAAAATCAGATGAAAGTTGTGATACAAGTGACCTTATTCAACATAGTGATGAAGGTTGTGACACATAATATCTCATCAATCAAGTTGATGTCAGTTGTGATACAAGTGATTTTATCCAGCTAGTTGTACTACTTAACGATCCAACGAGAAGTACCAAATATCAAATTGATCATTTTGATGCAGCTTGCAAACTGATGAACTGTTAATGATTGATGCCCAGTGTGATACAAAAGATTTAATAAATCAACGAAAAATATCGGCAACATCAGCAGGTGTGAAGAACAAAAACACAATGATCTTTCCAAAAAAGTGATCAGACCTTGGGAAGAAATATCCTTCAACAAGTATCGACATGGCCTAGGTTACATCAAAGACAACAATTTGTATATTCCAGATTAATCAAAACTAGTGCAGTTTTTTATTGAGATTCAACAAGAAGATCCTAGTGAAAATTAAGCACCTACACTAAGATGGAACCTCAGGCTATTTTTAGGTGGATATCTATTTATAGATGCATGAGAAAATTCTATTTATAAATGCATGTATATTTATAGATGTATGTGCAAGTTATATTTATAGATTGCATGTCTATTTATAGATGCATGTCGACTATTATTATCCCTTAATAATATTCAAACAATAAACAATAATCTATTCTCAATTAGCACTTGGAAATAGTTAACTGAAGTGGAAAATCAGTTAGCTAAAGGAATTTCGAGTTAAGAGGTTGGTTGGTGGGACATGCAAGTGGACTTAGTTGTAATGAGTGATTTGAAGTTGTAACAGAGTTGGAAGTGCAGTTATGAAAGTTGTAAAGTAGTTTAACTCAGTTAAGTGAGTTAAAATTAGTTGTGCTAGTTGTAACTGAAGATACACTAGTGAGAGATCAAGTGAATTAATTATTAATTAATTCAAAATCAGTGGCCTCACATGCAACTGAATAATTACTACTATTAACTGCATGCATATCAGATCCAGTGGAGACCCAGTTGAGTTCTAGGTGAAAGGGAAGATAACTATTAGTTGTGGCATTATTTGGTTGCACACATGAAACCACACATACATTGGATGTGCCCATGAGGATTTTGCAGTCAAGGAAAGCAAGATTCCATTCATTCAAGTATTTCTATTAGTTTGGATTACGCAGTGGAGGCAGGATGTCTGGAGACAGTAAATTGGCTAAGGAACTTGCCAATTTTTGTATGACAGTATGAGACAGTTAGCTCATGTACTAAGAGATCTTAGATTAGAGCTTTGTATGTAATTGTTTCATTATCCATGATACAATACATAATAGAAGATAGTGGGGTTTTAAGCTATAAGCTTTCCCCGTGTAAATTATCTGTGTTATGTGTGATTGATCTTTCTTCATGATATTGTGATTGGCGATTGTGTTTCAAATTCTGCAAAGATTTTGTAGAAACGATTGTGTATTTAACAATAGCATATTGCTGTTAGATTAGGAGAATCCAGGAAATACATGTATTTTGTATTAAATTTCTACATGGAATGAGAGCACATGAAATTTCAATTTTGAAGTAGGAGCTGAGTTTGTTGGTGGAAAGAATTCGAATTTCCAGAAAGACTTTCTTGGTGCTACAACTGATTCAAGATTGAAATGGATTTCAATGGCTTGAGGTTAGAGTATGCACTCGAGGGAAGCTCGAACTACATTTCTTGGAATGATAGGATGGAGGCAGTAATCGAAGACAATGGCTTGAAGGAATTCATTGAAAAATATGTTCCTAAGCCAGATGTTGTAGATGCTGCAAATCTTGATGCATGGCGAAAGAAAGTGGCAAAGGCGAGGAGGATCCTGTTGGAGGGAGTATGAGACCACATTGTCTCAAGCATCCATGGAAAAGTGACACCATATGCTATGTGGAAGGCTTTGACGGATCTATTCCAAAGTAGTAGTGACCATAGGAAATTGGCACTCAAAGATAAACTCAGAAAGATCAAGATGGAAAAGGGTGACAACATTCCAAAGTATCTCACGAAGTTTTTCCAATGTTGGGATGAACTGGGGAGTTTGGGAATAAATTTTGATGATGATGATTTGGTGAGCTTGGCTATATTGGGACTTCCTAAGAGTTGACACAGTTATGAAGACTCTGTCAACGGACGAGAAAAATTTCTGGATTGGGAACGATTGTGGTCAGATCTGGTGCAGGAGGAGTTCAAGCGGAACACCAGAGATGGATCTTCATCAAAGCATGATGATGAAGAGGATTGTGCTTTAGCTTCAAAGGTGAAGAAGGGGAAGGGGAAGCCTAATTCCATTCTAAATCTAAGTCTAAAGGCAGGAAGCTGGATATGTCCAAGGTGAAGTGTTTTCATTGTCACGAACATGGGCATCTTGCTACTAACTGTTCGCAAAATAAGAAGAACAAGAAGGCTGCTGGAGCTGCAGCTGGTGAGGCCCTTGCCTCGCAATTTGAGCTTGAATTTTCTTTTATTGCATGAATGGTGTCAAGTGCATTGGGATTAGTGTGGTATTTGGATAGTGGAGCTTCCTTTCATATGACATGGGATAAAGAACTTTTCAGTGACTTGGAGGAGAAATATCTCCAGATGCATATAGAGATGGGTGACGACAGATGGTACAGTGCGACTGACATTGGTACCATTAACTTTCATAGGGATTTAGGTAAACCATTTCAATTGAAAGATGTTATGCATGTTCCAGGTCTGAAGAAAAATTTGGTCTCAGTCGCAATGTTGGTGGACATAGGATATGACGTTGTTTTTAGTGATGGAAAAGATTTCCAGTGACATAAAAAAATGGGTCAAGCCAAGAGGATAAGGATTTGAGTTAAGAATCTCTACAAGCTAGAGGTAGATGGCTATGGTGCCATGATGGGCAAGGTGGAAAAAGTGGTGAGCCAGGTTGAGGGCGAATCTTGGCACAGGCGATTGGGCCATCTTCATCATGGAGCCTTGAAAGTCATGAAAAAAATATCTACTGGACTTCCAATGGGAATCTCAATTATATCAGTGCAAGGGTTGCACCATGGTGAAGTATGTAAATTCCACCTTTTATGAGAAGGAGAACAGATGTGTGTGGACCATTCTTGGTTGCTTCAACAACAAAACATAAGTACTATGTTATTTTTGTTAATGAATTTCCTTGTAAATGCTAGATCTTCTTCACACAGAAGAAGGATCAAACATTCTCAAAGTTCTATGTGTTTAAGGGATTGGTGGAGAAAGAGTCGGGGAATCAAGTGAAGGCCCCAAGGAGTGACAATGGTGGAGAATACATCTCTAACGAATTCAAGAACTTCTGCAGCAAAGAAGGAATTCTAAGAAAACTCATAGCGCCTCATAACCCACAACAAAATGGGGTTGTGGAGAGGAAGAACAGAAATATCATGGGTGCAACAAGAGCGATGTTGCATGATCAGGGCCTACTAATGCATTTATGGGCGGAAGCATGCAACATTGCGGTTTATGTGCAAAATCATTGTCCTCATAGAGTACTTGGCATGAGTACACCTGAAGAAGCTTTCATTGGTAAGAAACCAGATGTTTCACACTTTAAGATTTTTGGCTCATCTATTTATGTGCATGTGACCAAGGACGCTAGGAAGAAGCTAGAGACGACTGCTGAAGTTGGGATTTTTTTGGGGTACACAGAAACAGCCCATAATTATCGTGTGTATTTTCCAAACAGTTGAATGGCTGTGGTGCGACGGGATATAAAATTTGAGGAGGGGAAAGCCATGCGGTTGTCGCTTGAGAGGGAGCTGGACTTGCATGCGGAGGAGGAATTGTTGGTTCCAAAAGTTGAGTCTCTAGATGTGGATCAGCCACAGGAGGAGGTTCATGGAGTGGAGGAGTCCACTCATGCAGAGCCAACCATCAGAACTGGCAGAAGGCATACCACAGAAGCTAATAGGCTGAGACTTGATGCTGCATAGAATGTAGGAGTCCCTACTTCACAACATAGACAAAGACAACTCCTGACCGATTTATTGGATACATAGCTCTCATGAGCAAATGTATTGTGACTGAACCATCTTCCTTTCAGGAAGCAGTGCAAGAGCCCACATGGGTAGATGCAACGATGGAGGAGTATGATTCCATTGTCAAAAACAATGCTTGGGAAGTTGTTCCAAGGCCGGTTGATAAATTAGTGGTAGGTTTGAGATGGATCTACAAGGTAAAGCAAGCTACTGATGGGATTTTTGAGAAATAAAAGGCCAGATTTGTGGCCCGGGGCTTCTCACAGATTGAGGGGATAGATTATGAAGATACCTTTGCACCTATCACAAGGGATTCTTCCATAAGGACCATCCTTTCTCTCTCAGCGCAGATGGGCTAGCGCATTCATCAGATGGATGTAAAGACTGCGTTTCTCAATGGGATCATTAAGGAAGAGGTGTACATAGAGCAACTTGAAGGTTTCAAGATCTTCAACAGTGAGTCGCATGTGTGCCGACTCAAAAGAGCGTTGTATGGGCTGAAGAAAGCACCCTGTGCTTGGTACACTCAGATAGACAACTATTTCACCAGAATGGGCTTCACCAAAAGTGAAGCAGATGCAAACCTATACCAAATTGTGGTGGAGAGTAAGATTTTAATCATTTTTCTTTATGTTGATGATTTAATATTGACTGGTGATGAGCAACTGATACAATCATGCAAGGAGGACCTTGCAAAGGATTTCAAGATGAAGGATATGGGCCTCCTTCATTATTTTCTTGTATTGGAAATATGGCAGGGAGATGGTAAACGTTTTGTGTCTCAAGACAATTATGCAAGGGAGATACTGGGTAAGTTTCACATGGAGGGCTGAAAACCCATGGATACTCCTCTTCCAGGAAACTGGAGGAAAGAGGATGCTACTTTTGGAAAGGTAGTGGATGCTATTGTCTATCGACAGTTAGTGGGTTCGCTAATGTATATAGTGAACATGAGACCGAACATTTTCTACGCGGTTAACCAGCTGAGTCAAGCTATAATTAAGCCTACCAAGCTCTTTTGGAAGGCTGGAAAGCATGTCCTGAGAGACCTGAGGGGCACATCAGAGTATGGTTTATGGTATAGATAGACGGATGAGGTGAAGTTGCATGGCTTCACAGATGTAGATTGGGCAGGCAACCCATCGGACAAAAAGAGCACATCAGGGGGGATCTTTAGCATCATATCTACGATTGTTTCTTGATACAGCAGGAAGCAGAGATCTGTGGCACTCAGTTCAGTGGAAGCGAAATACAGGCAACGAGTCAAGATTCATGTGAGGCTATCTAAATGAGAAAGATCTTGGTTGGTTTGTTTGGTTCTCATTTAGATCTGATAGTGATTCATTGTGATAATCAAAGTTGCATTAAACTCTCAATTAATCCTGTGTTTCATGATATATATAAGCATATATATATATATATATATATATATATATATATATATATATATATATATATATATATATATATATATATCTGGTACCATCATCTCAGATATTGTGTGCAGAGGAGGATCATGTTGCTTCAGTACATTCCTACGGAAGATCAGGATGTAGATATTTTGACGAAGGCACTCACTAGGAGCAAATTAGAATACCATATAGACATGATCAGGGTGAAGGATAATCCCTTTCTTGTTGAGAGGGAGTGTTGAGATTCAACAAGATCCAAGTGAAAATTAAGCACCTACACTAGGATGGAGCCTCAGTCTATTTTTAGGTGGTTTTCTATTTATAGATGCATGAGAAAATTCTATTTATAGATGCATGTCTATTTATAGATGTATGTGAAAGTTCTATTTATAGATTCATGTCGACTATTATTATCCCTTAATAATAGTTGGAAAATAAACAATAATCTATTCTCAATGAGCACTTGTAAATAGTTAACTGAAGTGGAAAATCAGTTAGCTAAAGGAATTTCGAGTTAAGAGGTTGGTTGGTGGGACATGCAAGTGGAATTTGTTGTAACTGAGTGATTCGAAGTTGTAACAAAGTTGGAAGTGCAGTTATGAAAGTTGTAAAGTATTTTAACTCAATTAAGTGAGTTAAACTCAGTTGTGCTAGTTGTAACTGAAAATGCACTAGTGAGAGATCAAGTAAATTAATTATTAATTAATTCAAAACCAGTGGCCTCACATGCAACTGAATATTTTCTACTATTAATTGCATGCATGTCAGATCCAGTGGAGACCAATTGAGTTCTAGGTGAAAGGGAAGATAACTATCAGTTGTGACATTGTCCGATTGCACACATTCAACCACACACACATTGGATGTGCCCATGAGGATTGTGCAGTCAAGGAAAGAATGATTCCATTCATTCAGGGATTGTTATCAACTGGGATTGCACAGTGGAGGCAGGCTATCTGGAGACAGCAAATTGGCAATTTTTGTATGACAATGTGAGACAGTTAGCTCATGTACTGAGAGATCTTGGATTAGATATTTTTATGTCATTGTTTCATGATCCATGATATAATACATAATAGAAGATAGTGGGGTTTTTAGCTATAAGCTTTCCCTGGGTAAATTATCTGTGTTATGTGTGATTGATCTTTCTTCATGATATTGTGATTGGCGATTGTGTTTCAAATTACATAAAGATTTTGTAGAAGTGATTCTGTATTTAACAGTAGCATATTAATGTTAGATCAGGAGAATCCATAAAATACATGTATTTTCTATTAAATTTCTACATTTTTAAGTGCATGATTTCTAGACAATGCTCATAACAAGTGTAACCATTGTAAGCGAAATTGCCATATGGAGATTACATGTTTTGACCTCCATCATTGTCACCATTGTGGCAAGAAAAATGATTCATTAGAAATATGTAGCAAGCAAAATCAACCACCTAGCGTGAAGATCAATTATGCATGGATTTATCCTTAGAAGTGGTCATATACCGTCAAACAATTGTCTATGTGTTATCGACGGATTCAGTCTCACATGAAGACAACTTTTCCAGTACAATGAAGATGTTGAAACTGTCCTACACCTGAAGGGGGGGAGTTCTGAAATGAAATTACGATGAGTGTCTCTCCTTTCAGCTGAAAAAGGAGGGAAATGATAATGAATTTGAAGGTGATTGTTAGACTAAAAGTTTCGACAACATCAACATGAACAACGAGTGGGAATCTTCATCAGCTATTGGGCATCAACAAATTCTCTAGTGGGTGGTCAACAACAAGAGCAGCAGTGAGCAGTTTTCGATTGTTGATCAGCGGCTGTCATTGATGTCAACCCAAGCAGCACCATGGGCTACCCAAATATTGCATGGGAATTTTGACCTACCAAATTAATATATTCTAGGTCAATAATTATTTTTATGGTTTCTACTTGTCGAGATGTTTCCGTTAATATATGGCATGCCATGTAATTCTTCACGGTTTGAGAGATATTCATGTTTGAAGTTTGTACCCCCAGTTAGTGGGCTAAAAACCCATGGGGTTGTAGCATGGGTCATTGAAAAGTCATAATTAATATTTTTAAAGCTCCTAAAATCCCTCCCATGTTCACTTTTTGAAGCCCCTCTCAACCTAAACATTTATATAAATTGTGATCTTCATTTCCTCCTTAGGCAAGGGATTTTGCTATCTGAAACAGGTTATCGTGGAATTTGCACTCTAAATTTTTTTATACAAGGTTCAGAAGCCAAAATTTTCATGAGGCGAAGCCGAAATCCTGAGGAAGCTTCTGTAAAAATTTCAGATCAAGGTGCGCAACATTTTTGGAGATATGATCTGTGGAAGTCAGGGTTTTTGCAGGCTCCTGAAATTCATCTCAAAGAAGTGACCTTGGTAAATTCGTCATAACTCTCTCTCTGAGTATCAGATTGGAATTCCGTAAAAAGTGGCAAATAGTGCATAGTCTTTAATTTTCTCTCTGTCAATTTCAGATCCAAATGAAGAAACACTAGCACGTGGCATGCCGTACAAGTGCGCTCTTCTGAAACAATCCATAATTAAGGCATTGTGTGAGATTGGGTATAACTCTCTCTTGAAGAATCCAAATTGGGTTAGACCTATGGCATTGGAAAGATGACTCAGACGACTACCACAAGAACAAAAATTAGATATTGAGGATCTGAAATAACAGAGATACACTAGATTCAATATCGAGCTCGTAGAAGGTAAGAAAAAGCTAGATCATGTGTTGTCAAGGGTTGCAAAGGACCAGAATTTCTATGGCAGCAAAGCAAAGAAAGGTGCAGCAGAGGGTAGCATGACAAGAGCAGCAACCAAGGTGCATAACAACAACAAGAAGTTCATCATATGAAGTCTTCAAGTGGGCATCACTGCAATACAATCATTGTAAAGGTATCATTGTACTTAGTCATTGTAAATACATTATTGTACAAATTGTACTAGTGTCTATCTACCAAGGGTTGAAGAGGCAGTGTTGGGAGGTCTAGAATCATCATTAGGTGGTTATGTCAAAGTTGGGGTTATGGTCTAGTATATCTTATTCTTCTGCATCATTCTATATCATTGTAAAGTGGACCATTTTCCCTGATACGAGAGTCCATTCTTCTTTTATTCTTCTATAGGGTGGTAGGGTGGTGCTAGGGTGAGTTGTGGCTCACTTTGGTGTTGGGGCATCCTTTCAGTTGACTAATGAAGAAACCGGGGCATTGGGGCATCCTTCCAGTGGGAGCCGGGAGAAGAATGCTTTTCTAGATTCTGGGAAGTTGGAGCTTTATTTTCAATTGGAGTTGAAAAGAATTATTAGAAAAGCATTAGGTGGTTTTTGTCCCGGAGTGGGTTTCCACCTTAAAAACTGTGTGCATTTGTGTTCCTCTTGTTTGCTGCTATCATTGTACAAAAATTGATAATAATTGAAGATTAACTAATGCTCTAATTGAAAGGAATACTGATTCACCCCCCCCCCCCTCTCAGTATTTCCAACAATTGGAATCAGAGCTTGGTTCCTTCAATAGCAGTTTAACGGCTGGAAGGAGGTCATGGATCATGCCAAGAATGGTGTACCTCTATTCAATGAAAATAAATATGCACTCTGGAAAGGAAGAATGGAGGTCTATCTCTTGGTGCAAGGTTACAAAGTATGGGACACTGTTCAAAATGGATTTACATCAACTATGGATGAACAAGGTAAGAAGAATTTGGAAAATGATGCAAAAGCAAAGAATATTATTATCAGTGGACTTATTGAATCTGCTTATCATAAGGTGTTGGGTTGTAAAACCGCCAAAAATGTATGGGAGAAGCTTGAGAATATATATGCAGGTGACTCAAATGTCAAAGAAGCAAAGCTTCAAATCTATAGAGCAAAATTTGAGCAAATCAGAATGAAAGAAGATTGCAACATTGCTGCATACTTCCAATACGTTGATGAAATATCCAATACTCTGGAAGGATTGGGAGAGCCAGTTGACGAGAAGACTATTATACAGAAGATTCTTAGAACGTTGCCAGGGAGATTCAACCCAAAGGTATCGGTCTTAGAATACAGTGCAAATCTAGACAAACTCAGCAAAGAGGAATTACATGGATTTCTCATAGCATATGAAATGAGACTTGATGAAGAAGAGGGTACTTCGCATCTAGAAACTGCATTCGTTGCATCTAAGAAAAAAAATAAGGATAAACAACCTCCAATTGAAAATACATGCACCTGCAAGTGTGAAAAAAAGGGAGATGATGAAGAAGGTATTTCAGATGAAGAATATGCTTACTTTACGAGAAAACTAAAAAATGGGTAAGGGAAAATTCAAAGGTAAACTTCCATTGATATGTTTCAGCTGTGGTGAGGTTGGGCATTTCGCAACAAAATGTCCAAACAGAAGTGATGGCAACTCAAAAGGAAAGAAAGGCTTTAAGAAATTCAACAAGCAAGGATCCAAAAGGAACTTTCTCTCTAAAGAAGATAGCTCATCATCCGATGAAGACAATGACATCAAAGAAGAAGCCAATACGAGAGTATTTTTTATGGCCAAGCACAATAAACCCAAGCATAATAAACAAGAGGTATCAAACAACGAAGAAGAAGGATTGACCATAGAATAATTTTATAAGGAAGCAATCAAGCTTATAAAAGATCTCAAGGCAGAGAAGATCTGTTCCAATACTCTTGAAGAACAAGTTCAAGGTCTCAAAATTGAAATTGAAGAACAAAAATGCATTGAAGAGTCACTTCAAAAGAAGTTGGAAGAAAGCAACCAAGAAAGGGAAGAATTAGAAGCCGAAGTAGTCTCGCTGTGTGAGGAAGTGAAGAAAGGAAAAACTATCCAAAACTATGCCAACAGCTCAAGGGCATTGGAAGAAATCATCAAAAATCAACGATCTTACAGCAACATAACTAGCATTGGTTACAAAGAAGAAGAAGTAGGATCTTCTACAACAAAATACAATGAACCTATGAGATCTGACATTAATGTAGAATTCATTGGACAAGATTCACAAGAACAGCCTTGGAAAACAATTCCTTGACGAAAATTTCCATCTAGGTACCAACATATTTTTTATAGCTACTGTTATTCATGTGGAAAATTTGGTCATAAAGCTGTAGAATGTTGCACGTACCCTAGGAATGAATACAATTCTAGGAGATCTATTAAATATGAACCTCCCAGGGCTCAGTGAAACATCAATAGATTTGAACATTTAAGAAATAATATTAAATGTTACAAATGTCGAAACTTTGGACACATAGCCAAAGACTACAGACTTGAAAATCCTCCAGAAGAATCTTCGAAGCCATAGAACAAACGAACATGGAAGAAGAAGAAGACTGATAATTGTTCTCTCACTCTCAAGGCTCAAAACAACAAAGATGTGTGGTATGTTGATAGCGGTTGCTCAACGCATATGACTGGAGATAGAAATAAATTTGTATCTCTGAAAGAGAAGAAGGATGGAACTGTGTCCTTTGGAAATTATGGATCTTCAAATGTTATAGGATCAAGTACTGTCACTCTCGGAAGCAGAGATGTTCTAGCCAAGAATGTTCTATTGGTTGAAAACATGAATCACAATATGCTCAGTGTTGGACAAATGTGTGATCAAGGACACACAATACTATTCAACTCCATGAAATGTGAAATCAGGAAAGGCGTGTATGGTGAAATTGTGGCTACAACAAGTCGAGCTCCAAACGACATATATGTTCTAGATGAAGCAACTAAAGCATGTTTAATAGCTAAAGAGGATGATACAATAATTGGTAGCAATGATGATCGACTAAGTAAGAATTTTTCTACAAAGGTGCAAAGTGATTTCGAGATGTCTTTACTTGGTGAGATGACATACTTCTTAGGGCTTCAAATATCTCAGCAAGAGAAAGGAATATTTATATGTCAAGCCAAGGACATCAAGGAAATGCTCAAGAAATTTAAAATGGAAGATTGCAAACCCATCCTTACTCCAATGGTAACAGATTGCAAATTGAGCATAGACAACTCATCTAAGGATGTGGATCAAAGGTTGTAAAAATCTATGATTGTTAGTATTCTATATGCAACAGCCTCCTGACCAAATGTTATGCAAGAAATTGGACAAGTAGCAAGATTCCAAGCAGCACCAAAAGAATCACTTATTATTTCCATCAAAAGAATTCTTCAATATCTAAAGGGAACAACAGAATATGGCTTGTGGTATCCCAAGGGTAAAAATCTCATTATTCATTCCTTTACAGATGTAGATTGGGCAGGAAGTGTTGATGATCGTGAGAGTACTCATGAAGCATTGGAATATCTTCGCCAGAAGCTTGGGATTCTCCCAAGTTCTCATTAGATTTTCCTTATTTAGAATATAAAGGGGGAGCGAAAGTGTGTACAGGTCCACAAGATGGTTGTGTGTCAGGGGGAGTGGAAGAGTGTATAGGTCCGCAGGATGGTTCTGTTTCAGGGGGAGTTACCCTTTGCCATTGATGTCAAAGGGGGAGAGAATGTTGTAGGAAGAGGTGTCATGATCGCAGGGGGAATACTTTTGTTGCCATCAATGCCAAAGGGGGAGATTGTTGATCAGCGGTTGTCATTGATGTCAACCCAAGCAGCACCAGGGGCTACCCAAATATTGAATGGGAATTTTGACCTACCAATTTAATATATTCTGGGTCAATAATTCTTTTGATGGTTTCTACTTGTCGAGATGTTTCCGTTGATATATGGCACGCCATGTAATTCTTCACGGTTTGAGAGAAATTCATGTTTGAAGTTTGTACCCCCAGTTAATGGGCTAAAACCCCATGGGGTTGTGGCATGGGTCATTGAAAAGTCATAATTAATATTTTTTAAGCTCCTAAAATCCCTCCCACGTTCACTTGTTGAAGCCCCTCTCAACGTAAGCATTTATATAAATTGTGATCTTCATTTCCTCCTTAGGCAAGGATTTTTCTATCTAAAACAAGTTATCGTGGAATTTGTGCTCTAAATTTTTTTTATACAAAGGTTCAGAAGCTGAAATTTTTATGAGGCAAAGATGAAATCCTGAGGAAGCTACTATTAAAATTTCAGATCAAGGTGCGCAATATTTTTGGAGATATGATCTGTGGAAGTCAGGGTTTTTGCAGGCTCCTGAAATTCATCTCAAAGAAGTGACCTTGGTAAATTCGTCATAACTCTCTCTCTGAGTATCGGATTGGAATTCTGTAAAACGTGGCAGATAGTGCACAGTCTATAATTTTTTCTCTATCAATTTCAGAGCCAAATGAAGAAACAATGACACGTGGTATGCCGTACAAGTGCACCTCTTCTGAAACAGTCCATAATTAGGGCATTGTAAGAGATTGGGTATAGCTCTCTCTTGAAGAATCCAAATTGGGTCAGACCTATGGCATTGGAAAGACGACTCAGAGGAATACTATAAGACCGAAAATCAGATATTGAGGATCTGAAATAACAAAGATACACCAGATTCAATATCGAGCTCCTAGAAGGCAAGAAAAAGCTAGATCATGTGTTGTCAAGGGTTGCAAAGGACCAGAATTTCTATGGCAGCAAAGCAAAGCAAGGTGTAGAAGAGGGTAGAATGACAAGAGAAGCAACCAAGGTGCATAAAATCAGCAAGAATTTCATCATATGAAGTCTTCAGGTGGGTAGCACTACATACAATCATTGTACTTAGTCATTGTAAATACATTATTGTACAAATTGTACTAGTGTCTATCTGCCAAGGGTTGAAGGGGCAGTGTTGGGAGGTCTAGGATCATCATTAGGTGGTTGTGTCAAAGTTGGGGTTATGGTCTAGTATATATTCTTCTTTTGCATCATTCTATATCATTGTAAAGTGGACCATTTCTGTGCTTGGAGTCCATTCTACTTTTATTTTCTTCCTTGGGGGTGGCCGTGTCTTGTAGGGTGGGGTGTATGCTCTGTCACAGCCTGGGTTGTGGGATCAGTTGGACAGCCTACTACTGTCCCAGAATCTAAGTATTAGATTATCACATCAGTGGGAACCTGGAAAACCAGACTACTAAGTCTCTAAGTTTTCAGAACTTATTTTCAATTGGAGTTGAATATTAAAGAATTATTAGAAAAACATTAGGTGGTTTTTGTCCCGGAGTGGGTTTCCACCTTAAAAACTGTGTGCATTTGTGTTCCTCTTGTTTGCTGCTATCATTGTACAAACATTGTACAAACATTGATAATAATTGAAGATTAACTAATGCTCTAATTGAAAGGAATACTGATTCACCCCCCCCCCCCCCCTCCTCAGTATTTCCAACATCGACAACAGCAGTGAAAATTTTTCGACAGTGTCAAGATCAATTTTCCAGTGGGCGTTTTCAACATCAAAGAAGAAGTTTCAACGTCAACAAATTCGCCAGTGGGCATTCTCAATATTTTGTTAGTGGACAAGAAAATTCGCCAGTGGGCGTCATCAATATTTTTTCAGTGGAAAAAGGATGTTGATTCGAAGCAAAGGAAAGATGGATCCTTTTGCAGCTAGCATGTGATTGAGTTATCAAGAAAAATTCAGAGATGAATCAGACTTGCAGCTGACTCATGATCTCTTCAAGTTGAAGTATTTTCGGCTTCCATCTTTGGCGTTTTTTAGGCGGTGTGTTTGAAGATCAACAGTTTCAGCATGAGAACTTGGAAGATGGTTCCTTGTTCTTATTTTGGATTTATCATTGAGGGGGCGAATGTTAGCCTCACTCTCATGTGAGAAAAAAAAATTATAAATACAAACATAATTAATTAAATCATGAAAATTAGGAATTTATTCCTAATTTTCTAGATTGAGTGTGTTCCTCTCAATTAGGATTCAGTTTAGGCCTATATATTCTCTCCACCTAACTATGGTCCTATATTGGAGTATGGTTGAGATATTGTCTCAACCAAAGTGTCCAAGATATACACACTATCTTGAGACACATTCTCCTCTTGTATTTATTTGTATCATTACCATTGTTTTAATAATGAGAATATGTGAGGAATACATCAAGGTTGTGGCCTTTTCTGCCATGTTTGGTTTTCTATGTTTCTGGTATGTTTTTGTGTGTGTGTAAATTTTGTTAATTTCCCTTCAATTAATTATTTGCTTTGTGCTTCAGTTAAACTTAATTTTAAAGTTATTTTTTAATATTTAAATATTATCCATCTTTCAAGTATTTTAATTCTTTGCCTTTCTACTCTTTTATTTAAATGAGAAAAATATTATAAAATAATGAATAATTAGGTATTGTTGGAGAAAAAATAGTTTTCATC
This sequence comes from Pinus albicaulis, assembly GCA_034641835.2. Lineage (NCBI taxonomy): Eukaryota > Viridiplantae > Streptophyta > Pinopsida > Pinales > Pinaceae > Pinus > Pinus albicaulis. The sequence continues at coordinate 3,281,592 of CM076578.1, forward strand.
CTATTTTTTTGTCTTTCCTTTTTTAATCTCTATACAGTCTTACAAAAAGTTTCACACTCACTAAAGCTTAAATAAAAAATGGAAATTTTACTTCTTTACTAAAATTATTATTAATTTACCCCACTAGGGGTGAGATTCGAGGATGGTACAAGGGAGAAGAGGGATGTTACTCCCACACGTGGTGATTATTATGGTACAATGTGGTAGCAGGTGGGAATTGGAAAGATTCCCAGGGAAAATTCTTTAGGTGACGATAGTTATATCTGTGCGGATGGTGCTCTGGATGGTAGTTGAGGTTTGTAGGGAAATAAAATGGGTGTTGCAGAGAAAATTGGTCTAGAATCTGAGGGTCTCCACGATGCCATAAGATGGCTTGCTAGCAGGGGGAGGCTATTTCTTCTGGTTGAAGGGTAACCAAGATTCGTGGTTTGCAATTGATTAGAACAAGGCCTATGGTATGGGATCCTGGCATGGTCTACAACAGGAGACTTGAAATGACAGAGGCTCCAGAGTATGTCAACCTCCTACCTCAGTCTGGGTTGAGATGGAATTTATTTGGGATGTCATTCTGGGGGCTGCCAGGATCATTTTGGATAAACTGCAGGTACTGAATTTTCTTCTTCATTGTTTCAGTGGGTTCATCCTCTTATATGTAAAATTTACATAGCTATTTTCCCTATGCTAAGCGAGTATCCTGGGTCTAGTTCTCTATCTTTGTTGGAGAGGGGTGGAATTTGTTTTGGTAGTTCTCCTATGTATTAATTTGGATTTTCTCTGGAGGCCTAGGAAGTGGCATAGTGCGAGGTGCACTGAATTTGTTCTTGCATTGTCTATATTCTTATTTTTTCCTATGGTGGTGTCTGAGAAAGGTGACTAGGGTTGGGTGCACTCAAGTGGTCTCATGGCGATACTAAACTTGAAAAGTTTATCAACCACCTTAATACAATATCTAAGAACATTAAATTTACCTTGGAGATTAAAGAAAACAATAGCATACCTTTCCTTTATGTCTTGGCCACTAAGAAAGCTAATGGTACCTTAGGACACTAATTCTAAGGAAATAATACTCACATTGAAAGTTACCTCCATGTGAATGCCTACCATCACCCCTCACAAATTACTGGTGTTCTTAATACTCTAGCCATAAGAGCCCTTAGAATTTTCGACTCTGAACACATTGACCAGGAAAATAACCATATGATCAAGGCCTTGAAAAACATTGGCTATGTAACACCCTCTTCCCACATCTACCCAAGTAGCTGGCCAACCATGGTAAACATGCGACAAGAGGCTACTAATATGAGATTCAACCTCCTAGATGACCTTAAGGAAGAGGAACTCACAAAAACCTGACAAACAAACCTTACACAACATCAGCAACACCTCCAGGAGGTAACCCAACCTACCAAATCCCTGAACCCTTAGGGGGAAATGATTTTTGACCCTTTTGAGCCTTAGTCGCGGGCATGTAAGGGAAAGGGAGCGACTAGAAGCCTATAGCCGCGGGCATGCCAAGGAAAGATTGTGGTCAGGGCCCCAAAAAGTCAGTTATGTGCTTGCAACTCCGGGATTTGTGCCACCTTTTCAACCCCATATCCTAGGTCAGAACTTCATGAAAAATTATAAGATGATAAATAACATTAGAAAAAAGGTACATAAGTAATCGCATCATCAAGAACTCATCTAGACCCCTCCCGACCATGACAGGAATTTAGTCAAACATGTCACAAACATTACATCTACATCTATAAATAGCAGATTTAAACATGGGTCTATTAATTATCTGAGAATCACTAAGGGGCATTGCTCCCATACATCATAAACTACAATACAATCTATTTAACCATAGATACATTGTGTTTTCATTTACAGGTAAAAACATAGATAGAGCCATACATCATCACTGATATAATAAATTCTTATAACCACCATAATAAAAACATAAATACAATGGATATAATAGCAATATAATCCATACATAAACTAGTACATTTTCATACCGAATACCAGAAGAATGAGCTCTTCATTACTGAATATGAAAACCAACTAGAGATGGGACTTCCATGTTCCACCCGACGATAGATTGGCTAAGCCAAGCCTCAATTCAGCCAATCACCCCGATGCCATATTCCAAGCGTGAATTTGGGACTCATAACCAACCTAAAAGGAACCAAACAAGCATGGATTCTACTAGAGATATCCACCTACACCGTGAGGAATTTGAGTGCCTCCTAGTCTCTCAGGATTTACCGTAACCCACAGTCTAATCCAGGGGTCACTAGGCCCTACACCGAGACCATCTCTCCAGGCTTTACCTTACATTCCATCCCAGGAATACTAGGCCCAACGGAGAGAAATAAACCTCTTGGCTTTATCGTATATCCTTCCATTCATCGAAAAGGATTACTAGGCCAACTGAGGCACACCATCTGGATTTATCACAACCCATAGTCTAGCTCAGGGGTTACGAGGCCAATGGATTTACCATGATCCACAGTCCAGTTCAGGGACCACTAGGCCATGTGTTTGTTATTTCAGAGATCCACCCCACTAAGCTTTGAATCCATTCAACAATCCATCTCAATCGAATTATGATAAACCCATCTCATCAAAGCTATACATAAATTGCAAGGCTAGGCTGAAAACACTATCAGACATGGAAAAACCCATGTCAAGATAGCAAGAACCCACATGCAATACCATGCATGCTAGATCTAGCAAGGAAATCACATATGAAAATCGATACCTACAAAGAATCCCACTGCAACTGCTTGATCCTTATCTTCCTTGCTTTCTTTTCCTTTCTTGCTCCAATGCCCAAGTGCTCCAAGAAGACTCTAAGTGTCCAAGAGTGTGTGAGAGAGAGAGTATAATGAGAGAGCTCCAAAAAATGCACTGAAAAAAGGTACCAACTGATCCTCAAAATCCTTTTTATAGAAGAGGCCTCTAATTTCTTCATTTTCCATTAATTTCCTTCATTTTCCTCCTCACATGCAACCTGTGACCTTTCATCTCACTTTTCTCCTAATTTCCACTATTTTCATAAATAAATGTGCCAAAATTCTTTTTGCCTCTTTAATGCCTTAGCCATAGCCTTTGTCAATTTCCTTAGCCATAATAAACCAAATGAACACCCATTAGGATGTTTTGCCCAACATTCATCTTGGAATATGTGTCCCATCAACCATGGTTATTATTTTTAACTTTATTACATGGATTTTTCACCAAGGTTGTTACAGAACCACCCCCTTTGGGGGACACCGTCCTCGGTGTTCAACCACACATATACCTTACCAAAATCGCTGAAAATCAACCTTACTTACCATGGATCTTTATAACACAACTCATTGCAGTATTTATGAATAACCTGCTCAAAAGAAAAAACCATCTTGACAATCATACTGTGTACTGGAGCTTTATAACACAACTCATTATTGTATTTACAATAATATGCACATTTTCTCAACCAAAAAATAGAAGGATATTGTCGTGGTGGATTTGACGCACGGGTGTGTGAAATCGCACCAGTTTAAGGGGTGTGGTCTACCCCTTTAAACTATAGGTAACAGGCAGAAAGTGGTGGAGCTCAAAAGCACACAATCGAGTGGAAAAATTATGCAAATGTATGATCAAATTAAACTAAAACTAAAACACAAATATACAGAAGCTATAAAGAGAGTCAAACGATAATAATGCAAACGATGGCTCTAGGCCTCTTCTTATTAAACGTTTGATATGGAGAAGAAATTTTACCCACTTGCCAAAGGGCCCCTAGACAATGGTTCTAGGTCACGAAGCAAGGATGTTGTTTTCCAAGCTCTGCCTCTGTGTAGTCTCCCTCTCTCTCTGCTGTGATGGACTAAGATTGTTGGGTGGCCAACAATCGAGTCCCCTCTAGCTCCAGCTCCAGGTCACACACTGTTGGTATTTCTTGGGAAATTCTGGCTAGCATAACAATGTGATCACCCATTATTCATCTCATGGTGGCTTTATATAGGGGATTTCAAATCCTCCTTCCCTCCCTTGGTACATTATGGATGGTGACCCAAGGGAGAGGTATGATTCCATTGTGTGCTCACATAGTGTCTAAGGAGGCGCTGGTGGCTCTCCTTAGCCGGCTTCACAAAAGGAGTAACTTGTCCTTGCCTTGTGTGGTCCCAGAAAGTGACATTTTGCCACTTTCAGGAATGCGTGCTTATCAGGAAAAAAGGTGCGCATAAGGCACTCTTCTCGAACGATAATGTGCGCAATCAACATTTTAGACTAGTTCAAATTTGATTTTTATCCAACCTTTGAGATCCTGTAATGTTTTCAACCCCTGTAAACCTTTGGCATGAAATTGACTAATGTCATCTTCTGCTGTACGATTTTCCAGTGTTAACAGTTTCCCCCTAATGTGTAAGGTCTAGGAAGGAATGTATAGCTGAAATACATTATAGTTTCTTTTATGTATCGTGCACAGAGAAAGAGAGAGAGGTCTTCGTGAAGCTTGGAATTGACAACACCCTGCACCGTTTCCAAGATGACCATGGCCTAAGGGATCCCTGCAAGCAAATATTTTACAACATATATAGAAAATTTCAACGAGGCGAGCATGTCCCATGCTCGTGATGCTATGGCTAGTTAAACAAAATTGAAAGATATATGTTTTGTCGGTGCCACTACTATGGTGGTGGCACTGGCAGTTGTTGACGATGACTACTGACGCCCTCAGGGGCGTTTTTTATTTGACGATAGGTGGAATGTGGTACCCATATGCGTAAACTTGGCATGGCATATAGCTGCGCATTGTACGCATATGTACTAGCTGGGACCTTCAACATTGTTGATAGAGACGCTTATGGAGGCACAGGTCTTTGACGGATCTGATCAAATTGCAATGGTTGTAAGGTACAATACCATCTTGAAATGAAAGCTTTGTCGTAGTCGAATGTTATGAGGATCATTGACATCTGTGGAAAATGATGTCTCCCATAGTGCCACTTAACGATGCCCCTTATATGGAGAGGGGAACTCCAAGGTACTGCTTCCTTTTTGGAATAAAGGTGTTGGTGTCGATAAAAAGGAAGCCTCAAACAGACGAGGGGTTTCCGACCTGAAGGGTTGGGGACCTAGATGTGATGGGTTTAACATAGGCATATTTGGCAAGAAATGGTTGATAACTGATGGTGGGGGGGATTAGTGGCCCGAGGTTAGAGTATACTGAGCAGCTTGGCGGCAGTCATAGTTATTTCTAGTGGGGAAACCCTTGGAGTCGGTAGGACTTCTAGGGTGGGTTGGAACCGGCTACGAATGTCATGATGGTGCGTGCGTTGGGGGTGAAATACTCTGACCAAGGGGAATGCGGGACTGTTTCCGTGGGAGAAAAGATGAAATATGAGGGTGAAGGGGCAAAGTGCATCGTTTGCGGCCTTTGTACACTTACCAAAATAATAAAAGAATGAGGTTTGGTTTGTACAAAACATAGAGATGGGTACCCCAAATCATGAAAGTGCTTGCTCACTGATGGTGTGAGTGGGTTGTTTTGCTGGGGGTGGGGGTCCCATTGGATGGTCTCATGTGTGGGGTTGATGAAGCGGATGAAAATAATATCGCAAATAGGTTTATGCTGATGGAGGTATGGTGGGCTAAATGCGATGAGCGGTGGTGTGATTTCGATCTGCTTATACAACTTGGTCATCCGGGAAGGGGTTTACAGTGTGAATGGTAAACTCAACCTTATGCATGATGAATGGATGGGCATGAGGTGTTTCTTGGACTAGAGTGGTATGGCGATGGCACCACTTTTGTTGTGAAATGGTCTACTGTGGGTGACGAGTGCCATGGAGGGGAGGCTCTATCGACCAACGAGGCTGTTTATCATGTGCAGGGTGAGGTGACGATAAACTTGGTCGGATATGAGGACCCTATGGTTTATTTCTAATGGAGAAATGATGTCAGGATATGTAGATTTGAATAGGACTTTGTCATGTTGGGGGTAGAATGATACCTGCTCTGGAACTTTCAATAGGTTGTGTCGTGAGAGGTTCACGGGTTTTTCCTGCAAAAAAAACTACCTCAAGTGAAAGCATATTCTTTATAAAAATATTATTTGAAAGTCATGAGCTTAAAAAAGAAGATGAGAGAGGGCATACCTGTTGGCGTTGCAAAATTAATTTTTTGGGAGTGCGATTTTGTGGTATCGCCTCTAACCATCATGGATCGTTGACTATGGCACAACTCACGGTTTGCAGAATGGACCTTCTGATCTCACATTATGGTCCTTTGAAGTTTGAGAAAAGGGCGATACATAGGTGATTATGGCCCTAACCTGCTCATTTGTACTTGCTGAGTTTTGAGAGAGCAGAGCTATTTGGGTCACATTTCTTGCCGTTGCGGTCAGCCTGTGTACCAGGGATTATCGATACTATGCTGAGGTAACTTCCATGACCTCCTGCATTTATTTTTTTACAGCTTGATGGTGCTGGGGTCCGTACAAATTGGGTTTGTATGGATTCCTGGTAACTTTTGCCCTAGATTGCGCGGGTGATCTGGGAAAAAGTGCGCCTTTATGGCACGCAATTTTGAGGGAAAGGCACGCGAGGGCGTGCTATTCCCTCATTTTACTGCGCATTGGGCATGCCTATTTGAGGGACAGGCACACAAAGGCCGAGGTGACAAAAAATTTGGTTTTTTGTCTATCTCTTTTTTTTTTTTTTGAGTTTTTCTCTATATTGATGGGTACCTATGTTGATGACAGGTTATTGTGGAGGGAGCAGGACTGGCCTAAGATCTGGACTGCTCTAGCTACTGATGCTAGGGCGTGATGTCAATTGGTCACATGGGGCCTTCTGAAATTTGCTGAAAATGAGTTCCTTCGGTCTTAGGATTGATTACTGTGTTACATTATACAACACTGGCACATGAGGCGCAACATGTTTATGCTGCGGAGGATGAACCTAATCATCCGTCCTGAGACGGATATATACTTTGTGACCAGGTTAATGCCTTAGGGTGATGTGCTGAGGTACCCACTCCCCGCTGGGAGAGTGAACTTGGACAGATTCCGGAGGCAGCATTGTGGTGGTGCGCCTCTTACTGAGGGGTGCATCAAAATTGCATCAGTGACAGATGTGGCAGCGCGGTGTGCTCTGGCGATTATTGTGTGACTGGCATGGTCAGTTGCTACGCATTGGGCGTCTGGCTCGCAGGTTGGAGTTTTGCACCGATTGAGGGGCGGGTATTTTTTCAATTTCACCTGCTTTTGTTTTTATGGTATGGTGTCGCAATTGAACAAGGTCCAACATGGATCTAAGTCATTTGTGTATGCCAGTATCCTATGTAGCATCATGTACGAGAGGGTGGTGCTGTTGAGGCCGATGGTGGCAGTGCCTATTGGGGGGCCACGGGAGCCACGTATGAGGAGGTGGGCTCCGGTGATGCCACGAGGCGGTGATGGCATGGTGGGGCGTTATTGGAATGCCACGACAGAGGCCTATTTCAAGGCCAAACCACAGATTTTCTTGCCATTCCCATACGCGGGGATGGACTTTTAAGGTGATCCGGACATGGGTCTCCCTTATGGTTATGTTTTTGGGCCAGCAGGTATGTGTTATCTATTTTTTTTGCATTTGTTTTGAGTCTATATGTACTCATGTGCTTTATTAGTGACACTGACATTATTTTGGTTACTTGTTCATATTTTGGCGAGGTGGGTTGCCCCGTGGCCTGACTGGTGGGCCACGATCCTCCGCGACAACCTCAAGGTGGTCAGGGAGGGGTTGTTGCAGGTGGACCAGGTGGTGGTGTTGGTGGACCTGGTGGAGATGGTGCTGGCCTCTCAGGTGAGGGTAGCAGCTCGGCTGCTACAGAGGTTGCGGCCGAGCGGGCTTGAGCCGATGCGGCAGAGGCGCATGTTGCAGAAATGACAGCCCAGGTGTTGGTTCTTGAGGACTTCCGGGGTCGGGTGGACCGCTTGACATAGGGGATGCATGCTTGAGGCTTTATGGATGATCTCGAGGAGGTTTGGTTAGAGACTATGATGACCTGCGAGAGGGACCATCGGCCCGTTCTATGTCGGGTGGTGATTGTTGTTGTGACTGAAGCTCCGGTGGTGGTACCAGGAGCAGTGGTGGGTCCAGGTGCTCCTCCTGAGGGAGAACCACCCTAGAGTTTATTTGTACACAGGGGAAACACCCATTATGAGGATGCTTCCCTTATTTTTTTATGACTTTTGTGTTTTGGGCTGGCCTTGGGTTTGCGACACGATTTTTTGTACTTAGACATATATATGAGAGGTCTTTTTGCGGCTCTACATGGTGTGCCTTTTATTTCGATTTATGTATTTTGTTATGCTGATGGAAATCTATATTTTTGTTTTTTATGGATGATGGTTTATTCAAGATGCATTCCAGTTTAGGATATTGTTGGCGATGCGATTAGCTATTTGGTTTTGACTCCTTAGTACATGTGTAAATGTGATATAGTCAAATTTTCTACTTAATCTTTTTGCACGCAAATATTTTCTAAATAGATGCATATCTCTTGTTTCAAATGTTTGGTTTAATTGCAATACTACTAACTAGGAATCAAGGTAGACATGCATATGGCGTATGCCCTGATGGAGGGCCTCGCACATAAGTCCGATGACGGCGTCATATTCTGCCTAATTTTTTGTTGCTCATCTGATGCACACGCCGTTTGAACACAGTGGTGATCGATCAGGGTGGTAGATGACCCAGGCAGCTGCAACCAAGTTTTGAGACCATCATGATGCTCCATCAGCAAATCCGAAATATGGTTCAAGTTGGTGATCCATGGTGGCACTTTGAGTGCGTTTTTACATAAGTCTTCGGGTCAAAAAATATTTTGGTGGTTGGGTTTTGTGTACTTTCACTCTAGGGAAGGGCCGTTGTGGCCCTTATGGGTGAAAATTCTTGAGGTAAAGGCTATTGACAGGGTTTCTGAGGCATGTCCCTTCCGGTTCTGTCAAGATGTATGCCCCTTGTCGGAGGCAATGTTTGATGATGTAGGGTCCTTTCCACAAGGTTTCAAAATTTCCTGGCCCTAAGGCCTCTTTTGTGACATCATAGCGAAGGACTAATTCTCCCTCGGTGAACAAGCGAGGGGTGATGTGGCGGTCAAATGATGCTTTCACCCTTTTCTTATGGGCCTCATTGTGTTGCAGCGCCCGTCGTCGAATTTTGTCAATGAGCTTTAGTTTTACTAGGCATTGTTCTAGAGGCTAGGTGTCATCAAGGAGTTTGATGGTAGCGCGTAGGTTTGGGATCTTGCAGAAATCAATGCAAAAGTGCAAGGTACCTTGGTCTTTTGTGATAGGAATAAGGTGGAAATCCTGGGATGAGGGGGTGGTTGTAATCCTATCTTGGGCGCGCGATGATACAAATGGTATATGGTGAATTGTGTCATCGACATGCGGCAGGGGAAGGATCTCGGTAATGGAGTCCTGTATGAGAATAAGGTCGGGCTTCCCGCTAGGATAGTCAATTTTTGGTAGGTGGAATTTGTTCTTATCACAAAGGTGCCTGAATGCTTTCATTAGCGGGCATACCTCTGGTGTGTGATCTTGGCCAGTGAAAATGGTGCATGGTATCACAAAGTTGACAGAGTAGATAGTGTGAGATTCTATGCTACTCATTTTGCCTAATGTGGACGCTTGGAAAGGGTCGGTCGTAGAAGAGGTTGTCTTTTGATTCCATTTCCGTGTTTTTGGTTTAGGTGTGTCTACCTCTTTGGGGAGGTGTAGAATCAGTGTGACCCTTGCCGTTCTTAGCCTGGGGAGATGTACACATTTAATGGTATGGTGAAACTGTGAACAAATCCAACAATAGGTGCGTGTGATATTCTCTTGATTTGAGAGAAGTTGCTAAGGGAGAGAAGAGATGATGTTGAGACTGTTTGCAAGGGGTTTCAGTTCTCTGCATTGGTTGACTCAATGGTTTCTCAGATCACATAAGTCGCCATGTGTGGTTGGTGTGTGGTCTTAGTTTGTCTATTGTGCCACTGCGGGGGTGGCGAGGTTGAGCCAACGATGTATCTTTTATGCCATTATTGGAGGTCGTTTTGCCTCTCTTCTATGATATGAATTGTGTCAATGGTGTGATGTAGTTTCTGGGCGTAAGTACAGTGCCGTTCATAATGATTGGCTTGGAAGATAGGGAAAAATATCCTTGATATGGGGGTTCCATCATGCTTAGTCTGAGGTTTGGCAGGGAACCAACGTCGCAGCGCTGCTAAATCAGGGCAATGAACAACTGCATCACTGGTTGCTTTTCATAACGTGCATGTGGGTTTGTTTTGTAGAGAGCTGTTCGAGGTAACTAGGGGTCCCTTAGCTGGTTGCTCTTCGGCTGTCAAGAACATGATGGATCTGCTCATCTCATCATCTTGGGTCATTGAGCTGCCTGTGGACTTCGTGTCCATGTCATATTCTTGGGAGAGGCAGACTATGGCAGAGCGAAGGCTAGCAAGGGCTAGCTAGAATCGGGGTATGTAGTGACAATTCTCTAAAAGGTGATTGTCGGTGCATAATGGACAGGTGAATTATGCAGCCTGCAATCCAATGTAGTAGACCCTTTCGATTGGATACCATATGTGGATGAGTTCCAAGGTTGCACACTATTTAAGGTAGTGGCCATGTTCATCGCATAGCGTGCAACATATAATGGGCATGACTGGGGGTCTTTCTACAACCCTTCGTTCTTCTTGCAAGTACATGATGATACGAGGTTCATCGCTGACAGACTGGATGGAGGGATCTTCTTGATAAGGTCGTTCAATGGCATGTAGGGCATCCCTATATCGTGGGATCTTTGGGCAATGGTGGGTATAGTGCCCATAGTTGCTACAGAGTGCACATCCGTGATTGGTACGTAGCGCTTTACTTTTACCTTTGGTGGTAGGTTCCTTTTTACGGGAACGCAACGTCGCAATTTATGTCTTAGACCCAAGGAGTGGTTTTAATTCATCCAACTCTAGATAGATATGGGTAGGGTGACCTATGATGTCACATATGGCACAGACTGGTGATTCCCTTTGCATGGCGAGGGTCACCGTCTTCTTTCCTCTCTTTTCAGTTTTCTTGGTTGTGATTACCGGATTTGCAATGGTAACTTCCTTTGTAGGGGTGGTCTCAACCGTTTCTTGGATGGGTGGGGGCTCCTTTGGACTGAGGGGCTTCAACCCTATGGTAGTAATGTGGGTAGCGCCTATTCCTGTGGGGAGAATGAGGTACCAAACTGGGAATGCCAGCGATATGTTGGGTAATACTAGTGTTGCCAAAACATGATGGGAGACGAAGCCAGCTGGGGGTTAGAGGAAAGGGGTTTGGGAGGTGACGTAGGCTAGAGAAGCCACTGTGGGCGATGCCTCAGTGTCGTTACTGCTTGAATCTGTGTCCTGACTAGCCTCAGTGCTTGATGTTGACATCATGCATACCAGGGCCCCTGTGACATCAGGTGATGACTCAGGGATTATGGGAGGATCTCCTAGGAATGACCCTAAGACGGACGACGACTTGATTTGGTCAGAGCCATACTCTTGGTACCATGAAAGACCATCCGAGATTGTATCTACATAGGGTAGAATTACATTGGTGTTTGTTAGAGGATGATTTTCACTGTGGGTCAATTGGTATGCAGTAATGATTCGATCCTTGTGGGGGAACATCATAATGCGGAAGACGGAGGAGGCTATGGCAGACATGGCGTACATGTAACTCTGCCCAAGGAGTATATTGTAATCCAAGTGAGAATCCAAGACTTCAATGTCTATGTGGACCGTCTTGCCAGCTAAGCAGACTGGTACATTTTGGTAGAGGTCGACGGGAGTCGAGGGACGATCTTCGTATGCTCTGAGCATGATGACTCAGGGTTTGAGTTCGGGAGACCCTAACTTCCGCCAAACATTTTTTGACATGATACATGTCGATTCACCCTCGTCTATGACACATCAGTGAATAGTAATATTCTGGATCAAGACTGGTATATAGAAGGCAACCATGGAAGGAAGCCTAGGGGTGGCTTTGTCTAGGTCAAAATCCATTAGGCGCGTATCTCTAGGATCGATAGCGCTTAACGCGGAAAGTAGTGATTTCCGTTGTTTTGGGCATGACTGCAGTACTTCCAGAGCTGACATAGCAGTGGGAGATTGTGCTAAATCGTCCACGATGCTATAATGATGGGCCGCTTTGGAGTAATTCCATGCTCACCTGTTGGGACCTTTTGCCATCTTTGGCAATGGTTCTATAGGCATATTTGGAACAGTCAAAGGTGCAGTCGGTGCATTGGTACTAACCCTTGACGCATTGGTGTTTGGTGGGGTGTCGTAGTTGCGATTCTGTGTTTGGAAAAACATCTCTTCTGCAGTCATGTAGATCTCATGGTTGTTTTTCCTGGAGTCGTCTGGGTTTTGCTGTTGAGTGCTGACCGTCCCTTGATGGGGGAAAGGTTCTTGCATCACAACAGTTTGCTGGGAAGATCCTCCTTGTCCTCGGTTACTCTGTAACTTTTTTAGCTCAGGGAGTTCGGGAAAATGGTGAGTATAGTGTCCGTACTCACCACCTATTGAACAAGAATGGTTTGTTCGTAGAGGTGGCCTTTTTCCTTGTCGTTGGTCATTGCTTGGCTCCTGGTTCTGATTCCGGTTGGAGTTACCTCCAGTTTGGGATCGCGGTGGGCGTTTTTGGCTGCTGCCCCCCTGTCCAGGGTTCCCTTTTGGCTTGTTTTTTGACTTTTTCTTTACCATGTTAGGAGCATAGTTCTCCTGGTTATACTGGTGTGGCTGGTTTTGGGACGGCTGCACAAAGTTCACCTATGCATTTGTTTGCATAGGTGGGTCATGTGCTGGGGACTGAGCATAGCGTTGTCCCGTGTTTACACCTAGCCGTTGGAGGGGAGCTCTTCCGTCAACGTTTCTTTATGCGTACTGGGTCCCCTCAGCCGGAGGGTAAGGTCCTCCTTGGTGATATGCTTGTGCCCTATTAGTCAAATTTTGCTGAGGCATATGATGACTTTGAAATCCGGGTTGAGACATGTTCTGGGTATAAATATGTGTGTAACCGGGGTTTTTACTGCTGCTGCCTAGGTATCCTTGGTTCATTGACCCAATTAGTCCGTCTACATAGTTCGACGCGCCTGGAAATTATTGATAAGTTTGCAGGCGCGGGGTGTTAGGCATGATGTTGTAGATGTATCCTGACTGGGTATAAATCAGTTCAAGCTGTTGGGCTTTACTGATTGCATCCTCTTCGGATGTGGGGTTGCATTGTGCCACATCCTTTGAAATCTCCACCATTAGAGTTTTCAAGAATAAATCTAACAGGACTCGATCATCGAGTTTAGATTTACATAAACTACGACGCCACCTCCATTCATGGAGATGGTCTAAGATATGGATGGCGGGGGATTTTCTGAAATGAGTCAATAATTCCATTCCCGAATCATGGTGAATGGGTAACTGAAAGTATGTGAGGAACGCGGTAGCGAGGGTGCTAAAGGTTCCATGTGAAGCAAGAGGTTGCTCCACGTACCACTTCGCGGCTACTCCCGTAAGAGTGCATTGAAATAGCCTCAATTGAATAGTGTCGTTAATGATGTTATTCGATGAGCATCACAGGTGAAAAGTCATTACATGATTACCTGGGTCTTCCGCTTGCTTACCTTTGAATTTTGGTATGTTCGAAGGGAGCTTTGTAGACATGGGAGGCCAATTGGGGTCTCGTGCTATGGGGTCATTCGTCAGCTTGGTTAAATCGGGTAGATTCAACGAAGCTAAGAAAGGTGACTGGGAGGTTGACGCCATTGCGATTTGTGAAGACACAAAGTTCTAGTTAGAAAGAGGGTTAGTCTGCGACATACCCTGCTATGAATTTAGCTGGCTTCCTGAATGGGATGCACTCCTCTGCCACCTAGGGGTCGAGGGAAGAGTGGTGTGTGGTGTGGTGTTGGGAGACCGTCTAGGGTTCCCAACTATGGTTGCTCCAATAAAGGATGAACCAATTACGGTGGTAGTGTTCCGTCTTTGACGCCTGAATGGCGAAAGACCTGGAAACCTTTGTGGTAATGGGGGGAGGTCCAAAAGACGCCTGGATCGACGAGGTTCCGTTGGGACCGTTCGGGTGTCGACCAAGTTAGGTTTTGGAAAAATTTGAGAGGATAGAGTCTATGATCAAAGCACAATTATGGCCACATACATAAAACAAAGCGAAAATAAAATAAAATTTCCCTTTAAATTAATCTATGTGATCACTCAAGCAAAAAAATGGTTTTTGTTTGTTCGCGCATGATACTCAAAATCCTAGAAGACCTATTGCGTCCTGACACTCTCAAAAGTAACTAGGCCTTTAGAATATTTCTTGTGAGCGCTGGCACAACATCCCGTAAGAGTTGGAAACACCCCCAATCAACCGAAGAGAATCCACCAAGGTAAGGGTCTGTGAGGAACAAATGCGCGCAAAGTCCTGCAAGTGAAAAAATTAGGAGCTGCCCTACTTCAGTCTATCACTCAAAGTGAAAATAGGGACTGCAAGATGGATTAGAGGACTATAAGCTCCACTCTCCAACATAGACAAAGGTCTCCTGCAAAAGATGGCACAACCACATGAACTTGGTAAAACATTAGTGGAGTCTCCAATCCTGTTGTGGGGGATTTGACGCACGGGTGTACGCAATCGCACTAGTTTAAGGGGTGTGGTCTACCCTTTTAAACTATTGGTAACAGGCAAAAAGTGGTGGAACTTGTTAGCCCCCCTATGAAATTTTTGAAAAACAAATAGGGGGCTAAATCTTTGTTGAGTCTTCAAGGAATGCATTTCCTCTGAAAACACAGTCTCCTTGAAGCCTCCAGGTGCCTTTTATCCTTTGATGAAATCCCCTCTGCTGATTCCCCTTTTAAAGCCTCTCTGATATGTGAAGAAATGCCGAAAGGCCCCCTTCTTACCCTTCAAATCCCCTCAAGTTCCCCTTTAAATTCTACCCTTGCCCCTTTGATGGCCATTTTCCCCCTTATTCCTCTCTATCGTTCCCCTTCCCTACCCTCAAAATCCATTAAAATGGGCTAAAAACCCACTTTCTGACCTTGTTATAGGCCTAATCCCCTTTACCGTAAGCCTGAACCAATTCCCCCCACATGCCCCTGCGCTGGGACCAAGCGCTTAAGTCCAAAGCGCTTATCGCAATTGGAGCTGTCAGCGGGCGCATTTCCTTTGTAAACTCCAAAAACCTCGATGCGATTTGTTTATAACATAAGTCTCGCGGTGCGTTCCCGACCGTTGATCTTCCGCGGAGATCCAACAGCGGAGCGCTAATCGCAGCCCACGCCCAATCACAATCGCAACTCCCGTGGGACACCCCCCGATTGATCGCATCACACCCCGATCGCTCCATCCTCCGATCAATCGCAAGCCTTCTACTCCGATATCTGATTGCGATGCGCCGATTCAATCCTAGCCATCCGTCTCCCGGTCGATCCAACGGCCCTGCGCTGATCGCATCATCGCCCGTCGCCCCTCTTCATTTCCCGCCGATTGAATGGGAACCATTGATCTGTGTCCCAGATCCAACGGTCAGTGCTCAATCACGCCCTGACCTCCGATCGCAATCGCAACCCCTTCCCTTCGTCCTCCAATTTGATCTCGTCCGTTCGCTTGTTTCACGATCCAACGGCTATCGCTCTCCCCTGTCGATCGCAATCGAAAGTTTGTGAGTGTCTCCCTTTTGTGCCCTTGCGATTGCGATCCTCCGATTGTATCTCTGCCGTCCGTCTCCTCCCGGATCTGACGGCTCAGGTTTAATCGCCCTCCGCCTCCGCTGGGTCCCGCATCCACCACTTCACTCCACTGTTTTTCCATTTTTTCCTATGTAAATCGCTCCAGTGGTGGTATTTGAGTTTTGACGCTATGCGTTCATTTCTCCGCTGTTTCCACTGTTTCTTCACCATTCCGCCACCGTTCCTCTGCCTCCACAGTATTTCTCCACCACTGCCCAGGTTTATGTTATTATGCAGGCAGCACAGAGAGGCCAACTCAGCGGCCAAACGAGACAACAGAGGCGGGTTAAAGGGGATTTGAGCCGGTAATTGAAGATTAATGGTTGTAATCCCGCATTCAAAGGATCAAGGCACAGTTCGAAGACCAAGAACACACTGTAAAAGTATTATCTGTGTTAAATATCAGCAAAGTAGATTCTCTCCAGACGTACACCATTCCTACAACGTTCTCCATGCCTCTCGAGCCCAGGGAAATTAAATACACAGACAGGAGCTTCATTAAAGACTGTCTGAGCAACAGTAATGGAGGAATGGAGAAACCGTGCAGATCTTTCATCCAGTTCATTTATTCAGAAGGCTAGCACAAATCTCCAAGCACCAGAAAGGACTCCAAAGAAATATTAGAGGCCGAGTTCGGCCTGACAGAGACTCCCCATGCAGATTACAAAGTACACACAGCGATGCAGAAAGCCATTAAGTGGTATGGGCGTGAACACTTCCGCCTTACTGACTTAATGAGATTATTCAATGTTCATCTACTTTTGTTTTTCTCATTCTCCTATAAAATCCCCAGAAACGAATTGTAAAGGTTGTTGTTGGTTGTTGTTGTTGTTGGTTGTTGTTGTTGTTGCCTTGCTGGGCATATTGCTGTTAGAAGGATTCATTTGACTGTTAGAACAGTCTTGGGAGGGAGTAGCAGAGTAGTATTGTGTAATAGGCTGGGAGGAGAAAGTCTTGAATGTATTAGCCATTGAGCTCATTGTACGTGACTGGTTTTGCATCATTAATCAAGCACATTTCACAGGATCCTGGTCTATTACTATTGGTGATGTTTTTCTCACTCTGTTTATTACATTTTAATATTGTTCCATGTTCTTCTAGTAGGCAACAGAAGTATAACATAGGATTCACCCTTGTTAGGTGCCCTATGTTTCCTGCTCTCCCTACCTTTATGTTTTCTGCTCCATGTGCTATCTAAGAGTAGATTCACGGGTTTAACCAGTGTAGCGGATGTTATTGCCTGCTGGCTGATGTATGAGCTTGGGGGTTTGCTGCTTGGATGTTTCCAAATTATCTCTATTTTTCCCTTGGAGTTGCTAAAGCAGACCTGGAGTTAAATGACCTCTGGTCCGATCTATAAGCAACCCCTTTGTCCCTCTTTGAGAGCTACCTTTGGGTATGTCCAAGCAGGTCTGGAGTTAAATGACCTCTGGCCTGATCTATAGACAGAAAATTGGTTGTCTTTCCTTCTTCCACTTTCTCTCCTTAATGTTCCACCCCACCATCTAATCTAAAAATATCCTTTAGTATTAGATGACTTGCCCTTTGGAAGCCTTGGCTAGTGGATGCAAGTAATTTCCTTTCATGAATCCATAGCCCAATGGATGGCACTGTCTTGGCCTATCCTCTTTGCTGAAACATCCTGCTGCTTTGTTCCTTCTCTCCCATTTCTCTCTCAGTATATGATCTCCTAACCAACCCATCAACGCTTCAACCAAATCACTTTAAACCCCCCTCTGTGCTTCATAACTAGCCTAACATTTCATTCTGAGCTTCAAAGATATATCATTCCTTGCTCTTTTTGGAGAGATCCCTCTCCGGGTCCAGGAGGGCTAGATCCTAGGGCCCCAAAGTGGTTTGATGTTGTCTCATCTTTTGGTATTGCCAAATCTACCAAAACATGGGAACCCCAACATAATGGCGACTCCACTGGGTACGAGACCAGTCAGCCTTGATTTGGTAAACCACTGTGGTGGACAGTAAGTTGTAAATCATCCACCTGGTGACTCCACAATCCCTGAATGATTAAAAGACTCCGCTGGTAATCAGCTGGCCACTGATTATCTATGGTTTCACATAAGACTCCACTGGGAGACCATGTCGCAGTACAACATCATCCATGCCAAAGATCCAGTCACTTCGCTAATGGAGGACTCTGAACAATGTGCAGAAATAGATCCAAGCCTCATAGCAGAGTTTCGGAGTGGAATAGCGAGTGTACTGGCAGAAATTGAATGGGAGGACCTCCCAAAGATTGTCCCTCTCAGCTCAGTACTCAATACTCTACCTGCGCTTAAGAAGATGTTTCTCGACTTGGTGGTTGAGAGATATGAAGCTGAGCTCAAAATTTTGAGATCACAAGAAATATCATACGAGTTCAGAGACCCGAGGGCCTTTTTGGAAAGTCTCCCGCCCCCTAAGAATGAAGATATTCCACTGCTCTTTGAAATACAAGAAGAAGAAGATCCGGTTCTCATGAGTCACTTTGAAGACGCAGTGGAAAATGCAATAATCGAAGTTGCCCAGGATAAAGACAACCTACCAAGCTTGGGAGGCCTAAAATAAGAAAATGTACATCATCTGTTTGTGGATCCTATGGCAGAATACATGGAGGCCCTGATTTGCTCGAATGCTCCAGCATTGATCCTTAACATGGGCCAGATTCGTCAGGAATGGTCACTACTGATGGTGACCACAGTTTCGAAAAACCACATGCAGAGCACCCTGTGGTTATCTCTGACAGGCAGTCAGTGCTCATATCCTTTTTTGCTGTTATTAGACTGGCTGCATTGGCATTACTGCATCACCTAGAGCATCAGAGATTCCTAGTTAGAGTAGGGTAGGTAGGAAAAGCTCAATAAAGCTAAGCCTATGAGCAAGTAGATTAGTTGTTTCAATTGCTGTCTTAGAATGTAGAGAAGAAACCTGCTAGACAGTCTAATCCTAGCAGGTAGTAGTGTAGGTAGAGAAGCATATGAGACCAACAGTCTAATTTGGTCTCATGGAGCAATAAGGGTAGAAGTAGAATAGGTTTACTTTTCCTGTTTGTAAAAATTAATGATGTAAAAGGGTCTGCAAGTCCAAATGCACCCAAGAGGAAAAAATGCTAGGACTATAGTGTGGGTAGGTAGTTGTGTGGGAAAATTTTACTGCTGATATGTTGTCTTCATAATATTGGTGACGGGGATGAAAGGGTGGATGGTTCGAAAGCGGCGGAGCATACGGCCTACACCCAAGAGATCGATTTACCGAATTCTTGAACGGCAAGAAGAAGCCATCCCCATGTGGAGCCACGCTGTTAACCCCCTATGAATTTTTGAAAAACAAATAGGTGGCTAAATCTTTAGGGTCTTCCAAAGAGGAATGCATTTCTATACGAAAAGCTTACGGTCTCCTTGAAGCCTCCAGGTTCCTTTTGTCCTTTGATGAAATCCCCTCTTCGTTCCCCTTTCGAAAGCTTCTCGCACAACAACGAAAATGTGAGCCCCCACCCACCCTTCGTCCTCAAGTTCCCCTTTAAATTCTACCTTGCCTTTGGTGGCCATTTTCCCCCTTGTTCACTCTCTGTACGTTCCCCTTCCCTACCCTCAAATCTGTCTAAAATAGGTAGGCCATACCAACATTGCTGGGCTGGCCCCTATTTAGCAAGCCTTAACCACTTCCCCCCCTGTGCCCCCGCGGGACCAAGCGCTTAAGTCCAAAGCGCTTATCGCAATTGGAGAAGTGAGCGCATTTCCTTTGTAAACTCAAAAACTGATGCGATTTGCTTATAACGTGGGGTCCTCGGCGCGTTCCCGTTGTTGGTCTTAGCGGAGATCGATGGCGGAGCGCTGGTAGCAGCCCACGCCCAACGTCGCAGCCCGCCGCTCACGGGACACCCCAGGTCCAGTCGCATCACCTCGTCGCTCCGTCCTCCCCACAGTCAATCGCAAACCTTGGCTCCACGGGTGGTTGCGATGCCAGAGTTCAATCCCTAGCGAGTCGAGTCTTCCCGATCCAGTCAGCCAGCCTGTGGCCCGGTACTGGCATCATCGCCGTCGCCCCTCTTCATTTCACGCCGATTGAATGGGAGCACGGTTCGGTACGTGTCCCCGGATCCCGCGGTCGGCGCTCAATCGCGCCACACGACCTGCGATCGCAATCGCAACCCCCTTCCCTCTGTCTCCGATTTCGGTCTCATCGGGTCGCTTGCTGCGGTCTGATGACTGTCGCTCCCTGTCAATTGCAATCGAAAGTTTGTGAGTGTCTCCCTTTTCGCACACAATTTCGAAGTCCTCCGATTGCATCTCGGCGTGTCTCCTCCGGGATCTAGCGGCTCGAGTTTAATTGCCCTCGCCTCCGTGGGTCCCGCATCCTTGCTTCACTCTGTGTTTTCATTTTCCTAGCAAATCGCTCCCGGTGGTGGCATTTGAGTTTCACCGCTGTCGTTCATTCTCATGTTTTCTTTGTTTCTTCACCATTCCGCCACGGGTCCTCGCCTCCCAGTGTTTCTCACACGCGAGTTTATGTTATTGTACGAGCGGCCTGAGGAGGCATCCCAACTAGGTGGCCAAGCCGAGACAACGAAGGCGGGTTAAAGGATTTGACCGTCGGTGAAGATTAATGGTTGTAATCCCACATTCTCGAGGTCAAGGCGGGTTCGAACCAAGAACTGCTGCTAAAAGTCTTATCTGTTAAATATCGACGGTGTGTTCTCCTCCAGGACGTACACCATTCCTGCTTACGTTCTCCATGCCTCTGGGCCGAGGAAGTTAAATACAGAAAGGAGGCTTGAACAAGGCGTACGAGCAACGGTAATGGAGGAATGGAGAAACGTGAGATCTTTCATCAGGTTCATTCATTCGAGGAAGAGAACACAGCGCAAGCTCCCAAGCCCAGAAGAATCTAAAGAAATATGGGCGGGGTTAAAGCCCAAATGGAAAACTCTTATTGGATTGCAGTACACATAGCGATGCGGCCACATTAGGTGGTATGGCGTGAACACTTCCGCCTTCTTGACTTAATGAGTTCATCCTGGTTTTCTCATTTCTCTAAATCCCCCGAGCTGAATTGCAGGTTGTTGTTGGTTGTTTGTTGTTGGTTGTTGTTGTTGTTGCCTTATTTGGGAATATTCTTTGTTAGAAGGATTGTTTAGTGTTAGAGCAGGTCTTGAGAGAAATGCTTGACGGTAGTATTGTGTAATAGGTTGGGAGGAAAATCACAATTTTGTTAATACATTGAGCTCATTGTCGTGGTAGGTTTGCATCATTAATCAAGCACATTTCACGGGATCTAGGTCTATTACTATTGGTGATGTTTTTCTCACTCTTATTTATTACATTTTCATATTGTTCCATGTTCTTAAGTAGCGCGAAATGTAACATAAAAGATTCACCCTTGTTGGGTGCCCTATGTTTCTTGCTCTCCCTACCTTTATGTTTTGCTCCATGTGCTATTAAGAGTAGATTCACGGGTTTAACCGGTGCGACGGATGTTGTTACTGTTGCAGGTGATGTATGAGCTTGGGGGTTTGCTGTGGATGTTTCCAACTTATCTCTTGTTTTTCCCTTGGAGTTGCTAAATCGGACACACAGGTTAAATGACCCTGCGGTAGATCTATAAACGACCCCTTTGTCCCTCTTTGAGAGCTACCTTTGAAGTACTGTCCAAGTAGGTACGAGTTAAATGACCTACGCTTTGATCTGTAGACGGTGGTTGTCTTTCCTTCTTCCACTTTCTCTCCTTAATGTTCCACCCACCATCAGCCAAAGATCCTTTAGTATTAGATGACTTGCCCTGGGGAAGCCTTGGCTGGTGGATGCAAGTAATTTCCTTTCATGACTCCATAGCCCAATGGATGACACTGTCTTGGCCTATCCTCTTTATTTCGAAACATCCTGCTACTTTGTCCCTTCTCTCCCATTCTCTCTCGGTCTATGATCTCCCCTAACCAACCCATCGACCCCTTCAGCAAATCACTTTAAACCCCCCCTCTCTGGTCTTCATAACTAGCCTAACATTTCGTTACGAGCTTCAAAGATATATCATTCCTTACTCTTTTTGGAGAGATCCTCTCGGGTCCGAGCTAGATCTAGGGCCCCAAGGCTGGATTTGATGTTGTCTCATCTTTGGTATTGCCAAATATGTGCCAAAACATGGAACCCAACGAGCTCAAAGCACACAATCCAGTGAGAAAAAACATGCAAATGCTGTACTCAAAATTAAACTAAAACTAAAACAAAAATATCTGACTATAAAGAAAGTCAAATGATAAATAATATGACATTAGCTCTAGGCCTCTTCTTATTAAACGTTTGATATGGAAAATTTACCACTTTCAAGAGGCCTGAACAATGGTTCTGGGTCCAGGTATGAATCTTGTTTTCCAGCTCTGCCTCCAGCAGGTCCCTGTCTCTATGGTGTGATGAGGCAATAATGACAGGTGTCCAGCAGTTGGTCCTACGACTCGACTCTGGGTCACACTGTCATCGTACAACGAAATTTCTGGCACGACGCAAAACAATGTGATCTCTGCCATTCTTGTCTCATGGTGGCTTTATCGGGGATATCAAATCCTCCTTCATTCTATGAGCATTGTGGATGGTGACTCGGGGAGGTATGGGTCCATTGTGTGCTCGATATTTTCCATTGTGCTCACATAGTGTCTAAGGCAACGTGCATTGTCCTTAAGCGGCTTCACAAAAATCACTGTCGCACCTTGTGTGGTCTGACATTTTTCCACTTTTAGGAATGTGTGCTTATCGGGAAAAAAGACACGCGAAGGCACCTGCTAGAAGAGATAATACCTTGCCAATCAACATTTTAAACTAGTTCAATTTGATTTTTATCAGTATACAGTATTTTAAATACTTTAGGGTAATGTTTCAACTTCCTTAAACCTTTGGCATGAGGTATTAATGTCATGTTCTATTGTATATGATTTTT
This sequence comes from Pinus albicaulis, assembly GCA_034641835.2. Classification (NCBI taxonomy): domain Eukaryota; kingdom Viridiplantae; phylum Streptophyta; class Pinopsida; order Pinales; family Pinaceae; genus Pinus; species Pinus albicaulis. The sequence continues at coordinate 3,304,281 of CM076578.1, forward strand.
CGGTGTTAAAAAATATGATGCTAAGTAACAACGCTTGAGGAATCTAGGCTCACCATATCACCCTAAAGTAAATACACGATTCACGCTGCATCGGTGAAGTCTAGGAATCCACTATCATAGTTAAATTTGCATCCAATATACGATGCTACAATCTTGCGTTACCTTTATCCTTGGGCGAATAGTTACCCGACTCATTGTTCTGGGCATACACTCTATTGCGCATATGATTCCATAAGGAAATTCTAATGAAAAAAAGAATACATCCCCAACCTTCCCTTCTCTACTACATTTGTCCCTTAGGAAATTCGGTCATCATACTGTGTGATGCTCACCTTCGAGTTCACGACATCCTTATCTCGGGTGATCCATCCTTGGCAAAACTTCTTCACATCCAAAGATATAAAAACCAAAGGAATATCTGAAGCCTCAAACCATTATACCGGTCATAACATGTCACTTCTTCAAATACGTGGACACTATTGGGTACGGGTCCCAGTGTCTGTACGGAAGTGCTTTACAACATATTGTTGTTTGTTTCAATTCCTTTTGCAATTGTTGCTAATTCTTGCATTCGGTTTCAACTTCACCAACTTGAGGAATTTAAAGTGCTTCTGTACCAAGCACATAAACGCCATTAAATTCAAAATAATTGAAATAAATTCATCATACCTCATTAGTGAGCACAATAAATGAGTGAACTTTCACTTCCTGTTACTTCATATCCTCGGAAGTCAAACTATGTGGTTGATCAAATCATCGTGTATAAATATATCACATCTGAGTTTAAACAAAACACAACCATCATAAATTAAAATCATGAATCACATGAAATCATCATAAACCATAATCACAAATCACATGCTGCATAACCATCATGAAATTAGAATCATAGATCATATGCATAATAGAATTGAAATAAAATATCTATACTTATCCTTGATGAATTGCCATACTTTGTTCTTTACGCACACACACGAATTGGTTTCCTATAAAGAAAAGTACAATACTTTGCTTCTCTTAATCAAGTACACATACACATAGTGTACAACACGCATATCACAGAGCATACAACACCACTCAATACATATACCCATACCGATATACAACACATACCTATTTGCAGGTGTACAATACAACACAATACATACACCTACACCGGCCATACAACATACACTTACGCTGATGCACAATACCAACACAACATATACACCTGTGTCCAGGTGTACAACAACACAATACATATACATATACACATGGGTTCAACACAACAAGTACACATGAGTACACGAATACACCATGAAAATACATGGCAGCAGCACAACACAACATGTCGACATGCACACCAGCGCATGTATGCTTGTACGGTACCATGTGCACAACATGTACCAGTGCCATCATGCACCACACTACACAAAGTGTGTACAACATCATATGCACGGTGCCATGTTGCTGCTTTGCCGCACAATACTAATGCTGCTTTGCACCACCACCAATGTGTGCACAATACCACATGCTGACATCACATGAATGACACGACACCACACCATGCCTTTCCATGTACCAAGATGTACACAGCACATGCACACAATACACATGTAATCATGCACCCAACACTAAATGTACACAACACCATATATACCTGGGTGCATGGTACAATATACACACAACACCATACACAACATGCATACAACATCATGCTGATACATATGAAACGTGGTTATCACCATGGGTACACTATTTGAATATACAACATACACAACATATACAAAAAGCAGTGGTACTTCACATCCACGCACACACACTAACCCACAAGCAGCCTTGGCTAGTGTCTTATCCATGTGTCCTAACATTTGCGAGATCACACTACTTTCACTTTCACTAATGTACCCTCACTTGTTACTGTCCATAACATAAACATAGGAATCGTACAAGCATATAACATCAATTCATATCCACATGATACCCGACCTTGTATATTTGTTAGGGCTATTCTTTCCAATTGATTCCCCATGAGACCAAGAACATCTTCACATAGTTCAAATACACATGAGCAATCATTCATCCACAAGAATGTTCACAGTAACTTTGTAGACATTGACATAGATACATGCATATACATATATTCATTAACATAAAAAAAATCATGAGTCTATTAAACGACAACATTCATACACACATATATACATGTAAACATTTAGCATCAAACAATCATGATCCCATGACGACCCTATCAGACAAGACATACATACATATATACATGTATACATATATATAAACACCAACACAATCATGATCACATCATAATTTCTAGATACTATAGTCTAGGTTAAGAGAACTCCCCACTTTTATGCATGCATAGTATGCACAACATTGAGAACAGGTTCCCAACAACGAGGCATCGCTTGCCCTAATATCCATTCCGCCTTTGTACCCATTTACATTTGTCATGTCTGGTACTTCCATAGTTCATTTTTACCACAATGGACCCAACTAGTCCCGATCGAGTGTCATATTCTTACCTTCCACTACACTTACTCATGGCCTTACTAATCTTCATTCATGTCTTACATTGTTCTGTTGGGTACCATAGCTCTCCACCAGGCTCCATTAAGTTAATCTTTTAATTAATGATCCCCAGACTCTCTCAAAACATAAAAGGAAAAAACAAGAACAAAACAACAACAAAGAAAGAAAACCATAAAAGAAAACCAATAGCAATATGACACACAACCAGTGGCACAGCTATGCACCAAACATAAAAAAGAGCGCAAATCATGCGCAAAAAAAATATAAAGACCAAAAGAACAAGACTAGCGACAAACATAAGACTCAATCCCATGGTTCCAAAGCTCAACCCAGGCCTTCTTCAATATTTCATGGCGGTTCTTGCCACGTAATCATATTGTACCATAAACACATAAGTGTAAACTACATAATAAATATAACAACATGCAATTATCTTACCTTGTTGTACATGAAAGCATATTCGGCACTGTGACTGAACACATATCGACCATATGTTTTAAACATCAAGAGAAAACATATCTATCAGTTGAAATCCTTTACCAAGACTAACAACAGTGTCATAACAATCAACTCACATTCATCGGTCGAATACATGTGCACAAATATCACTACTTGTTACTCAAGTATATATCAGTGTCTCATACACTTTTGTGCTAAGCAAAAACCATGCAATATTACAAACACACATACTCATAACGTGTGATTATTCAAACATTAAAACAAAATATAAACATATCAAGTAAGACAAATCAACCAGGAGAAAAATCAAGCGGTCCAAGCAGAAGTAAATGACATAATCCAACTCATACCTTGGAAATTTATCTTATGAGAGCTATAGCTCTACAATAAATCTGAATTAACATGATATAACCCAAGCTGGAAAGAGCTATTCGGATGATCCACAGTGTTAATGAACATTTGTCGACGTTTCAAGTCAACGAGGATCCATCTTCGGGGATCAAATATCACAGAAGATGGATCCCGTCGGGCTCAACGTCGACATGGAACCATTAATATTGTGGATATTCGAAGTCTATTCAATAGAGAGAGACAGCAAAGAACAAAACAAAAAATGATACTATTCTTAATGTATCAGTTAGACATAAATAAAGGTCATGATATCCATAACAATAACTAACTAACATTTCACATCATAAACTCAAAAACGATTTTCATTCATGCATAACAATCACATATACACAGGTATTCGTTAAATACAATACAATATCAAAAATATATCAACTCATACATGAACGTAATAACCCTAGCCATCTGTAATCCAATCCAAAGCAATACGATACATATAACATCAAATCTTAACGAAATAACCCTAATCATCAAGTTACTAGCATATAACAACAACAAGCTATACAACATGTAACCTAGTCTTAGTAACTATGTTAAAAAACAACAAGGTGCTCCTATGTATCATCAAGAACATGCTTACCAACTAACATAGAAACAGCAATAGCAGTGCATGCCACCACATTTTTATCATTCATGACCATACGACACATGTACATATAACCATAATCAACTAGCATCTATAATGTATGTAACCATAACATCGATGAATGAAAAAAATATATAAACCTCAATGCATATAACAATACTTAACCTACATACCTACATGTCCAACGTCGACCTTATGACGACATGCTCTTGGATCGAAGTCAATGTTGCCCAGCAACTTCACTTTTATGGTAGCCATCTCTTGCTCTATCTTAGCCAACACATTAACATCATAACATACCAATATCATCATGATAAAGCCTAATTTCATGCAATGGCCTTATGCACAACAACCTTCACAAAAACAATGAAAAATTGACCATATGCACCCACTTGACATGTATATTAATCATGAATGACAAATTCATGTCCATATCATAACATCTGTAAATCATACACAAACAACACTAGTGACAATATGTATTACTGTAAATAAAAGTATATACACAACATGTATAAATATGTAAGAAAGCGTGCACGAACCATACGTAAGCATGAGAAACATATAGTCCTTTGTAAGCAACATGTTGAAAACAACATCGTCAACACTTCATGGCGGCACCATTTCCACCATGGCCAACATAACACGGATGCAACAAACACATATATATACCATAAGCATACTGGCACGCCTGTATATCATGCTGGAAGTCAACACCACCCATCCGATGCGGAGGTTGACACACGATACATATGTAACACCCTTTTCCCATCTACCCAAGTAACCATTCATGAGGTAAACATGTGACGGGGAGGATACTAATATGAGATTTTGTATTATCTCGAGAATACGGAAAATCTACAACAATGGGAATATCTTTTCATGTCCAGGATTGGAATCCAACAATACATGAACATAAAATGGAAAGTAGCAATGAAAAACGTCATACCAAATGTGTGGAAACCATGGAGCCATTTTATTATATAATCAGCAGCAAAAATGTACAATACAACTCAAATAATTAAGGCAAACAAGCCTCCCATAAATATGTATACCAAAAGTGGAATATTTATTTATCTGGGTACTCATGAACATGGGTGCAATCACGGATGTGGTGCACTACTACATGGATATGTTCGTACTTTGCGTCTGCAAAATAGATGGCTCATACAACATTGGGAGAAGATCTAAGCTCCCAAACACAATTTCTAGTCAATCCTGGAAGGATTGAGTGAAATATGCAAAGGCGAAAAATGTCGGAGTGGCAGTGCAGGTATGGTGTAACTCAAGAAGCTGAATGGAGATGGCTGTAGATGATATAAAATTTGAACAACCTCTCAATGGATCTTCGAGTAGAAAGAGTGATCCTAACGAAGATCTCACCCTCCAAACAATCACTACAACCCTAGCGCAGATGCTCAATGAAAATAACGAGTCCAATGAGGACTCGGCTGTAGATGATGGAAAATGAGTTGACGGGCAAGCAAAGATGATGGAATCAGCTCAAATGCTTCCTCAACGATCTCTGAAAGGAAATAAGGCTTCCTCCTTTGAAAAAATGGTTCTGGAAGTGGTGTTGTAGAATCTCATGCAACACCCTACAACAACGTTGTGGCAGTGAGAAATAATCCACGCAGCTGAAGGAGTGGCGGCAGCAGGCTTTGGATGTGGAGAAATGAGTACAGCTCACCAATTGCTCTCGAGAAAGGAGATGGATTCTAGCTCAGGGAACATAGGTGTTAAGTAGCACAAAAACTACTGTCGTGTAAGAGAATACACAGAGTCTAACCGGACCATAAAATCAATAATACATAACATGAATAACAATGGTTGCTGTACACCCTCCTTTTAAACAAATGGAAGCCCTATCACCATGGGTCCCACGCTCACGTGGGGTTTCCTCCACCGAAGAATCTTCCTCCCACTATCTACTGTGGCTTTGTCTCTCCCAAGATGCTCTCCACCTCCTATCCTAGCGTTGTTGACTTGGTCAAACTTGACCGCTTGTCCACATGCAAATGCCCCTTTTCACTGTGGGGTGGCAGTCGGCTCTTATGACTGTCCTTTTCACACTATGAGGGATTTTGTTCATGCTTCTGAAATGTGGGCCTCCTTACCCATTTCTTTATCTCCTAAGTGACATAATAAAAAATTAATATTCCCAATTAGGCACTTATGCTAATTTGGGAATATTACGGTCCTCCCCTCCCAAATGTTGCTTGTCCTCAAGCAATTGCATGGATAAATGAAAACCTCCTCTTCTTCCTATGGAAACCTCATGGTGGTCTCCAAGGTTCGAGATGTTGTATCATCAATATATCTCCAAGTTGTCCACTCCAAGTATACGAAGCTAGCTTTTGGTGTGCATCCCAAATGGCTATCATCATGTAAAACATGCATGGAGGAAAAAAATGGGCTATCTTAAGGCCTTATTGAGACGTGAGGTCTGATATACATTGGGATATACCATCCCCATATGAATCTTCCATCCCCAAGCTATCATCCATACAAAATGAGCCACCCTCCAAAATGGTAACTCATACGGAATCATCCTCCCACCTTGAGCTCTAGGTAATGTAAGTGGGCTGAAAATATGATCATGGTGAACATCACAGCCTACCCCACACTGTGCTCACTCTCCACTTATGATAAGTGTAGAGTATCTGCTACTCTTGAAATTTTGCCAAAAAGTGTTGCCTCCAAGTGTGAAAGATAATTGGATCTTCGAATCTTCCCTCCAACGTTGTGAATCATGCTAGCCCAAATCATCCCTTGTGATGAATAGGAAATCACCATCATATGGTATCCAAGTGGGGAAGGAATGTTTGAAGGTTTCATGTAGAGATGAAGAGTACCAAAAATCTCCCAAGTGGTCACAGTATTTTACCTAGCTGACATTTTGCCACAACATGGCATGGAAACTCATAAAAGTTTCTCCAATGAAGTATGGGAGTCATAGCCCAAGTGCTCCAATCAAACTCATGGCCCACCTCATGAAGAGACAAATGTTTTGTTGTGGTGACCATACCATTTCCCATGCTCCCCTTAGAACATGTATTGCAAAAATGTGGAATCTCTTCCCCAAAGGACACATCCAACTAATGTGTCTCTCCCCCCAATCATGCTCTAATAGAAACAAGAACTATGAGAAACATAGGGAACTAATAATGAGAACCATACTTGCTGCCATATCGCCCAGCAGGGAAAAGAAAATGGTCCTTAGAGTACAAAGCAAACATTTTAACTTTAACTACAATAGAGGATGACAAAAAGTGTGGTTTCTCAGCACTTTCTTGCTGCCCCCTCTCCTCATATGTTTAGAGAAAGTGAATGATGTATGGTGCAAAGTAAACATGTTCTCACATACTATATCTCCTCCCCCAGAATCTCCTCCTAGGGAGTGGCCATAAAAAATGCTCATGGCCCTCCAAGTAGACCATGAAGTCTAGAAGGAAGAATGTTCCTCCTTTGAGCAAAGTCCTGCACATATATGGTTAAGGGATGCATATATACATTATACAGTCAACATGCAAACAAACAGCGCCCTTACCATATGTATTGCTCATATGTGAAAAGTGAGTGGCTCATAGATGAGTCTCCTCTCATCCTTAAAGAGAAAAAGAGGTGGTTGTGCTAACTCTTCCAAAGATTTATGTCATCTATCCATGCATCTCCTCATATGCGTCCCATCTCCTCCTAGAAGCCTTCCCAAAAATACCCCTCCATGATGGTGTGGTATGCTCTCATAGAATATGTGTGGCTGAAAATGAAATATTTATGAAATTTGCTTGTGAAACTTCTCCTTGAGCTTGGAAGCTTTAGATAAGAAAGATCCTACCATGATAGTAGATGACCCCATCTTTGATTGAATATCCCTCCTCATGCAACTGGTCATCCAATATCATACAGTAAAAATATCCTTGGAATACTCCATAAACATTTGGGAGTTCCAATATGGATCTATCTTCCATAGTGATAATGTTGATGATCTCTCATGAAGAACATCTGTCATATGGTCATCCTCCTCTTTGACATTTCCCATGCCAAGATACGAGTTGGAAAATTGCTATCCTTCCTTAGCCATCTGCCACAACGCGAGAATTTGAAATGAGAGTGGGTAAAGATGATGTTGAAGAATGCTTCTCTCCTCCTCAAGTCTACCCAAGACTCTCGGTGTTGTACAATGACCTCCCAAGGTCTCCACTCCCCTTTGAAATCAATTAATGGTGCCTCAAAATGTGAAGCATCTCTCATCATCTATTGATACGCATTGGTCTCCTTGGTGAAATGTCTCCATTGCATGATAAATCAACATCAAGAGTCGTGCATATATGAATGGACATACTTGTCCACAGCCCCTTCTTGCGCGATCCGGTATCCCTCTTTTGTGTATCAACCCTATGAAATGGATAGGGGTGTGTGCTCCTCATCAAATGATGTTGATCATCCTCCTCTCACCCTCTCTGCCTTTTATGCTTGGTGCTCACGCTCTACTAAACAACAACGCAGTGATGTTGGGACTTGTGCCTTGGTTCACATATGAGATCTGGGGAATTATTTTCAATGATACAAGAACCACTTCTAGTTGGACCAAGAGCTCCTCTTCCTGCGCAGGTGCTAGATAAACTCCCGAGACATGACAACGCTATTGCTCTCACACCCTCATCAATATGCATGGGCACCACTCCCAAAATTCAATCCTCCTTTGAAAAAGGGATCTCCATGCCCTCTTGTTCGGGGAATATGAGATAGAGGCTTTGCCTCTAACGAGTGTAGTGCAATATTGTTTCCTCCATGGTTTGCGAAGTGGATTTGAGTTTATAGTTTTCTCCATCACGTACGAAGGGTTTGGTTTACATTTAGATTTGTTTATCTTCACCACATGTGTTGCGAGAGAAAGTTCTCCATCAAACCTTTCCACCAATGTCTTAATAAACACGCAAGAAGAAGTATTTGAATTTTCCAAGGAAAAAGGCCTAAATATCCACCATGCATAAACCCCTTACCTCCAAGATGCAACCTTGCAACTGCGATAGCTTCATCTTCATAAATTTGGTCTTTCCTTGCCAAAAAGGTGTCTAGTTCTTCCTCCCAAGCTCCGGTTGAACATGTAGGTGAACCATCAAGTAGATGAAGAAATCTATCCATATCACTTGACGCTTGCTCCTCTCCCAGCTTGATCTTGCAAAAATCTAGAAAAGTGATATGATCTCTAAACTTCGAGTTTTGAGATTCCATGCTCTTGGAGAAAATCACTAATAGTTTCCCTCTTAGTCATTCCTTCTTCTTGCATCTCTCTTATGGAAAATCTAGTCATGTGGCCACTTGCTTGTGCATCATAGTGTGTGGTGCATGCTCACCCACTCATCATGGGAAAATCTAGATTTTGATTCGATTCAAACCTCTTGGAGATTCTATACACATCTCCCTTCTCATCTTCTTGAGATCTTCATGAATGCTGCGCGTATAGATTTGGGAAGAAGCTTTGAGAGCACTCTCCTCCTTCTTTCCTCCAAAGAATGGAGTATTCTTTCTGTTCATCTCTTCTTCTTCTTGTATTCTAGATAGCATATTGTTTGAGATCCTGGGGATGAGCCAAGATTGTCTTTGATACCTTTGTGTTATCCGAGAATAGGGGAAAATCTACAACAATGGGAATATCTTATAATATCCCAAGATTGGAGATCTGACAATACATGAAAATAAAATCGTGCTTGGGTGAACAACATCATACCAAAATGTATGGAAACAATGGATCCATTTGTTATATAAATACGACAAACATGTACAATACAACTCAAATAATTAAGACAAACAAAGCCTCCCATAAATAAATATGCTAAAAAGTGGAATGCTGTATATATAGCGAGAATGATCATGAACATGTACAACGCAGGTCATAGATGGTACAATGCTACATGGAGATGTGGAAATAACACAAATCTGCAAATAGATGGCTCATACAACATTGGGAGAAGATCTAAGCTCCCAAAACAATTTCTAGTCAATCTGCTGAAGGATTGGTTGAAATATGACTGCGAAATGTCAGTAGTAGGGGTACGGAGTGGCAATGAAATTTCGCAACTCAAAACTAGATGGAGATAGGCGTAGATGATACTCAAGCTGAAAAAACCTCCTCCAGTGGATATTCCAAGTGAAAGAAATTTGATCCTAACAACGAAGATCTCACCCTCCGAACAATCTGGGCTATCACTGGGATATCGATATGAAAATGACGTAGTAAATGAGAGGGCTGTTTGTAGATGATGGAAAATGGTTGGGTGATGCCAAAGATGATGAGGTCAGCTCAAATGCTTCCTCAACGATCCTCCAAAGGAAATAAGAGCTTCCTCTCTGAAAAAATAACTCGAGTGGTGTTGTAGAATCTCACTACAACACCCTGTAACACAACGTTATGCTTCGACCAAAAATAACATTGTAGCTGAAGGAGGGTGGCTTGGCCTTGAGCACGGATGTGGAGAAATGAATTACAAAGCTCCCCTCGAAAGCACTCTCGATAAGGGAGATGTGATTCCCACTTGGGAACTTACCCAAATTCTAAGCGACACAACAACTCTACTAAGCAATGACAGAAAATGCACGAAAATTAACTGAGACCATAAAATCAATAATACATAACATGAATAACAATGGATGCCTTGCCCTCCTTTTAAACAAATGGAAGCCCTGTCACCATGGGTCCCACTCATTAGGGTTTCCTCACAGAGAATATTCACTCCCACTATCTACTGTGCTTATCTCCCTGAATGCTCTCCACCTCTATCCCAGCATTGTGACTTGGTCAAACTTGACCTTGTCCACACTGAAAAGTACCCCTTTTCACACATGAGGGTGTGAAATCCAACTCTTATGACTATCCCTTTTCACACTATGATGGATTTTATTCATACTTAAAATGTATGGGCCTCCTTACCCATTTTATTTGTCTCTGAAAGTGACATAAGAAAAAATCAATATTCAGTGTTGTTTGCTAATTTAGGGATATTATGTTTAGGTTTGTATGATTGAAGATTATATTATTTTTATGCTGGTCTGTTAGACTTCTTGCTTCTTTGGTGTTTAGCTAAGTTTGCGCAACATTTAGTGCAAGGGTTTCCTCATCTTTTGAGATTCCTACTCTTTCTTGGAGATCTTGTTTAAGAAATCTGAGGAGATTTTTAGTACAGTACTGCTACTCTGGTATTGGGGAAAAAAAAACGTAGTCCCTTCTGACTGAGTTATTTCTTAAGGTGTTGCGGTGGGAGGGGTTAAACCCCACTTTTATGAGCTGGGTGGGGAGGAGGATCAACCTTTTTCCACAGCTAGTAGAAGAGTCTACGACCATTTATTTGCATGTTAAACCATTTTTATGCAGAGCTTCAACTATACGGCGTGATTAAGCTATAGATACCTTATTAGTTATTTCTTGTGGCATCATTTTTAATAGAAACCCTTGCCGAGTCATCTTGGATCTATGGAAAAAGGGCTTCAAGTCTTTGTTTTTGTATAACAAGGTAATCTAATAGAATATCTGTTTGTCTCTCTATTTGCCCAAGGTATAACCTTCAAATAAGCTGAGCATTTGTCTCTTTGTACGATAAGCAATTTTTGTGTGTTAGGTCTTGGGGTTTCATCATTTTTAAGATGTTTTTGAGCATGGGAGGCACCATTTAACTAGGCAAAAGACATTTGCTTCTAATTTACTTTCGGATGTGGTTGATATAATTTCAGATCTAATGGATTCATGGGCTACATTTTTCTTTTGATGCTTATATTACTGAAATGCGTTTTCTATGCAAGTATTTTTGTATTGCCAATTTTGGGATATTATAAGATATTCCCATTATTGCTGATTTTCCCTATTTTGAGCCAATATGGAATTCAAACTCCTAGATGACCTTAAGGAAGTGGAATCAACAAAAACACGACAAATAAACCTTACACAACATCAACAACACCTACAAGAGAGTATCCCAACCTCCCCAGGACCCACAGACCCTGAGGGGAACTTGTTTTCACCCTTTTGAGCCTTGGTTGTGGGCATGTGAGAAAGAGAAGCTAAAATCCTATAACCATGGGCATGCCAAGGAAAGGTCATGGCCGGGCCCCAACAAATTGGTTATGTGCATAACTCCGGGATTTGTGCCACCTTTTGACCCCGAAGACGAGTTCACGCACAGAAATTCATGAAATTTTTGGGAGATGATAAATAACATTATAATACGGTACGAGAAACAATAAAACATTGCATATACATGTTTAAACAAAAAAATTTAAACATGGGGGTCTATTACTTATACTTGATAGTCAATAAGGATCATTTCTCCCCTACATCATAAGCTACAATACATTATGTTTGACCATGAATCTGCCTTATTGCTTGTTGCACATGAAATGGAAAAGCGTTCCCTGTAAGGAAATCAGGGCGGGGAGGCAAAGAGCGATTGAGCGAAACAACGGAAAGTGAGAGTCTTGAACGTGTGTAGGTCAGTCATGAAGGCGGGAAAAACGTTGAACGAAGCGAGTATTCCACGAACGAATAAGAAAAGGATCGGGTGCAACCAAAGAGATAAGGTCGGAAAACCACAACAAGGGAGCGGTGAGGACGGGTGGAGTCTAAACAACGATCAACAATTGAGCTTCAAATCACCAAAGAAAAAAATCGTAAATGTTGCAAGATAGGTGCAAAAGGGTAAAAGTAAAAAAAAATGCGAAGTGCGATGCGCGATGGCGGTGGGACTCGGTCACCCGCCACACTTCCTTTCATTCCATGTCCCTTTCAAATTGCTAAAACCTTACCTTTAAAGTCTTCTGCTTCACTTCTCTACTTTGCAGCACGCGCTATGTCATTTGGCCTCTCTGATTTTCCTGTCCCCTTAATTGTGGATGAGTGGGCCAGCCACGACATGTCACCCCTTTCTCCCGCGCCCGCGCCGCAACAAATAAACTTAACCCCCGTGTGCATTTATAAAACTTAGGTATGCGACACGATCGCGGTCCCACCTCTGTGCCATGTCACTTACCTTCTCCCCTACACTTCTAACTTCACTCCTTTTAGTGTTTACCATATAAACGCATCGGTTAAACCTTAATTTTTGCGATGCGCGGAACGCGGACGGGTCCCGCCTTCCTCCACGTCACCCTTATCTCCCTACACTTGTAAGTTTTAGATTTAAACCACGCTGCTTATAACTAAAACTTAAAGTTTGCGATTTCTGCGATGGTCGGTCCACCTTTTTCACCTCCCACTTCGCATCCCTTCTTAATTTCCTTCCTTATATGCATAACTTAAGTTGCAAAACTTGAAAAATGCGATGCGGCTCGAGAATAAAATTTAAACATTTTTTAGGTCCGGTTAAGTCAGTTTTGACATTGTTTTGCTTTGAAAAATGGTTAATCATGGCAAAAGGACTCGGGTAGCAAAAGACGAGAAAAGGTCGAATCGGGTCCCACCGAAGTATTGTACGTCATTCCCACCTCTAATCGCCTCCACCTTTCCTCCTTCTCCATTCCTCTCTTCCCTACATCCTACGACCCTTATATTATTAAGGCCTCCTTTCTTTTAAAGTGGTGCTTTATGCGCGGGGGGGGGGTCCAAAAAGGGTGGTATCACGTTACCCTTACTCCTAAATATGTCTTCCTCTCGTCATTTCACAACCCCCTTCTCCCGTCTGCTTACCACTTGAGACCCCCTCCAAAATCTAGTTCTCGTTTTTGCAATTCAAGACACGTATGGGCTTTTGAAGCAAAACATACGATTCTTAGCTCATGTGGTATGCTCGAAGTTCTCCACTAAAGAACTAGGTATGCTAGAGTACGAACAACCTCTTCATAATGGATTAAATGGAAATCACCCGAGACTAAGGGAGTGAGTATACGAAATATATGGAATCGTAAAATGATAAACTTGTACCTACGTGGCTCCTCGCCATCTTGTCTTGAAGGCTCCATTATTAGCCTCGATGGGTGATAGTGTTCTTTCTATTTTTGGTTTAATTTTGATGATTTTGCTAGTGAAATCTCAATTTCACCCATTCTTGTTTAATTCTATTAGTACGGAAGCAATTCCTCAATGTATGCTCTGTAAGTTAGGTAGGATGTTTTGATTTCATGAATGTGGGTTGATCATAAATGATCAAGTACGCGTAGACCCTCCGGGGAAACTCTGTGCTGTAGTAAGTTCTAAGATGAAATTAGGGTTGTGGAATTTTGGAAGAATTTTGTTGTAGTTTTGGATGATTGTGCTCCTTGTGCTGCGGGATACATATTTGGGGGAGAGATGTTTGAACTTAATATAATACTGTGTTGTTATTTGGATTTGAGATGGAGCAATGAGTAGTATGTATCTGTTTTTCTTTTGTTATCGGTAATCTCTCTTTATGTATAATCATCTTTGTGAGACTATGATGCTTTGAAGGTCCATGTAGTAGCTATTTCGCTGGTATATGCCAATTTTATTCTGTGATTTTTTTTTGCAAACGCTCATGTATTAAGCTTTATGCACTCCCTTAATTTGTGCTACTGCGAACCTATGTTGTTGCCCATATCTCATTCATATCCGCTTCCCTGCGAGTCCTTTGAGGCCAGAGATTCTTAAATATCTTCGCTTTATCTCTTGTGGGTTCATTCTCTTGTTCTTCACCTCACCGCTATACATATTTTTAAGAGATTTTTATGTTGTTTTATCATCGCCTAATTAAAAGCGAAAACAAGCCTCGCGACCTCATGAGCCCTCTCACAGTATAGCAAATTCATTGAATTGACTCCAAATTCTTCTACTGTCCATAGACAAAAAACCTTTGTTCTCTTATTCCACATTCCGTTAGACGCATTTATACAATTGTTCACATTTAACCTGCAGTTTAAGATGTCCTAGGCACTAACGTATTTTGCAACTCGAAATTTGTCTCTAGGAGCACAACATATTTTTGGTGCCGTTGACGGGGGATACGAATTAAACCTTTTCCTAGAGATGCGACATTGTCTTCACCTTCAATCGGTGAGCACGAAGGGTTGAGAGTTGCATAGCCTTCACCTTGGCGACTCCTTGTTATTAAATTTCAAATCAAGTGTAATCCTGGCTTACACCAAGCCACACTGCCCGATCGAATGCTAGCGAGAAGACCTCTCACCCATGTCGTATCTGAAAAAGTTATATCTAAGAAGAGTACGGAAGGAGAATCGGCTGCCATCAGTACGACCCACCCTCATTTTCTCTAGAAGATTAGCCTTCCTCTTCTCAAAGAGATGATATCTATAGTCCTGGCTCCTGGCCGATTGTGCTCGGGTACCCTCATAAACCTCTACTTTACTTGAGTTCCGGACATAAGAAAACGGCGATTTGTTCATACTTATTTACTCCCCTTTCACCCTACTCTAGAGGCTAAAGAGAAGTCGGAGAGAGTTACAACCGCCCGAGCTCATATTTACACAAACAAATATCCAAACCTCTATAAGACATACATTTGTACCACAACCAAATCATCCTCGAACTTACCACCACCACCCCTCACTTCGTGCAGCACCCGGCTTCCTCCTCCAAAAATATGCTCCACATTGGCTTTACCCCAAGTATTGCATGACATGTCTCAATATTACCTAAATCTTGCCTTGGTTCAACGGGGAAAGATAGCATACACCAAAAACATATTGAAGACTTATGCGCCTTTACGAGAATGTGAATGTGGAGCACCTAGATGTGGTGTTAAGGCTTTTGTCCAATCCTTGGATGGAGAGGCTCGAAAGTGGTTCAAATATCTTGCTAATGATACGGTAACCATGTGAAGAAATGGATAAGGCTAACACACGAAAATGGGGAGAGAAGAGGGACCATGAGATGTGTCCTCACATAGTTCAACGCTCTTCAAAAGACAAAATGAGGATGTAGCAAGGAATTTATAAAGAGGTTCGATAAGCTTTATAATAATATTCTGTGAAATAAAGCCTCCCCAGAAACTAGTGCTAATTGGCCTTCACAAGGAGATTTTGAACAGGAGTTTGAGTTCACCCTAAGAGAAAGAAAGTCTGCATCTCTAGATCGATTCAAGGCGGTGCCTTTGAGGTGAAGAAAACTTTGCTTCTGCTAGTAAATTCAAAGGCAAGACGAGGCATGAAGCCGAGAAGAAGGTGGGGAGGAGGCTTCTACTTCTAATCAAGAAGGTCACGAGAGTATAGAATCGAAGAGATGAATAAGCTAATCAAGAACATACGAATACGGCGGTGACTTAGTTGAAACCAAGGAGAATTCCCCTCCTCGTCCTAGCAAATGATCCCAAATCGTCGGACACCATGCCAGTACAAAGCCCCCTCTACAACTAGTGCAGCGAGAAAGAAGAGTAGCAAGATCACATCCCAACCTCACTCTATACCTAGAAGGGGAAATGGAGGGATAGACGAGAAGTCCGGACGATCAATAATATCAATTCCTCGCTTACTCATGTGGGATGAAGAAGGTGAAATCACTGCGAAGAGCCGGAAGCTAAGAAGTCCCTGAAGATCGAGAAGTTGAAAATTATTGAAAGAAATTTGTGGATTTCATGCAAGCTCAACTCCATAGGAAATATGATCTCGGGACCTCCGGAAGAGCACACCAGAACATGGACAAGATGAAGAGTCAAAATCAAGAGAAGACCCCTTCTAGTTCTATCGATGAGGGAAAAAGCCTTACGAAGAGTCTTCCATCTACGAAAGCATCTTCGCCCCACCTCCTCGAGAAACGAGCTGCGATCCTCCCAAAAATAGAAATACCACACGGCTACATCACTTGAAATTGCTCGACCCTCTAAAGATAAGTTCAAAGAAATTATCACGAGAAAAAATTTCCCACAAACTTTAGCCTCGAGAAAGAATTAGAAGAGGTCAAGATCCCGTTCCCCACTGATTGAGCTCCTAAAACTGCTTCCTCATACGGAGCCCCGAGTCTCTCATTTCATGTTGCCCCGAGCATAGGCCCTCTCCACTGATAGCCTCAATCTCCAAGAAGAAATACCCATGGTAGTATTTGGACCTCATGTAGAAGAAGTAGTTTAGCCACTCATCCTTTCTATGTGACTCTAGTTATACATGGCTTTGTTATTGCACAATGCATACTGAATTTCGGGGCTTCACATAATTTTTCTTGTTGTCTGTCATGGAGCGAGTTGGGTTATAAATCACTAGGCCATATAAATATCCGTATTCTTTTGATTCAAGAGGGGTGAAATGCTTGGAGGCATGATAAAATATCTGATGATAAATTTGGCCCCGATTCGAAGCCAAAAGCGTGGTAATGGATATTGTTATGGCCGATATCCCAACTTGGTTTGGAATATTGTTGTCCAGATCTGAGGGTACCAAGATTGGAGGATCATAAGGCTGAACCTCACCTATGCCACTATTCTGGTATTCGGTGGGGAGGAAAGGTTGTTATACCGTGAGTCGAGATTCGTGAAAGATGATCTTAAAGATAATGGTTCCAAAAATTCTTGGGTATACTAAGGAGGGTAGACTCTCTTGTCTTATGCGCACAGAAGAGGACGAAAAAATTTCCTACAAAGAAATGAAGATTTGTCCTCTAATCCGGGAGAACCTTATGATTAGAGGGGAAAAAAAATATGGAATTTTCATTTGAGTGGAGCTTACTCAAGGGAAGGAAACGGGGCCGGGTACTCTTACTATCACGGGAGGATGCTTGGCTCCCCTCTCCTTTAAAAAATTTTGGAATTAGAAAACCTGGGCAATGTGGCTGGGTATGAAAGCTTACCTCTTTGTTGAGGGTTGCGGTGATGCAAATCATGAACATAGAGAACCTCAAGGTGTTTGGAGATTCAGAGCTTGTAGTGAGACAAATGGGGAGCCAATGCCAAAATAAACACACTGCGGCTCGGGCTCTACGGGGAATGAGGTATGGGATTTAGTTGAGAAATTCTTTTCTGATTTCAACATTTAGTTCATTCCTAGGAAAAGAACGATGACGGACTCATTAGGCACATGGATACTGGTAATTTCCACCCCACGAATCCTTTTAACATATGTGAGATTGAAGTATTAATCACAACCCCTCCATTCGGGATGATAATTAAGCATTAGAAAGTATTCGAAGATGAAGAGCGGGTCCAGTTTTGTGGAAATGGTGGGTGAGTTTTAAAATATAGTTATCCACTACGATCCTGAAAGATGATGGTGAGGAGTAAATAACCGGATGGGAAGAGACAATGGTTGGGCACCGCGATTGCGCAATTAAATGGAAATGTCATCCCCGGGGCCTTGTGCCATTGGAGAGATTGTTTGATAAGAATGATATCTGGTGAATCCCAACAAACTTACCCGCCAGCGAGCTTTGTCGAGGAGCATTGAACAGGACGAAGAAAGATCCAAAGGTGCTAAAGTTGTCGAAAGGGGTCCACGAAATACCAAGAGCGAGTACCTCGGGATGTTTCGGTCATATAGTGACGTCTTCGCCTACTCATGCAGGATATGAAGACTTTTGATATTGATATTATACAACATAAGATACTGACAAAGAGGGCCTTGACCTCACAAGAAAAAGTAGAGACGAGATAAATCCCCTTTGTTGTAAGAAGGAAATAAAGAAGCTGCTTTGCCAAGCAAGATCATTGTCCTACGGGTACTCCAAAAGGGGAGTGGCGAATACGATTTTTGTGAGAAGAAGAATAGTGAGGCCATTCTGCGTGATTTTCGCAATTTGAGCAGAGCCTCACTCAAATATAATTATCCCCTCTAAAGTGGACCACATCTTGCAAAAGGTAGGTGCGATCCTCACCCATGTCCATGATGGATGGCTTCTCGGGATATAATCGGTGAGTACTCCCAGGAAGACCAAAATAAGATAACATTCACTATGCCTTGGGGAACCTTCATGTACGCCCGAATGCCCTTTGGCTTGATGACGCCGATTGCCACATTCCCTAGCCGAGCAATGGACATTGGTTTCATAGAGAGCAAGATTTATGGTGATATACCTGGATGACATCAACGCTGTCTTTTCAAAGGATGATGCGAGCACATAGAGCACCTGGGTCAAACCTTTGATAAATTCCGCGGTGTAAACACATCTTTGAATCCAAAAAATCCATGTTTTCCTTGGAGTAAGGAAAGTTACTAGGGCACATAGTGACAAGGAGGAGGTGAAGATGGGCTTTGAAGTGGGTAGAGGTGATAAACGACATTCCCTACCAAAAAAAAGGAATTACATGTGTTCTTGGGAAGAATAAGTTCCTCGAAGGTTCATTCTGGCCCCCATGCGGTTGTCAAAACATCGCGGGATGCTAAAGAAGAACAATGAATTTAGATGGACCCACGAGTCCAGGACTCTTTCAATAGGATCAAACATGCCTTTGCGAAGCTCCGGTCTTTGGCAAGTCAGAATTGTGGGAAGCCATTACGATTTTCTCCTTTGCCTCTCCTCACACAATAGGCAACGGTATTTTATGAAAAATGCCGATGGGCATGAACGACCCATTGCATTCTTCGGTCGGGTCCTACGAGACGGCAGATAAAAATATGATATCCTGGAAAAGCTTACGCTGCGGTCAAATCGTTGAAGGCATTCCGGTGTACATGTTACAATCCAATATGTGACCTATGCTTGCTAACGGCGGTGAAGAAATATTATGGTATAGGGTGACGGGTGAAGGGAAGAGGGGAAAATGGATAGCCAAGATCCGGGAGTACGAGTTGGAGATAAAAAGCCTACTAAACTCATCAAAGGCCGATGGCAAAAAGAGATCTGTACGAATCCCAGCTGTCAAGCTGCGGAATAAGTCTGTCTGTGACGGGGGAGGCATGGGGAGGACACGGGCGCACACCGAGCGTAGAGATCTTCCGCTCGAGAAAAAAAAACATGTCATGTACCTCCTATCCTCATGGTATAAACATATAGTAAAATATATTTTAACCTTTGAGGTGTCCCCCTCACTAGTACGAATGATATCGTGCTTTGAGACTAAGGTCTCAAAGTACATTATGGCAAATGGGCAAACATATTGGAGAGACCGGCGGGAGATGTTATTGTGTTTGACGGAGCGAAAGTTCGTAGCATGATGGATCGATTCCGCGAAGGGATATGCGGCGAACATTACGGTTGAGCGGTCCATACCACCATAGAATCCACGAAGGTAGGGTTCTTTTGGCACTAAGTTGTTTGGTGATGTACATGCACATGTCAAGGCTTTGCGAAAGTGTTAGCGTTCGCCGAAAAACAGTGTACCTCTACCATTAATTCCAATACATGTTGAGGAACCTTTTAAATAATGGGGGATTGACTTCATAGGAGAGTTTCACCTTGCCTCTAGCAATCGGCATTGATGGATCCTCACTACCACAATTACTTCACCAAGTGGGTAAAGGTCATGCCTACGAGAAATGCTACGGTTCGGTGATGATCGAGTTCCGGGAGGAGAATATAATAGCTAGGTTTGGATTCCCAACTAAAATAATTAGAGATAATGCCCGGTATTTGAATTTGGCTAAATTTGTTAATTTTTGTCGACGTTACAACATCCTGTTGGGCCACTCCATTGTGTACTACCCACGAGGAACGGGGGTGGAAGAAGTCATCTAACAGAAGACACTAGTGAGGATCTTGAAGAAGGCCATCAGTGAAAATAAAAAAGAGCGGGATTCCCAGCTCAAGTTTTCACTACAGGAAGACGCATCACCACGAAAAGATCCACGGGGGAAAGTCCCCTTATGGGCGAGGGTGTGTGGCGAGCCGAGTTTCGCTATTCAACATTTCTTGTGGACGGGGTTATTGCAAGAATATGAAGGGCTTAAACGACCTTGTCAAGAAGAATGAATCGAGTTGGTGGAGTTGAATGAAACACGGGAGTAGGTAAGCCTCGATTGGTAGAATATTAAGAGAAAAAAGTGGAAAACATTTCGACCAAGAGCCAAAAGACTAGAGAAATCCGGGTAGGGGATTTGGTCTTGCGATGGGATGTCGAGAAGCGGAAAAAGGAAAACATGGGAAGTTCGACCCCCTCTTGTTTGGTCCTTTCGGTGGCAGTTAAAAAGGCTTAACAATAATTTTACCCTGGAGAACTTAGAAGGATATATACTTGAGGCGCCCATCAATGGGCGTTTATAAGTTCTATTTTCAGCATTAACGAAAACTAATCCAGCTCATTATATATATCATTCCATTGTATATACTCCATTTTTTTTTACATTCCTCTCCATTTAATCTTTCATTTCATCTTCCATTCTTGTGTCCACTTAGCGCATTTGATATAAAATGCTTTATAATCAACGTGTATTTGTGACCCCATGAGCCAAAAAAGCACAAGCATTGGGTGCGAGGTTCTCAACGCACTAGAAGCAACGCGTTGTCCACAGATGGAGCCAGTATTGGCTTGTGACTACACGCGGCATGAAGCGTTCGCCTGCGCAAAATCCGGGGCAAATGCGGAAAGTAGTTGAGGAAAACAAAAGCAGAAGTGGCGAGTCGAATGTGTGTGCCGAGTTGAAAGTCGTCGAAGGTGGGCAAGAAACGGTGAATAGGGCAGTATTCCACGAACAATAAGAAAGGGCCAGGGCGCAGCAAAAGAGACTCGGAGTCGACAAACCACATCAAAGGAGTGGTGAGGACCATTAGATCTAAACAACGATCGACGGCGAGATTCAAATCGCAAAGTGTGAATCGCAAATGTTCACAAGATAGGTGCCAAAGGGTAAAAGTATAAAATGTCGAAGTGCGATGCGTGATGGGTGGGACTGGGTCACATACGCTATTTCATTCATTTCCCTTTCAAGTACGCTAAAACCTTACCTTTTTTCGCCTTTAACCACTTACTCTACTTTACATACTTCACGATAGCTATATCATTGCTTCTCTGTAAACTTGTCCTATCCCTAGATTCTGCCGATTAAAGTGGGCAGCCCCCACCGACCGTCAACCCTTTCTCCACCACACTTGAAAAAATAACACTTAACTTTTGGTGTGCACATTTAAAACTTGTGATATGCGACTTGCAGTGGGTCCCACCTTTGTGCCACTTCACTTACCTTCTCCCTTTGCTTGAAGTTCACTCCTTTTGGTGTTTACCCACCTCTACTTACGGTTTAACCTTAAGTTTTTTGATATGCGGGTGACGGGTGGGTCCCACCTTCCTCCACATCACCTTCTCCCCGCACTTTGCAAGTTTTAGATTTTAAACCCCCACTTGCTTATAACTAAAGCTTAAGGATTTGCGATTTGCGATGTGGTGGTCCTATGTCACCTCATGCACGTAGCATCACAATTTCATACTTATATAGCAAAGTTAAAACTTGCGAAATGTGGTGTGGCTCCGAGAATGAATTCTCCCAGCATTTCGAGGTCAAGGTGTGAGTCTTGAAGGTGTTTTGCTTTGAAAAAGGGTTAATCACGACAAAATGACTCGGGTAGCAAAGTATGAAAATTTGAGTGGGGTCCCATCGGTGTGCTATGTCATTCCACCTCTAATCACCTCCAAATTTCCTCCTTCTCCTCCTATTCCACCAAATCCGATGGCCCTTGTCTTATTCCGGCCTCCCCCATGACATTTGAAATTTATCATGAGGGGAGAGTCACTGGCAAGAAATAGGTGGTATCCATTACCACCCACTCCTCCATGTGTCTTCCTCTCGTCATTTTAAACCCCTTTTAATATTCCAAAAATTGTTTATAAACACTCATAAACTTCATTCCAAATGTTGACAACCTTTACTCGGATTTTATGGGCAAAAAGGTGGGGAAAAGTGAGGATTTTGGCCCTAAAATGAGTGTATAAGAAAATATACGTAAAATTAAGGGTCACGGTTCTGGAATATGTTATATTAGGTCAATATGGATCTACATGTCGAATTTCGAAAAAATAATGTGTTTCCCTAAGTTAAGCAGTTCCTTTATCCTTGAGCTAATTAGAGAAAAACCTTGATTTCCCATGACTTTGAGTATGCAGAAATTTAATGAAGCAAGGGAAGTGTATTTTATGAAGGTATAAGATGTAAAACAGTATGAAAAAAAATCATATAATGAGTTTGGGAACATGGAATGAGCATTAATCAAGGTTAAACAACAATTTTACATGAAAATTACCTCGAGATTGAGGTGTTGCAAGACAAAGAGGAGCCCGAAACCCTTGGGTGTTATTTTCAAGAGGCTAAAGATTATTATTATTGTATTACAGATCTAAAACTGATAATTACATGAAAACAAAGATCTATAATGAAACAAAATTCCCAAAGGGATCTTTATTACATTCCCCTTGAGAGTTTCAACAATACATGAAATGCCGGAGCGAGATATGAGTTTCTGCAATGGAATCTGCAGAATGATTCCAAAAATTTCTGAAAGAAACTTCAGTGAATGTATCAGATCAGAAATATACTTGGATTGGTTGGCCAATCCAAGGATCACCCTTGATGCGAGGAGGCTTCCTTCACATTAGAGATCTAGCTCCCAAATGATGCCAAAAGCCACCAGAATGCGCTGCTCCTTGACAATAATGCGGATACGGGGAAAAGGCACGCGGTATACCGGGGAAGAAAATATTCCACGATGCCAAGATCTAAAATGAAGCTCAAACCATTCAATACAGCTCCTCGGTAAGTTAGAACCCTCCTCACTTGAAAAGAAATGTTGAAATGCTCTAGATGCGAAAAGATACAGGCGCACTGTTGCCAACCTGAAAGCAATCAAACCCTCAACGGGATCTGCATGCATTTGGAAGTAGAATCTTGGCCAAATGCCGGATAGTGGATCAATGTAGCACATCCTCCTCCAAAGAGCTACTCCATGGAAGGAGAAGGATTCCTAAACGGGGAAATCCTCTTCCCTTTATTACTAACCGCCAAGAACTCGAGTTGCTCGACCAACTTCTAAAATCATCGACAACCTCTTCATGAGTCCTCTCCTTCCTTTTTATAAAATAAGAAAGTGCAAAACCCTAAGTAAAAAGCACTTGGATGTCCCTTTCATTTAGAAGATCATACAGAAGCTATGAGATCACTTAGGGAGGTTCGATGCACTGTAATTTGTCTTAGGATTTGGTCCTGTTTTAATGATCAAATAACTTAGCCACTGTTCATGCAAAAGTGGTTTTTATGCAACCAGCTCTGTTTAATCCTGTTCACATTGAGCATGTATTTATTTTTGGGTCTAAGAGTGTTGCATGTCCTCCATTAGTTTATTATTCTTAATCATGAAAAATAAAACAAAATTCTAATGTTCAATTAGCTTAGCTAATTTGGAAAGTCTGGGTCCTTCCCTCCCAAATGTTGCTTGTCCTCGACATTTGCAGAATATAATGAAGATGTCTCCTCCTCCTCTGTCAGCATCCCCATATGATGAACTCCTCCAAATAATGAGATGCTATACTAAGCAATGAATCTCCATATTGCCCCTCCCAAGCATGCAAGTTATTTGAATAGCTATCATCATGAAACGGAGTCAAATACTCGAGAAGGCAATAAGGTGTTGCCTAGATGCTCCCTTGAGGCATGGAATCTGGAGGTGTTGGGAAATCACATCCCCCACGCAGGTTCTCCACCCTCAGCAATCATCCACCAAAAATGAGTCACCTCGCGACATGGCAACTCCATGAAAATGTTCCTCCACCTTGACTCTAGGTAAAATAGGTGGGCTGAAAATGCACGCACATGGTAGACAAGATGGCACGACCCCATTGTTGTTCTTCTCTCCACTTAAGATAAGTGTGGAGTTCAAACTGATCTTGAGCTGTGGAGACATTTCCCTCAAGTGGCATCATGAGGGATTAGATGTAAATATCACTCCCTCTAACTTGTTGCTCACAGCAGTGTTAAAATGTCTCATATGTTATGGATAGAAAAGTATCACCATGAGGTACTCCATCACACACATGGCTCACCTCCAAAAGAAACAAGTGTTTGGCTATGGTGGCCTCAATTTCTCCCCATGTTCCCATTAGAACATGTGCTGCCTGCCCGAAAAATGTGAGATCTCCTTCCCCAAAAGGACACACTCATCTCATGTGTCTCTCCAATCATGCTCTCAAAAGACACCAATGGCAATATTAGCAAAGAAAACATGATCATCATCATAATGAGGAAATGCGAAGGTTCTAGGTGATGCGAGAATTACCAACGGTCCCCCAAATCCTCACGGTCACAGGTCTTCTCAGCTATGCCTTAAGAAGAGTATATGGCAAATTTCCTCTTGTGACATGGCTAATCATATGAATAAAGAATCACATGTGGGGGAAAACATCTTTTCCCAAGGCCACATAATGTTAGATGAGATTTGTCTCCATCATACGATTTGGCAATGAAGTTCATGGAGCTCGATAAATGACTTGCCCTCTTGTGGAGCAATGCACGCAGAGATGGTAAGAGGATACGAGAAAAATCTCTCACCATATGTTGGAAGCAAGAAGATACATGGACTCATGAATGAATCCTCAATAATAGTTGTGGCACACTCCCATGAAGAGAAATGAGCCAAGCTGCATGCAAATCCTCTTCTCCATGCTTGGAAACCCAAGACAAGAAGAATACATCATATTCCTCACCTCCTCTTTGCTCACCAATTGCATTGAATCAAGGAAGTGATCCTGGGAATACTCCATCGATAAATCCCGGCTCCACGGTGGCGGTCTTTGTTGGCCTATGTGAATAGGCTCCAGTCAACAAACATCTCCAATCTTTGACATGCGAATGTCGAAGACATCTCCCATAATGCTGCTACAAATGAGAAGTCCTCCTCATAGAAGAAAGTCCTTCTTAAACATCTAAGACCAAGGAGTGACCCCTTTGCACTATGATAGTGCCATCTTCTACTCTGCAACATCATGAAAAATATGAGAGAAAATCTGCCCTTGCTCTCTCAAGAACATCCCAAGCAACAAAATCCTTTCTTGCTTTCTCATACTTCCATCATCCCATCCATGTGGTGACAACACTTTGGTGCTCGACATGAAAAATGTTATGCCAACACAATGTGCCCATACTCTTTGATGCTCCATGATGTAAGTATCTTTTCATATGTTGGTTAAGGGATGCATGTATACATGAGACAAATCAAAATAATCGTCTTAGTACCACAAGTTTTGCTAATGTGATAGGGCTTGACTCATAGATGAGTCTCCTTCCATTCTTAAAGAAGAAAGAGAAGGCCATAATAACTCTTCCCCAAAGTCATCCTTCCGCCACCGCCGCTCCCATGCAAAATGTAGATGTGGGAAGGCTGCCATCCTTCCTTCTTTTCACCTTACAACGCGAGAAACTTAAGTAAGTGGGTGTGGATGATATTGAGCTGGCAACTTCTCTCCTCCTTGAGCCTACCCAAGACTCTCAGCGCACGCATCAAGATCTCCCAAGGTCTCCACCTTTCTTGAAATCAATGAGCGATGCCTCACCATGTGAAGCCTTCATTCTTCTTTACGATCAAGTGGCCTTCTTGGTGCAATGTCCCAAGTGAGACATCATCGAGCGATCAGTGAATACATGAATGGAGAAAACCCTCCATGCTTCCACTATGTGATCAATCACCTCTTTGGGTGCATCAACCTTCTGTGATAGATGGAATGAGATTGCTTCTCTTCCCCATCTTCTCTCGGTATCCTCATGCTTTTGCACCTTCTCCATCTCAAGGGCTTGTGAGGAAATGTGGCCCCTTTGATATCTCCAAGGAAAGATATTATTCTCCTCTGTCACCATAACGCGATTACCGTTCTCTTGACTAGATCGGCATCACATAGAAATGTAGATCTCTCCATGCGATGAGCGAATACAAGCAGATGAATCTTTGACCATACCTTGGGGAAATGTAGAAGCAAGGGGTGTACACTGAGCATGTAGTATTCCTCCATTGAACATGAAGAAATTTTGCTTCTCTGATTGTGCAGTGACTGATGCACAAGTCTCCACCTTCTCAATCTCCTTGGGATCTTCTTCAATACCCTTCACTCCCTTCAAGTGGTGGAGCCATGCTCTAAAGTTTTCCTCTATAGCTCTCCTTCTTTGTGAGGATAGGAAGTGCATGTATCTTCCTCTCCTTCTTGAAACCTTCTACGAGGTCTCACTTTGCCAACTTTACGCTTCTTGAAACCCTCTGGGAGTTTCATTTTCTTTCCTCTATTCTTTCTTGTCTAACCTCTTTGAAGAGGCTCTTCTGAATCTGAAACATGATGAGGTGAAACTCATATCCTTCAGCTTTCTGATATCTATCTCTTCTCTACGTCTTGCTGCAAATTTCCCTCTTCGGGAGTATCGAGGGTGCATTCTGAGATTGGCGGCAGGGGCATTCTTTGGATATGTCACCTTCACGAGGAAGGATGAGTCCGGAAGCCTACACAACTGCATCTATAGAATCTGTCTGTAGAGATTTAAATATTCTGCTTCAGGTATTCAACACTTTAGCTTGAAGCCACGAGTGGCAGACAAGGTCATGCTACGATACCATTGTAATGTTCCAAAAATGGATTTCTCGGCAAAACATGCACAGAAAAACGCATTTTTCAGGGTGTGCTTCAAATATCATTAAAAGTGTTTAGAAACACTGGGAAACCCATTCAAATACTGCAGCAACCTTTACTCGGCTTTTATGGGCAAAAATGTGGGGAAAAGTGAGGATTTTGGCCTAAAATGAGTGTATAAGAAAATGTGAGTAAAATGAAGAGTCAAGGTTCTGGAATATGTTATATTGGGTCAATAGGGATCTACATGTCAAATTTCAGCAAAAAAAATTTCTAAGTTAAGCAGTTCCTCGCTAAGAGCTAATTCCGAAAAAAACCCTAGATTTCCCATGACTTTGGTATGCAGTACACAAACCGAAGTGTATTTTATGTAGGTATAAGATGTAAAAAAGTATGAAAAATCATAGAATGAGTTTGGGAACATGGCAAAGGTTAATCGAGGTTAAACAACGATTTTACACCAAAGTGCCTCGAAGATTGAGGTGCGCAAGACAAGAGAATGACCCGGAAAACCTTCGATTATTTATTTTCAAGAGAGGCTAAGATTCTTATTGTTGTATTAGAGATATAAAACTGATAAATACATGAAAACGAGGAGATCTATAATGAAAAAAAATGCCCAAGGGGATCTTTATTACATTCCCCTTGGGGATTTCGACAATACATGAAAATGTCGGGCTTCGAATGTAAGATTTCTTTGGTGGATGCCAAAGAATGATTCAAAATTTCTGAAGCAAAACTTGGGTGAATGTGTAGGATCAGAAATATACTTGGATTGGTTGGCGAGTCAAGGATCACCTTGATGCGAGGAGGCTTCCTTCACCATCGGAGATCTAGCTCTAGGCTGATGCCAAAAGCCACAGAGCCTTTGCTCCTTCGGCCAATAACGCGAGATACGGGGGGAAAGAGCGTGCAGTATAACGAAACATATTGGCCTGATGCCAAGATCTAAAATGAAGCTCAAACCATTCAATCACAGCTCCTCGATGGTTAGAACCCTCCTCCTTTGAAAAGAAGTACTAAAATGCTATAGATTTGAAAAGATCTAGAATCTACTTCTTTTAACGACACAAAAGAAATCAAACCCTCAACGGGATCTGCATTGTAGTTGGAAGTAGAAGCTTAGCCAAATGCGGATAGTGGATCGGTACGTGTCCTCCTCCGAAGAGCTACTCCATGGAAGGAAGAGGATTCCCTAGCTTGTGATCCTCCCTTTGGCTTCTTGACAAAGAGAACTCAAGTTACTCAAGAAACTTCTAAAATCATCAACAACCTCTTCATGAGTCCTCTCCTTTCTTTTTATAAAATGAGGAAGTGAAAAATCTCTGGCTTAACCACTTGAATTAGCCCCTTTTCATTTAGAAGATCCTTCTGGGCACACGCGGAATCCGCACTGGGAGGTTCAAAGCTGCACCAGGCCCATCTTGTGATTTGGTCCTGTTGAGCGATCAAATAACTCGGCCACATTCATACACAAGTGGTTTATGCAACAGCTCATATTTAATCATGTTCACATTGAGCATGTATTTATTTTTAGATCTAAGAGTGTTGCATGTCCTCCATTAGTCTATTATTCATAATCATGAAAAAATAAAACAAAATTCTAATGTTCCAATTAGCTTAGCTAATTTAGCAACAATACACCCCCTTCTCGTCTTGCCACTTGAGAACCCCTCCGAAATCCGGTTCCTGTTTTTGCAATTCAAGACACCACATGGGCTTTTGAAGCAAAACATAAAGTTGTGGCCTTAACGGTACGCTGAGATCTCATAAAGAACTAGATAAGCTCGGTACGAACGACCTCTTCATAATGGATTAAATGGAAATCGGTAGACTAAGGGAGTGGAGGTTTGTAGGCAATAGATGGAATCGTAAAATGACGGTCAACCTATACCTACGGCCAGCTCCTCTTGTGTCGTCTTGAAGACTCCCATTATTAGTCTCGGCTGACAGTATTTCTATTTTTGGTTTAATTTTGATGATTTTGCTGGTGAAATCTCAATTTCACCCCATTCTGTTTTAATTCTCTCGATACAAAATTAATTCCTCAATATACGCTGCGCAAGTTAGGTAGGATGTTTTGATTTCATGAATGTGGGTCGATCATAAATTATCGAGTACGAAAGCAGATCCTCCGGAGAAAAATCTATGTATAGTAAGTTCTAAGATGAGATTAGGGGTTCTCGGTTTTGAGAGAATTTTCTTGTGGTTGCTTGTGATTGTGCTCTGTGCTACGAGATACATATTTTGGGAGAAATTTTGTTTGAACTTAATATAATACGGCATTGTTATTTGGATTTCGGTCGACGATGAATAGTATGTATCTTTTTTTCTTTTGTTATCGATGTAATCTCCCTGTATAATCATACGTCGTACTATGTTGCTTTGAAGGTCCATGTAATGTGGTAACATTGACAGTACATAATTTTATTCATGAATTCGTGTTTTATAACGCTCGAGGTGTTAAGGCTCATGTATTAAGCTTTCGCACTCCCTTAATTTTTTTCTGCTGAACCTCTATTGTTGCCCATATCTCATTCATATCGCTTCCTGGGAGTCCTTCAGAGAAAAATTCTTAAATCTCTGCTTTGTCTCTTGTGGGTTCATTCTCTGTTCTTCCTCCACCTTCTCTATATATTTTAAATTTTCTACTCATTGTTTTATACTTGGCCCAATTAAAATCAACGAAGCCTCGCGACCTCTTGAAGCCCTCTCATGGTATGGGGAATTCCATGAATCGACTCCCACGGTATTCTCTGTCCATGAACCACCAAAAAAAATTTGTTCTCTTATTCCACATTAAAAGACAGGCATTTATACAATTGTTCACATTTAACCTCGTTTTAATATGTCCCTGGCTTAGCCGGTCTTTTGCAACTCGGGGTTTTCTCTAGGAGCTACCACGGGTACATTGTGTATTCATTTACGAGTAAAAACATAGATAGATCCATACATCATCAACGATCGAATACATGATTATAACCAACATAATAACAACATAAATACAATGGATATAACAACGATATAATCCATACATAAATTAGTACATTTGCATACCGAATACCGAGGAATGAGCTCTTCATTGCGCAAAGATACGAAAACCAGCCAAACGACGGGACTTCACATTCCACCCAGGCCATAGATTGGCTACCAGGCCAATTATCACTTGACCAATCACCCCGTGCCATATTCCAACGCATGAATGTGGGATTCATAACTGCTTAGAAAAGGAACCAAACAAGCATGGATACTATATAGGGTTCTCGCCTACCACCGTCGAGGAATTTGGAGTGCCTCCTAGTCTCTCGGGGCTTTGCCGTAATCCATGGTACGGTTCGGGGGTCACTGGGACCCACACGGATACCATCTCTCCAGATTTACGGTACATCCCATCTGAGATTACTAGGCCAGTGGAGAGAAATCCACCTCTTGGCTTTAGCGTATCACGACATTCAACGGCAAGGATTCCTAGGCCCATCGAGGCACAGTCTGGCTGCCCCACCACAACCCACAATGGCTCATTGGTTACTATGCCGGTGGATTTACTATGATCCACAACCCGGTTCGGGGACCACTAGGCCATGTGTTTGTCATTTCGGAGATCCACCCACTCGACTTCGAATCAATCCGGAAATCCATCTCAAGAGTATGAGAAACCCATCTCATCAAAGCTATACGGAAATGGAAAGGCTAGGTGAAAACAACTGTCACACACAGAAAAACCCATGCCAATACAACGAACCACATGACATATCATGCATGCTAGATCTAGCAAGGGAAATCGCATATGCAAATCGATACTGCAAAGAATCCTTTCTGTTGCTTGATCCTGTCTTCCTTGCTTTCTTTTCCTTTCTTTCTCCAGTGCCCAAGTGCTCTACAAAAACTCTAAGTGTCGAAGAGTGAGTGAGAGAGAGAGAATAATGAGAGAGATATAAAAATGCATTTGAAAAAAAGTTTCCAATGATCCTCATAAGACTTTTTATAGAAGAGGCCTATATTTTCTCCATTTTCCATTCTTTTCCTTCATTTCCTCCTCACATGCAACCTATGACCTTTCATCTCACTTGTCCCTAATTTCACTATTTTCATAAATAAATGTGCAAAATATTTTCCTCTTTAATCGCACGATTTCCCTTAGCCATAATAAATTAAATGAACACCCACTAGGACATTTTGCCCAACATTCATCTTGGAATATGTCCCATCAGCCGCGTGGTTATTATTTTTAACTTTATTACATGGAGTTTTACGAGGATGTTACGAGGCTACGAAAAGTGATATCAAGAAAGCTTTCAAAAAGGTAGAAAAGAGAGGCTCCTACGTATACCCCAACCGCCATGCAAAAGAATTTATCTTACATACATCAAGGGTGTGACTAATAAAATTGCCAAAATTATATGAAAGAAGAACTTCTCCGTGCTTCTGTTGGAAGTAAGTGAGAATTCATTAAACAATTAACACACAACGATTTAATCGAGCACATGAAGACACGGTCATTAGCAGTAGTTCACCCAAACCTCTTTGAGCTGCGTCCACACAACGAGGCATCGGCGGGTCTTTATTATTCAAAAACGGAAGTTACATAATTCACACCTTTCAGGCCATCGGTATGAATACATTGCTCGCGGAGAGAATCAAGCGCACTCAACTCAAATTTGGGATGCATTAACTCCCCTCCCAACAGGCGGGTTAATCTAGCAACAAATTCTAATTTTTGTCACCTAATGAGATTTTTGCCAATTTTAGCAAAACGAGAAAAATCTCACTTGATCTCACCTTGACAACAATTAACTTTGATGCCTGTTGTTTATTTTATCTTTGCGCAAACCAAGAGAAGCCAAACACTGCTTGTGACTTCTCTAACAAAAAAGGCGGTTTAACAGACATGTGGACTGCTGGCAATGCACCTTTTCAGAACTCCCCTTTCGATGTTAACTGTTACAAATGGTACTTAGTTGGATATGATTTGATTTGCTATAATAGGCCGGATTCTTAGCCAAATGTATTGCCTTTGACTATCACATAGTAACACAGTGTTTGTCCTGCAACCTGCAAATTCACCAAAACCAAACCTTTCAGCAAACCGCCTCTTTGCAAGCATGAGAAGCGACAACGTGTGCAACCCGGTAGTGGATAAAGCAACGATATTACTGTGGCTTCGACATCCGGCTAATAGCTCCCACACCAAGAGTAAAGACGTGCCACAGAAGTTGACCTTCTCTTATCCAAATCACATGCCAAAATCGAGTCAACATGTCCACGGACATATTCCTTGCTCTTATTGTAAATGATACAATAACTACTTGTGCCTCTCAGTACGGAAGCACCATTTCATACTTGACCGGTGTTCTTTACGGTTGCCATGTACTGTGACAACTGACGCATGTAAAAATATCTGGTCAAGTACAAACCATCGCATACATCGAACATCCTACTACATTAGCATATGAATTGAGACATATAATCCTTTTCTTCCTGTTTATTGTTAGGACATAAGCTTGAAGAAAGCTTAAAATGAGAGCGAAAAGGGAGCGACACGGAGCTTCACATTATTCATACAATCTAAGTATCTTCTCAACATATACCCATGATAGCCACGACTTGGTACCACTCATCTGCAAGAAATCTCCATGCCAAAAAATACGTCTTCTTTGCTCCTAGATCTTTCATGTCGAATGTCCTTGCCATACGAGTCTTCAACTGATTTCATCAATGCTTTTGCTTGCTAAAAGCATGTCGTCAACTTATCTTTGACACTAAGATAATGAACATGCCATTTTTCAATTGCTTGAAATACACTGATCATATTCCACTTCTAACATATTGCGACTCAACATGAAAGAATCAAACTTCTTCTTCATACATACCAATGCGAGCGACGCCGAGCCATATAATGACTTCTTGAGCTTTAACGGACAAATTTCTTGTTGCGATCTTTGAACAAACCCTTGGGTTGTTCCATATATATTTCCTCATAAATCTCCATGTGAAAAGCGGTCTTAACGCTCTAGTTGCGCAGCAACTCTAAATCAAACAAAGCAACAATATGGGGTGATAGGAATTGAAACTACTTTGTCACTTTGGTGAAAAATCTCCATGAAAGTCAATGCACCTTTGGAAAACCTTCACCAAGCAATTACGCGCACCTTTTGTCCTCGTATCATTCACACCCGTTTGACTTGTAAACCATTTACACCCCACGGACCTCTGTCTTTCGGAAGCTCAACCAGATCCCATGTGCCGTTCTTACTCAAGGCCATCATTTGAAATCCTTCATGGCTGCTCCCACTTGTCACTTTTCGAACCTTTTATTGCTTCTGATAGCAAAGAGGTTCATCATCGATGTGATCCAAAGCAAGCTGAAGTAACATAATCATCATGCCTTCTCGGTGGCCGTTTGATTCTTGTCGACCTCCTTAAGAGAGCATTACGGTGCTTCCTCGATTGGTAACTTCTACACAGCAGGAACTTCTTGCCGACCGGTATCTTTGGCTTTTGTTCATGATCTAAACACGAACTTTGTTCATATTGCGAAACACATTCATGACTAGTATACGAACTATGGTCATCATGACTATCATTAGAAGAGCTTTCAGAAGCTGAATGTGCTGAAAATGGAATACATCATCTTGTTTCAATCTACTATCTACATCTAAACGCTGCAAGAAGGATTCATTAAACCTTACATCTCTTGTTGATGATGATTTTCGAGTGATGAGATCCCACAATCTGTATCCCTTTGTTCCAACACCATACCCAACAAAGACATACCTTTTGAACTTTGGATCTAACTTGGTTCGACGTGTTTGGTAGCTACAGAGCATATGCATCACAACCGAACACTACGAGTTTGAAATAATCACAAGGGTGTCCTTTCCATACCTCTTGAATTTTGGGGTCTATCGCCGTCGATGGAATCGGTTTATCACATAACAAAATTTGTTGCCTTTATGCCATCCCACAACTCCTTCACGCAAACCGGCGTTACTCGACGCCTTTTTGTCTCTCACAGAAGAGTCCTGTTCATCGTTAGCCCAACTCCATTTTATTTGAGGGTATAAACCAAGTGGTCTTATGTCTCTCGATCTCTGCATCCTTGCAGCCATTGTCAAACTCTAGCAGAGTAAACTCACCACCATTCCAGTTCTTAAACACTTTGTTGTTCTACCCGGTCTTGTTTTCTACCAATGCTCTAAAAGCTTGTTTCGAAAGCGAAAAAACATCGGACTTCCCTTTTCAACATGTAGACCCACACCTTCCCAGAAAAGTCATCAATAAACGACACAAAATATGACGAGCCACCATATGACGCTGTAGGGGCTGGACCCCAAACATCTGAATGAATATAATCAAGTATCCCTTTACTAGTATGTTTGCCTGTTTTAAATTTTTGTTTACTTTGTTTTCCAAACAAGAAATGCTTACAGAAATCTAACTTTCCAGACCTTAGATTAGGAAGTAACTTGCGATCAGCCAAAATTTTCAACCCTCTTTCACTCATATGCCCTAATCTTTGATGCCATAAGTGAATGGAACTACTGTCATGTTCAGACACAGTAGACACAAAATTTGACCCTGTACTTCCTTCTAACTGAAACAGATTTCCTACTTTCTTAGCTTTCATTACTAGTAAGATACCTTTATAGATTTTCATAACTCCACCTTGAATTACAGTTTTATATCCATTCGTATCCAACGCTCCTAAAGAAATTAAATTTTTCCTTAAGTCTGGAACATGTCTCACATCTGTTAATATTCTAGTTGTCCCATCAAACATTTCCAGTTGTATACTTCCTATCCCAACAATATTAGATGTAACATCATTACCCATGTACACGACTCCATCATTAACTGATCTATACGTCTTAAACCATTCTCTATGAATACACATGTGGTTTGATGCACCGGAATCTAACAACCAATGTTGATCATGATTTGACATATTAACAGACAATACTTCGTCGCTCATACCTGAACCAGATGCCGAACCTGTATCTGTTGTGTTTGCCTCCTTCTTCTCTGTCGAAGAATCTGCTTTAGAAGTTTGCTGTTGTCGCTTCCAGCAGTCCTTCTTCAGGTATCCAGTTTTCCCACAATGCCAGCACTTCACCTTTGTCTTCTTTCCTTTAGACTTTGAACGAGAGTTGCCATGCTTACCCCCGGAGTGTCTCTCTCTCGAGCGACCTCTGGCCATCATTACCTATGATGTAGAGGTGTCTGCATTCGACCTCTTCCTCGTCTCCTCAGACAACAAGGCTCCAAGCACATCGTTCTCAGAACGGGCACTTTGAGTTTTCGCCATCTTGTATCAGCAAAAAACACAATAATCTCCAAATCCAACTTTAAATGAAGTTAATCTCAAAACACTGCCTATGCCTTTAAAACAAACTACCCTTCACCTTCTTTTAAAGTGCCTCTCACTTCAAAATACCATATAAAAAATGGCAATATTCAAATCAATTTTTAAATGCCACCCTTCACCTTATAAAAAAGGCCTTTCACTTAAAATACCGTGTGCAAATGGTAATTAATACAAATTACCAATCATTACCAATAAACAAACCCATACCATATGCAAATGGTATTTAAATCGATTTCAAAAACTACAATACAATCGATTATTGTTTAAAAAACAACATTCAAATCGATTTGTTTTATGCCCCGTTAATCGATTTGTTTTATGCCCCGTTATGCCCCACTTCATAAAATAACTTTACCCTTTACCATAAAACAAATGGCCTTTCCTTTAATACAAATCGATTTTCCATAAGCCTTTTTAAAAAATATCGATTTCACATATTTAACATATGCTCATAATAATTACCATTCGATTTTTTATTTTTATGAGGCATATAAAAAAAAAACGAATGGATGCCATAAAATTTCAAAAAAAACGATGGCATATTATGAAACTTCAAACGATGGCATAAAAAATCGTTTCAACTTATCGTTTCAACTGATGGCATGGCCGGCATCGTTTTAAATTGGTTCACGGCCTGTTCAAATAAAATCGATTTGAATAAAAAACTTTTAAAAGTCACCTTTCGCAGCGCTGTTTTACCTCTTGTCGCTGATCTGTTGTTTTTCAAGATTATTGTTGGAGTAAAATTAAGTCACGGCATTCTGTCAACGCTGCCAACGCCAGCAAATCCACATAGCAACGTTTTTTAAAAAATCTTCAAATCGACTTTCAAAAAACCGCATTCAGACCAATTCACCAGCGCTGCAATCGATTTATTTTTTGTTTCAACTATAGCCTCTCCACGCAGTTGAACAACATCACCAGCGCTCGACCGGCGGACTCCACGCACCTCTGGATAGTTCTGCTCTCAGCTTTGACGCAGGCAGGTTTACGCCCTGGCAGCAACCTTTGCAAACAGCAAACTCTGCGACCTCAATAGCTGCGTATTGTTTGAGCGATGGCCTGCATTCAACTCACGGTATCCAGGCACCAGTGACCGACAGTCAACAGGCAGGCTCATGCGCCCCTTCAGCAATGTTCTGGACAGCGCTCAACTACGCTCCACCTTCACGCAGCACCAGCAATTCAACACACTCCAACACAGCTCCGATACCAATTGTTGGAATAATCACAGCGGAATTCATTAAACAATTAACACACAGCAATTAAACCAAGCACATAAAGACACAGGCATTAACGTGGTTCACCCAAACCTCATGGGCTACGTCCACACAACAGGCATCGGCAGTCTTTATTATTCAAAACAGGAGATTACATAATTCACACACCCTCACTCCATTACAAACAATCCGTATGGATACCTGTTATATAGCCAGGAGAATCAAACTGCCTCATAAATCCTCTCAACACAAATTTAGGATGCATTAACTCCCTCCCAACAAACTGGAGCTAATCTAGGAACTAATTCCTAATTTTTGTCACCTAATGAGATTTTTGACTATTTTATTAAAACAGAAAATCTCAAC
>CM076578.1:3341724-3668888 GCA_034641835.2 Pinus albicaulis
CAAGACCATTGTGGAAGTTGCCCGTGCCATGCTATGTGACCAAGGTCTACCGAAGTTTCTATGGGGAAATGCTGCGAACACTGCTGTGTACATACAAAACCGATGCCCGCATTCTGCTCTGGACTCCAAAACTCCCGAAGAGGTTTTCACTGGTAAGAAACCTGATGTCTCACATTTTAGATTTTTTGGATGTCTTGTTTATTTTCATGTGCTGAAAGAGAAGAGGAGCAAGTTGGATGCTTCTGGGAAGAAAGGAATGTTTGTGGGCTACAGCGAAACTTCAAAAGGCCTATAGAGTCTATGTGCCTGGCCAAAGGGAAGTGGAGATATGCCACAATGTCACTTTTGGCAAAGATGCTTCCCTGAAGAAAGTAGTCAATCTTCCGAGATCTGAAGAAGATCATGAAGCAAGGCCTGGAAATCAAGAAGAACTGAAGGATGAGACGATGCCTGATGTTGAAGAACCAATGGACCCAATTGATCCACCTCCTTCACAGGGGAAGAGACCATCATGGCTCAAGAACACTCTCAAGGATGCTGAGGGACATATGGCCCCAAGGGGGGCATTCCGTGAAAGCAAGAAGCTGAGTAGATTCCAAGGGTATCTAGCAGCCATGAGTACTATTGTACAATTCGAGCCTGGATCTTTTGAGGAAGCCGTAAAGCATCAAGTCTGGAAGGATGCTATGCACGAAGAGTATGAGTCCATAATGAAGAATGATGTCTGGGATGTGGTTCCAAGACCGGAGGACAAAGCAATTGTCACCTCGAAATGGCTCTACAAGATCAAGCATGGATCTGATGGAAGTGCTGAAAAGTTCAAGGCAAGATTCGTTGCCCGTGGTTTCTCTCAAAAGGAAGGCATAGACTATGATGACATATTTGC
Source organism: Pinus albicaulis (assembly GCA_034641835.2). NCBI lineage: Eukaryota > Viridiplantae > Streptophyta > Pinopsida > Pinales > Pinaceae > Pinus > Pinus albicaulis. Next base: position 3,342,611 of record CM076578.1, read on the forward strand.
ACCTGTGGCACGATATACCACCATTTGATCTATCATAGCCCTTGCTACTACGCAAGGGTGGAGTCTTCATCAGATGGATGTGAAGACCGCATTTCTGCATGGTGCGATAAAGGAAGAGGTGTATGTAGAGCAACCTCTAGGGTTTGAAGTCCAGGATCGAGACACCCATGTCCGCAGGTTGAAGAAAGCCCTCTATGGGCTGAAGCAACCACCCAGAGCTTGGTACGAGGGGATAGATAGCTACCTGATGAAGTTGGGCTTCACTCGTATTAATGTTGATCCAAACCTTTACTTCAAGGTTGATAGAGAGAAGCCTCTTATTCTGGTGTTGTATGTGGACAACCTCTTCCTGATAGGTGTTGACCCTCTCATTCATCAGTGCAAGAGGGAGCTCGCTGCTGAGTTCGAGATGAAAGACCTAGGACTGATGCACTACTTCCTAGGCCTGGAGGTCTGGCAGAGAACTGGCGAGATTTTCCTTTCTCAAGGAAAATACATTGTGAAGCTTCTGGAAAGATTTGGTATGGTGGACTGTAAGTCCGTGTCGACACCGATGGAGCTCAACTTCAAGAAGTTGAGTGGCAGCGTTGTTGGGCCCGTATTGGCAAATCCTACTAAGTATCGTCAACTCGTAGGGGCCCTGATGTTCTTAGTGAACACCCGTCCAGATATATGTTTTGTAGTGAACACTTTGAGTCAACAGATGGTTGAGCCTCATCACACTCACTGGGTTGATGCCAAGAATCTTCTGAGATATCTTATGGGCACGATAAACCATGGGCTGAGATACACTACCGAGAGCATGACACTCCTTGGATATACTGATGCCGATTGAGCTGGCAGTGTGGTGGATTGAAAAAGCACATCGAGATGTTGCTTTACACTTGGATCTGCTTCTATATCATGAATGAGCAGGAAGCAGAAGTCGGTGGCTTTGAGCACTGCGGAGGCCGAATACATTGAAACAAGTATGGCCTGTTGTGAAGCAGTTTGGTTGCGAAAGCTCTTCAGTGAGTTGTTTGGGCATGTGCTAGATACCACCGTGATACTCTGTGATAACCAGAGTGGGATTCCCTTGTCCGAGAATCCCGTGTTCCATGATCGATCCAAGCATATTGATATTAGGTACCACTTTATCCGGGATATGGTACAGCGAGGCGACGTAAGGCTCGATCATATAGGAACTAATGAGCAGGTCACAAATATTCTCACAAAGCCCCTGGGAAAGTTCAAGTTCCTAACCTTCCGTGAGAGTCTTGGTATCGTGGAACGACCCTATGATGAGGGTCCTATTGGACAATGAGCTCTGGGAGCTCTGGGGGGATTTAGGGATAGCTTCTCGGAGCTATTAGCAACCACAGGGCTAGGCTTGCCGAACCTTGTTGGTGTGCTTGGGCCCCACCATTGTGATGATTGAGTTGGTTCACCTCTCATTATTGGTGCCCTGTATGCATCCTACCCATTGAGTTCAGGGCTCATGGGAAGTACCTCTCATTTGGCCAATGAGGTGGGAAAAGCTAAAGACTAGTAGCAAAGACTGATGGACGCATCAGAGATTGCCATACTCTCTATCTAGGATGGCACGGTCCAACCACTTGATCCGAGATCAAGTCTAGTCAGGTTTTGGACCTCGTACTGACTTCGAGTCAGATAAACCAACTTCGAGTTGGTATGAGACTCTTTGTGAGTCCTGTAGAGGTTTCGGACCTCTGGGCTGAATCTGTCAACCAGAAATTATGTCTTTGTGACTGACCCACTTCTGTTCTGAAATAAAGAGCCAACAAAGCAAGTTACGACAGGATGATGCACGATGTTGAGTTGCACAGGTGGATGGAGTTCTCCCTAGTTGAGAGGGAGTGTTTAAATTGGACAACTAGGTCCAAACTCCATGTTGTGATACTGAGATGAAGATACTAATATTTTTATTGGGTTCCTCTTTCGAAGAGGTGCAAGATCGATCTAAAGATCATCTTGATCCAATGAGCAGAACATTTATTTTGAATTTATTTTCTAATATATTCAAATATGTGTAGGACAACTTTAAGGTTTTGTACCCCAGCAAATGTGTCACACACCCTCAGTGATGGATATAAATAAAGTCAACGTTGGAGGACATTTCACTCATCTCCTCATCACACATATTTCTCTCTCCACTTCTGATTGGTTCGAGCTACTTGGAGGCAATCTATGGTTCACACGTGGGAGAAGGACGAAGACATTTTCTGCTGCAGCTAGGGTTTCCACCGCAGGTTTGACCAGCGTTGACTTTAGTCAACACATGGTCAAAAGTAGCTTAATTTTGGCATAGACTTCGATTTCTACAGTCCTTACATTTTGGCACAAGAACCGAGGTCAAACGCTGACTGTAGACCATTTTGCATTGACTTTTCTAGGGTAGTGCTGACTTTTCTGGGTTGACTTTTGAGTTGAATGTTTGGCTGATCTGAGGGTTGTGTGACATTGCTGGTTAGCTGACCAATTGAGACTTTGCTGGTTGAAGCATCCTATTGACCGCCGTAACGCACCAACACACTTATCTGTTTCTGGCTTGTCTTCTGTCGATCTACTAGTATGTTCTATTAGTATTTTACTTAATGATTTATGTGATTGTTGTCTAGTATTGAAGAGAAAGTAAAGTTGCATCAAGCATAGAACATCTACATAAATTTACAATCTATTTAAAGGATTCTCGATTTTGGAGGAGTCATATACAAATTTTCGGCCTGTAGAAGAAAGTAGGTAGGAAGGTAATATCTTCTCTCAGAAAATCCAAGGAATAGATAATGACATCTCTCTGGGGCTGAAGGAGAACCACCCGCTTCTTAACCCCAAGACTCAGTCTCCAGAAGTCGAGGCACCTCCTCAGAGCGGCGGGTCACCGGTTTCTTTGCTAGAACAACCCCCTAAGGAAGAACTACAAAATGATGAAGCTCTCAACACTTATTTTGGTATTGGGCAGACCTTTGGCTTCAAGAGAAAGAAGGGGAAAGTAATCAGGAAGGAGGTTAGGCCAAACTTGGTATTGGGAGTGGAAATTCCGTTAGACAAGGCCTTGGAAACCTTAGAACTTATCCCGGTGGGGCGTGCAAAAGGTCGTCAATATTCCTCAAATTATATCGCAGAGTGGATACATAAGTCTTGGAGTGGAGGTCTGACCACTCAAACAGAGGTTATCATATTGACCAGAGGTTGGTTTATGGTCAGGTTCACAAATGAAGAAGCAGTGGAATGGGTTCTAGAAAGGAACTAGGGCTTTGGCAATTCCCTAATATTCTTCAAAAAATGGTTGCCATTATTCGACGCACAAAGAGAAAGGCTCGAAGAAATACCGGTTTAGGTGCGTCTGTCGGCCCTTGCGCCCCAAATCTGGTCGATGGGAGTGCTCAGAGCCATTGGAAATATGTTGGGCACATTTCTTGAAGCGGATATGTCATTCCTAGTGACAAAAGAGAGGAAGGTTGCTCAAATATTGCTTCGGTTGGACCCAAGAGAAGGGCTAGCAAATATGATGCAAATTCAAGTGCATGGCCACTCTTTCTCTCAGATTCTAGATTGTGAGCAGTTAGCATTATTTTTCCATCATTGTCATAAGTATGGTCATCTGGCAAGGGATTGTCCTTTAGGCTTCCGTAGACGCAAGAGACATTGGGAAGAGCCTGAACTTGAGGGCAGTATTGGGGAAGAGGTGGAGGTCGAGGTACAATAGGAGGAGTTGGATACTCAGCATGTTGGCTTCATTGATCCCATGGAAATTTACCTGCCACCACAGGGGGACAGGCGGAAGCAGTAGACACAACTCAAGAAAGTCAGGGCGAAGTGGAACTCACGCGACAGGTACCTCTTCCCGCGGGTACTAATACTCCCCCTACTACTCCTATGTCTGTTAATTTATTTCCTCGGTCTGTTTGTCTCAAGCTTAGTCCCTCCAGCCATAAACCTTTTGAGTCATGTTCCCTTGTTTATGATCTTATAGCTCTTGAAAGTATCATCTCTACCATTCCTGAGTTATCTTTATCCGACATTCCCCTATTACCTGAAGAGCATCCCTCGGGCACTATGTGCCCTACTGAAATTCCTCATTATAACCTCATGCCGAGAGACAAAAAATATGGTATTGTTATCCCTATTGGAGGTCTTGGGATCCACTTGGAACCCTCTATTCCTAATAAAACGAGAGGCAGAAAATCAAACATCTCCAAAGCAAAGTTGAAAGAAAAACTCGATATTGATGATGGCAAGAAATTAAGATCCAGAGGAGGCAGATCGTCTCTTCCACTCCCAGATGTGGGTAAAAGGTTCCCCGCTACAGTTCATTGTTGACAAAGGGAGCCAAAAGAACCTCATTTCAGCAGATGTCGTGAAGAGTTTGGGCTTTCTAACCACAGCGCACCCACAACCATACACCATTAGGTGGCTTCACCAAGGACAGGATCTCCACGTCAGCCAGCAGTGTCGCCTTCCCTATAGCATCAAGCCCTTCATGGATGAGGTATTGTGTGACATTGCTCCTATTGATGTTTCTAATGTATTATTAGGCCAACCATACTTGTGGAAGTGACATGTTGTGTATGATTCCCGACCTCGCGCTGTTATTTTTACTTTGGGAAATAAGTTGTATAGGATACCATAGGTACCACCGCCTCCGACTGTCTCTTTGGTTAATACAAAACAATAAAGTAAGCTCATTTCCCAAACCAGGAAATTTTTTTCTTTATGATCTGCCCCTAGGGCAAGAAGAAGACTGTGGCCACAACCTCCAGAAATGGCTCCTCTACACGACAGCAACAAATGGACAAGGTTGTGGAGGAGTACGGGGACATCTTCACCTCACCCACAGGGGTGCCTCTACACTGTCAGGTCAAGCACCCCATTGACTTGACCCTAGGTGCGTCACTACCCAATGGACTGATCTATAGGCGCTCTGTTCTGGAGAATGATGAAATCAAGAGGCATATTTAGGATCTGCTGCAGAAAGGTCACATTCGGCCAAGGTCATCACCCTGTGGGAGCCCGATCGTGTTGGTACAGAAGAAGGATGGGACTTGGAGACTCTGTATTGACTATCAAGCACTGAACAAGATCATTGTCCAGAATAGGTACCTGATCCCACGGATTGATGACCTTCTGGACCAACTCAAAGGGGAAAAATATTTCAACAAGATCGACTTGAAGTTTGGGTATCACCAGGTACCAATCGAACCCTTTGATTTGTGGAATACTGCCTTCAAAGCCAAGGAGGGCCTTTTCGAATGGCTCTTCATGCCTTTTAGGTTGACGAATGCTCCCACAACCTTCATGAGGTTGATGGATGACGTCTTGAGTCCATTCACCAAATCATTTGTAGTGATTTACTTGGATGACATTCTGATCTTCAGCCAGACTTAGGAAGAGCACCTCCACCACATCCGAGAAGTCCTCCAAACACTACGACAACACAAGTTGTGTGCCAATTTGGAGAAGTGAACTTTTGGAATTACCCAGGTTCAATATCTGGGATACATTATTGATGAAAGGGGGGTGCATGTGGATCCATCCTAGATCCAAGTCATTTAGGATTGGCCAGCCTCAACCACTCTAACAGAGCTTCACAGCTTTCTGGGTCTTGATAATTTCTACCGCAGGTTCGTGTTGGGATTTTCTCAGATCACTTGGCCCTTGAGTCAAGTCACCAAGGGAGGAGCGAAAGAGAAATTCTTTTGGTCAGAATCTCAACAAAAGGCATTCGTAGAATTGAAACATCGCCTCTATTCTACCCCAGTGCTCACATTACCAGAATTGCAACAACCATTTGAGATCAAGACAGATGCCTCTGACTATGCTATTGGGGCAGTTCTTGCTCAACAGGGGCATCTAGTGGCATATCACAATGAGACATTGTCTGACACAATTCTCAAGTATCCCACTTATGACAAAGAAATGTATTTCATTGTGCAGGCTTGTCGACAATGGAAGCATTACATTTTGGGGAAGAAACAATCATCCACACAAACCACCAACCCCTACAGATATACAGACACAAGGGAAGTTGCAGAACGATCGCCATCAGAAGTGGTCCACATATCTGCAACAATTTCATTTGAACATCAAGTACAAGAAGGGTAGCACCAATAATGTTGCAGACTACATTAGTCGACCACCGATCGTGGCCATAACCACCGTTCTCAACTCTTGTGGGCATGAGACTTCTGATTGGCCACTTCTCTACAAGAGCGATCTAGAATTCAGCCACACATACAAGGCACTCTTGGGGGGTACACAAGTTCCAAATTTTCACCTCCAAGATGCACTGTTATGTCACTTGGGACACCTTTGCGTTCCTTCAAGCAAGCGTGCCAAGATGATATGGGAAGCACACTACAGTCGAGTCACTGGGCATTTTGGGGTCGAGAAAACAGTGGCAGTACTACAAAATTATTTCTATTGGCCGAACCTTTGACAGGATGTCGGGAATTATATCAGATCCTGCACTGCTTGCGCCATTGCCAAACCAACCATCAAAAAGCAAGGCCTCTATATTCCGCTACCTACCCCTATTCAACCTTGGGAATCCATCTCCATGGATTACATGTCGGGCCTTCCATCTACTAATCATGGAAACGACTGTGTTTTCGTGGTTGTCGACAGATTCTTGAAGATGGCCATCATGGCGGCATGTAATAAATATATTACAGTAGAAGCCACTGCTAAACTCTTCTTTGAACGAGTGTGGGTGCACTTTGGGATCACACATTCTATCATATCAGATCATGACAGCAGGTTCATTAGCACATTTTGGTCCAGCCTCTGGTCAATGTGGGACACCAAGCTCACGAAGTCCACAGCTTTCCATCCCCAAACTGATGGCGAGACAGAGGTCATCAACAGGATGATTCTACAGATTTTGCGCATGTACAATTCAAAGCATCCACGCACATGCAATGAGAGCCTCCCCTATGTACAACACAGTTATAACCGGGCTCTCCACAGCTCAACCAGCCACAGCCCCTTCCAGGTGAGCTTGGGATTCCAACCATTATGTCCCATTGATGTAGCCATGCCATTTGCAGTTACTCAGGCCGATTTGGCTCATGTCCAGTCTGAAGATAACAAATGGTGAACAACTTCATCGAGCGCATTCAGCACATCTGCCAATAGGTTCATGACATATTGGACATATCCAATGCTAAGTACAAGCAATGACATGATCAACATTTGGTGCCACACAACTTTCAGGTGGGTGACAAAGTGTGGCTACATTTGTAGAAGGAGCACCTCACTCGAACCCACCGCAAGCTTTGCCTGCTCCAATATGGGCCATACACCATCACCAAGGCTATAGGGAACAATGACTTCGAGCTCAGTATTCCACCATTCCTTGGTTTTCACCCAATATTCAATGTAGACCGCCTTCGTCCCTACTTCCCACCTATACTAGACACCTATGACATTGCAGAAGAACTCAAACCAAAAGAGTTAAACCCAGATTGCATGGAACAAGACACCACGGATTGTATCATGGACATGCAAATCAATAACACTTGCCAACAGAATATCCAACTGTATCGGGTTTTCAAAGCTGGCCAACTCCTACACTAAGGCAAGTGGTTCACTAGGGACCAAGTTCAGGAGAAGTTTCCTCATCTCATGGAGGAACTCAACGCAATGGGGACAATTTCTTCCTAAGGCGGGAAGATTGATCCAAGTGGATATTGGTGTCTACTCACCTATTCCACTTGGGGCCCCACCATTGTCTCTTTCATTTTTTTAGTTTCGGCACAACTTACTATTTTTAGCATTTTTTCAGGTCCTGAACTTCCGGAGTCATTTTGAGGCCCTAAACGACGTTTTTTGGGAAAACCAGGAGCAATATAGGTCCATGGACCATTGTTTCTCACTAAAAAATTTTACTCCTCTGATAGATATTTCTAACGAGGTATGGTTCGAGTCAAACGGAGATCGTATGCCAAAGTTATGTCCCGGGAATTTGAAACACCAATTTACCCAAACGGGGCCCATATTTTTGGCGCTTCATCTCCTAGGGTTGGGGTTTTAGATGTTTAGGGTTTTCCATTCTTTCTAAATAATAAATAGGCCCTTGAGCCTCATTGTAACTCAGTTCAGAGGCTTGTAGCCACCACATCTCTTCTCAGAGATAAGCTACCAGCGCTTTAGCTAGTTTATTTCCATTTTGTTTGTAGGCAAATTTTAGTTCTTTGATATTAATGAAATGAAGTGTTATTTCTGCTACATCTTTTTATTTATGGTTATATGTGTATTCTGTTGCGTTCCTACATAAATTCGGATTAGTGGTATCAGAGCGGTCTGCGTTTTCTCGATCCTTCTTTTCATGTCCCCAACGAGGTTGGGGTATAAGGAGTTAGGGCTCAATCTGGTGGAACCTTTGCAAGATTAGCCTCACAAACCCCGACGGACGCCCATGGGGGATGAAAAGAAAGATGAGGGAGTATGAGATCCTATCAAAATATTGCTCGAGGAGGCCCTTGAAAAACAAAGGAATGCGATGATGGATAACTTTTCCCAAATCCTTCAAGGGCTGCCCACCGGCAGCGCATCTGCATCGAGCAGCCACTCTGGAGGTGTGACTCCCTTTAAGGTACAAGTAAAATTTGACATTCCCATATTTGAGGGTCAAATAGATGCAGATGTCATAGATAGATGGTTGAATATATTAGAAGGATATTTCTCAGTTCATGACTTTTCTGACTGGGAGAAGATTATTTTTGCACTCCTCAAAGCTACCCCCCATGTCAAGGACTGGTGGGAAACCTACTGTGAGAAACAAGACGAGACAAAAGCCTCTCTGTTCTCAGTCGTACCCACTTGGAATTCTTTCCGAGATGCCATCAAGGAAAAATACTATCCCATGGGGAGATATGAGATCAAGTACATACAATGGACGACGTTGCGACAACAAAGGGATCAATATGTGCATGAGCTGATGAATCTGTTCCATACCCTGCAAAAAAACTTGGCTATCAAATATTCAGAGAAAAAATTGGTGCTAAAGTATCACAGTTGTCTACACAGATACATTCAGGAGGAAATGGAGTTCCTCGACATCTCCTCGCTTGGTACGGCATACCAGTATGCTTCCAAGATTGAGCAGAAATTCAAATAGAAGAAGCGAGACATTGGATCTGCGAATCAAAATCAAGGGAAAGGTGCCCCCAAACCACAGAAAAAAGGACAAAGCCAAGGCATGGCAGCCCAAGATAACCTACCAAAGCCACAAGCAAAGAACAACACCGCGAAGCCAAGGAAGGACATGGGAAAGTGGTGTGATTTCCATAAGAGCTCCACTCACAACACAATTGAGTGTCGGTCCAAGCAGTCATTGGTGGCCGAGATGAGGGCTTCTCAATCATATGCATACTCTGACTCTGAATCAGAACCTGAAAAGGGGAATGAAAGATGGAAGCAGATTATTGATGCAGAGTCCAGCGCCACTGTTGACACTGTGTAGATCCAGAGGAGGCAGAGCGTCTCTTCCACTCCCAGATGTGGGTAAAGGGTTCCCCACTACAGTTCTTTGTCGACAATGGGAGCCAAAAGAACCTCATTTCGGCATATTTCATGAAGTAGTTGGGCTTGTCGACCACAGCACACCCACAACCATACACCATCAGGTGGCTTCACCAAGGACGGGATCTCCGCGTCAGCTAATAGTGCCACCTGCCCTATAACATCAAGCCCTTCACGGATGAGGTATTGTGTGACATCGCTCCTATTGATGATTCTAATGTATTATTAGGCCGACCATACTTGTGGAAGAGACATGTTGTGTATGAGTCCTGACCTTGCGCTGTTATTGTTACTTTGCGAAATAATTTGTACAGGATACCAGAGGTACCACCGCCTCCCACTGTCTCTTTGGTTACTGCAAAACAATGCAGTAAGCTCATTTCCCAAACCAGGAAATTTTTTTTCCTGATGATCCGCCCCCAGGGCAAGAAGAAGACTGTGGCCACGACCTCTAGACATGGCTCCTCTGCACGACAGCAACAAATGGAAAAGGTTGTGGAGGAGTACGGGCACATCTTCACCTCACCCATAGGGGTGCCTCTGCACTATCAAGTCAAGCACCCCATTGACCTAACCCCAGGTGCGCCACTACCTAATGGACCGATATATAGGTTCTTTTTTCTGGAGAATGATGAAATCAAGAGGCATATTCAGGAGCTGATGCAGAAATGTCACATCCAGATTGATGACCATCTGGACCAACTCAAAGGGGCAAAATATTTCAGCAAGATTGACTTGAAGTCCAGGTATCACCAGGTACCAATCGAACCCTCTGATGTGTGGAAGACTGCCTTCAAAGCCAAGGAGGGCCTTTTCAAATGGCTCGTCATGCCTTTTGGGTTGACGAATGCTCCCGTAACCTTCATCAGGTTGATGGATGACATATTGCTTCCATTCACCAACTCATTTGTAGTGGTTTACTTGGATGACATTCTGATCTTCAGCCAGACTCGGGAAGAGCACCTCCATCACATCCGAGAAGTCCTCCAAACACTACGACAGCACAATTTGTGTGCAAATTTGGAGAAGTGCACTTTTGGCATGACCCATGTTCAATATCTGGGATACATTATTGATGAAAGGGGGGTGCATGTGGATCCATACAAGATCCAAGTCATTCAGGATTGGCCAGCCCCAACCACTCTAATAGGGCTTCGCAGCTTTCTGGGTCTTGATAATTTCTATGGCAGGTTCGTGTTGGGATTCTCTCATATCACTTGGCCCTTGAGTCAATTCACCAAGGGAGGAGCGAAAGAAAAACTCTTTTGGTCGGAATCTCAACAGAAGGTGTTCGTAGAATTGAAACATTGCCTATGTTCTGCCCCAGTGCTCACATTACCAGAATTTCAACAACCATTTGAGATCGGGACAGATGCCTCTGACTATGCTATTGGGGCATTTCTTCCTCAATAGGGGCATCCAGTGGCATATAACACTGAGACATTTTCCGACACAATTCGCAAGTATCCCACTTATGACAAAGAAATGTATTCCACTGTGCAGGGTTGTCGACAATGGAAGCTTTACATTTTGGGGAAGGAAACAATCATCCACACAGACCACCGACCCCTGCAGTTCATACAGACACAAGGGAAGTTGCAGAACGATCGCCATCATAAGTGGTCCACATATCTGCAAAAATTTCATTTGAACATCAAGTAAAAGAAGGGTAGCACCAATAATTTTGCAGACTACCTCAGTCGACCACTGATCGTGGCCATAACCACCGTTCTCAACTCTTGTGGGCATGAGACTTCTAATTGGCCACTTCTCTACAAGACCGATCCAGAATTCAGCCACACATACAAGGTGTTGGGTTTCCCATGTTTTGGCAAGTTTGGCAATACCAAAAGATGAGACAACATCAGAACCACTTTCGAACCTCAGGATCTAGCCCTCCTGGGTCCATAGAGGGATCTCTCTATGATAGGAAAAGGTATATGTCTTCAAAGTTCTACTTTTTTTTTTGGTTTTAGGCTAGTTATAGGCATGGGTTTGTTTGTTTGTTTAATTTGTTCATTTGGTTGTTTGGAAACAGGAAAGAAGGATTCACTATGAGACAAGGCTGAATAAAGAGGATTCTAGACAAAGGAGGAATGATTTCAGGGAATACTCGAGACCATTGGGCAATGGAGTCAGGAAAGGGTTTACTTGCTATTCAATATGCAGGTTTTCAGTTGGGCTAGTCATCTAAAGCATTGGATCTTAAAGATGATAGTGGGATATGAAATAGTGAGAGGGAAAGGTGAAAGGCAAGGAAACCTCCAAGGTGACCACCTAGGAAACAGATCCAGGGACAGGACATGCCATTAGACGCTTGTGATCCACCTCCTAAAAGGTTAACTCTTTAGACAAGGGAGACATGAAAGATTTAAACACAAAGGTGAAAACCTGAGATCAAAGAGAGACTTTGAAACTCTCAATGCTTCGGCATCCAGCTTAAGGGAACTTGGAAGGATTCAACTGACCGAAAAGGACCCTAGTGAGATAGGAACAACGTTCTAAACTCCCAGTATCCCAATTATTTCAATTAAAACCTAACAAGAACATCTGAAGATTGATTCATTAATCCATACATCAGCTAGCAGTAAATTACAGCCACTACACTGGTTAAATTTACTTAAATCAGCACTCATATAACACATACAGCAGAAAAAATCAAAGGTAGGGAGAGCAGAAACATAGGGTACCATGCGAGGGTAAATCCTATGCCAGATTTTTGATGCGTACCAGAGAAACGAAATGAAATGAATTACAGAAGGAGAACAGAGACTAAGTAAGAAAACATCACCGCTGCTTTAAATCAGGATCCAAAGAAATGTGCTTGTCATATTAAAGAGCAACACCAATCATGTACAACATTTCCAACAGCTTGATATTCATCCTGAAAACATCTTCCTTAGCCTATCTTACAACTTTACACAGAGAACTATATCTCAAGAGAAACAGCTTACAGTTCACAGATATCCGGTCAACAAATTACAATGAGTTTCTTCATGAGTTTTATAGCTGAAAGAGAGGCAGAGGAGGTAGATGAAACACTAAATGTAACATTAAAACAGAGCAGAGGAAGAGGCTAGAGGCCCATTTTGTCTTAATATCTATGCATTAATCTTCAGTACTCTTTGGATGAAAGAGTGGTCTTCGACAGGCTGAAATTTACTCCGAGCATGTCTTTGATGTACTTTCGCCACAGTACTCTGTAGTACTCTGGTGAATAAACAAAAGGTAGACAAATGACTTCAATGTCTACCATACTGCGTAACAAATGCTCTAGTAGCATCGGGACTATTCTGTCAGGGAGGAAATCTTCTTAGTAACACGATATTGAATAAAAACATTATGGGTATCGTGTCCTTTCTGGGGAGGAGACTTCTGTTGATGTGAAACACTGATAGTGTTGTTTTCTATGCAATAGGCCTCATTAGTACTTCTGTGTTAATCGTAAAGTCTTCAATCTGGTACATTTTCCTTTCAGACACTGGATTAAGGCTTAAGATCTTCAACAGTGTGCATTAAACCCTTTAATCTCGTACCGGTACTCTTTGCTGCTTCGTGACTGTCACTGTCTGTGAAACTTGAGCTTTAACGATGCTAGAGAGGTTAACAGAGTTAACTGTGTCTTTTAATCTAAATTACGCTCTAACACCTTCCTAGGCTCTTCTTTGTAAACTTGGCTCTGAAAATGGTCTCTACTGCGCTCTGCGTCACTGAAACAGTGACTATGAGCAATGGCGGTTTTACCACCTATACCCTGCAAAAAGACATAAACTATGTTAAGAAATCCATGCGTGGGAGGATGGATGTAGTGGAAGGTCATGCAAAAGGCAGCGCATCATGGTGGAAAACGTGAATGCAGATGGAAAATAGTTGAAAATGCAGCTGATGAAGGTTTGGATGAAGAACGCATGTAGGTCGTTCGATCAGATCTGGAGTCAATGATCGATGGTGGAGACTGATTAAGGAAATGACTTTGGATGATCGGGCGAAATGCAAGGAACTTCATCGTAAACATTGAAGTTCTAATGTTAGGCGGGGATGATATGATGTTTTAATGCAAAACCCAAGGTTTGGGCCTTTGAACGAAATACACAGAGAATGCGCAGAAAACATATGAAATGGACTGATATGGTGCGACCCGGTTATGGGCGGGGGAAATCTAAGTCATTAGATCATCAAGGATCGACGGCTGTGATTGGATCGGAGGAGCCCAATCAGGGGACATATGGTAGAATGAGGGCGGATCCTGGCCGTTGGTTCTTGTGGATTCAACGGCCAGGATCGCGTCGGAGGGTCGCAATCGGGAGGGACGGAGGATGGCACAGTTTAAAATTTGTGATTGCGATCGGAGCGAGGATGCGAGGGTCGTCGGATCTAAAGTGAATCGACGGTGGGCATGCAATTGGAGGGGTGACGAAAGGGAGATGCGGGCGCGATGGGACTTGCGACAAACATTGGATCTATTTCAATCAACAGCAGAAATCACTTCAAAAGCCGACAGACTATAACACCATCGCGTCGAAACTTTGGGTTTTACAATGGAAAGCATGTCCCGCTCCGATTTCCCGATGCGATTGGCGCCTTGAGGACTAGCGCTCAGACTTAGCGCTCGGGCTTGTGGAGGGGAAGTGGTTAGGGGTTGCCCGAAAGGGGCTAAGCCTGTTTTATAAAAAATGGACCTTTTAGCTTGGCAACAGAGCTTTTAAGGCTAAAAAGAGGCTTTCGGTAGAGGTAACAAGGGGATTTAAAATCAAATGAAGGGATTTCACTTGGTTCTAAAGGATAAAATGGATGTTTTGGAAGACTTAGGAGGAATTTTGAGGTTAAAAGGGGAAACTTTACAAAAGGAAGAAAGGGTTAAAAATGAGGATATTTGTAGGGATACAAAGGGCAAATGGAGGCTTTTTCTAAGCATAAATTTTTCACAGGCAGTGAGGCTTCTTTGGATGGAAACAGCAATGAGGATATTTCCAAGGCAAAGAGCACACAGAGGCTTCAAGGATGAGATATTTTCATAGGAAATGTATCTCTTGAAGGCTGAAAACAATCTAGTCACCTATTTTCTTGATAAAAAAATCATAGGTGGCTAACAGTGGCTCCATGTGGGGATGGCTTCTTCTTGAAGGAGTCAAGAATTCAGAAAATAAATCTTTGGAGTAGGCCAGATGCCTAATCCTTGAACCATCTTCCTTTTTTGATTTATCTATTACGAATATGATTAATTAGCAGAAAACATACCCCAAGCAATCTACCTACCCATCTTACAATCCTAACATTTTTTCTTCAAACTGCATTTGAATTTGCAGACCTTCTTCATCATTTTTATTGAAAGCAGAAAACAAACTAATCTATTTCTACCCTTATTACTCCATGAGACTAGATTAAACTGTTGGCCTCACAGTTTCTCTACCTAATGTAATATCTGATGGGATTAAACTATCCAGCATATTTCTTCTCTACATTCTACAACAAAAATTCAAAGACAGTCAAACTAGGATTAGACGGTCTAGTTTGTTGCATATCCAAGGCGTAAAGACAGCTGCACATGGACTGAAACTACAGAAAATTTGAAACAAAATTTTGAAGGCTTGAAATCTTGAAACCTTTAAAGCATCCTTATTATTTTCGTGACTCAAATTTTGAGCTCGTTAGATTCACTGTCTTCTTCATCTCAGCTCTGGTTTTCGGCTTGTTAGAGCTGATTCCTTTTCTTCTTTCGCTGGTTCAGATTTTGCACGTGTTAGAACCAACTATTTTCACCTCCTTTGGCTCAGGTTTTGATCATATTAGAGCCACTCTTTTCACTTCAGAGGTTCAAGTTTTGAGCATGTCTGGACCTCTCTTTCTCTCTGTTTTTTGAAACATTTTCTCTTTTTCTTGAAAATAAAACACTGTTATGGTATGTACAATGGAAATGAAAACTGTAAATTGGAAATCAATAGTAGTAATGCTTGAGCATCCTGCCGTTGACAGGACCCCCAAACAGCTTTGTACCATCTAGCTCTTGCAGAAAAAAGGCATTTGGACCCACAATGGCCTGTATGATGTAAGGACCTTGCCACAAACTGTCAAATTTGCCATGCTTTCCTTTGTCTTCTCTCCTCAAGTACCACTTTAAAACTTTATCTCCGATCTTGAAGTCACAAGCTTTTTTTCTTTTATCAAATAACTTCTTAATATTTTCCTGAACTTTTAGAGCTCTGTTACAGACCTCTTCTCTTGTTTTTTGGAGATGAATTGTCTGATTTATCGTCCTTACCATGCTATCTTCTTCTGTCTGAATCTCTTGGACAATTTTAATCACTGGTACCCCAAGGCTGGTAGGAAACACTGCCTCTGTTCCATAGACAAGCTGATATGGTGACATGCCAATGGATTTCTTTGTTGTTAGCCTGTCAGCCCACAAAGCATGCACTAACTTGTTATGCCATGACTTCTTATTCTCTTCAAGCAGTTTTTTGATGATGGTCACCAATCTCTTGTTTGATGATTCAGCTAACCCATTACCCTATGGGTAGTAAGCAGTTGAATCACCGAGTGCTATTTGATACCTGTGACAAAAATCAATCATTTTCTTGGAACCAAAAGCAACAGTGTTATCAGTGATTATTTTTTTTGGGCAGCCAAACTGAGAGAGGATGTGGTCTTCTAGGAACTTAATGATGACGGAATATGTGGCATTCCTAGAAGGTATGGCCTCAATCCACTTTGTGAAATAGTCTGTGGCTGTAAGGATCCACTTGTGTTGTGCAGAAGAAGTAGGGTGTATTTCCCCTATGAAATCTAGGCCCCATTGAAAAAAGGGACCCTCAACAGTAATAGGTCGTGATGGTAGAGGGAGGAGCTTTCTCTTGCCTTCAAAAGTCTGGCATTTATGGCAAGAAATTATCATTTTGTGTATGTCATTGAAAAGTGTAGGCCAATAATAGTCAGCTCTAAGTATTTTGTTAGCGGTGGCTTTCCAGCTCAAGTGGCCTCCACACTCTCCTGCATGGAACTCTTGTTTAATTCTTTCTGCTTCATTTTCGGGCAAACATTTAAGTAATAGGCCATTTGTATTTTTCCAGTATAAAAATTCATTCAGTATGCAATAGTTTCTGGCTTTTAGATTTAGGAATCTGGCCTTAGTCTTTGATAGTTCAGGAGGGGCATTGAGGTTTGTGAGCACATACAGGATATCAGAATACCAGGGAGAATTTTGAAATTGTTCTTCAACAATAGGATCGGGTAATCCTTCCTGTTCATCCAAGGCATCTACCATGTTAATGTCAAGGGCTTGTAAATTTGATTCAGCCATTAGTTGAGCTAAGCCTTGACCTTTGATCAGTTTCGTGGGTTTTATTTCCAGGTCATACTCTAAAATCACGGCAATCCATTTGCCCCTCTTTCCATCCGGATCTTGGGATAGAATGTCTTTAACCACGATGTTTGGCACGTAGGCTATGGTGTGAGAATGCAGTATATACACTCTAAAGTCCTTCAAGGCCCTTACCAAGGCATAGGCTGCTTTTCCATTATGTTATATTTTAAATGTGCATCTCTCAGAGCTTTGTTGAAGAAAGCAATAGGATGTTCCATTCCCTCTGGATTTTTTTGTAGCAAAACTGCAGCCACTGTATGCTCGAAGGCAAATGAAAATATCAAGAAATCTTTTGAGAAATCCGGGCTGATTAGGACAAGAGCCCGAGTGAGCACAAGTTTAACTGATTCAAAAGATTTTTTAGCCTCTACAGTCCACTTAACTCCTACACCTTTTTTTAGCATGTTAGTCATATTCCTGAGGTGATCAGCTAAGTTGGGAATAAACCTCCTTAGGAAGTTAATTTTCCCAATAAAGGACTGTAACTCTTTGATGTTTCTCGGATGTGAAATTTGTAGTATTCCCTCAAATCTCTGCGGGTCTATCTTAATTCCCTTCTCTGATATAATATGTCTTAGGAGCTTATCTTCCTGCAGCCCGAATACAGTCTTCTTGGGATTTAATGACAGGCCAAACCTTCTACATTTTTCAAAAACTCTCCTCGGATGTTTTAGGTGCTCCTCATCAGTCTTGGAGTAGACTGTTATGTCATCCAAGTAGATGACAATGAAATGCCCTATTTCATCTGAAAAATATATGTCCATTGCTCGTTGGAAGGTTACGCCAGCGTTCATCAGTCCGAAAGGCATTTTTATGTACATAAAAGTGCCCCATGGAGTGGTGAAAGCGGTCTTGAGTTGGTCTTATGGGAGTACTAAAACTTGGTTGTAACCTGAGAAACCGTCTAACAAGGAGATCCTTTTTGAACCTACTACCCTCTGAAGAATGTGTTCCATATTTGGCAAAGGGTAATTGTCTTTAAGTGAGGCTCTGTTAAGGTTCCTAAAATCAATGCACAGTCTGATCTCACATGTTTTCTTTCTCACAGCTACAAGGTTTGAGACCCAATCAGAGAACCTCACGGGAACTATTATTCCTACCTCGTACATTTTCTTTATCTCTTTTTCTACTGCAGGCAATTGTTTTGGGTTAATTCTGCAAAGTTTCTATCTGAAGGGTTTCTGGTTCTCTTTCAAAGGTATTTTGTGTTGTATAATTTTTGTGTCGTAGGCCTTTAAGTCCTCGTAGCTCCAGGCAAACACATCAATGAATTCTTTAAATAAGTCAATGTATTTCTTTTTCATGTCTACGGGTGAGGACTTAGCCAATTTTATCATCTTAGGCTTGTCTTTAGTGCCTATATTGCATTCCTGAACGTCAAAGTCTGAGTGTTCTATGGTGGGATTTTTCGCTACATCATCTAAATCAAAAAGATCTTCTAAAGGTGCCAGACCTCGGGGTATGTTTTTATCTTTTGCCTGTAGCACCTCTATTTCCTCTTTATCTGCATTCTTACACTCTTCAGTTGTATTTCCGATCTGTTCAGTTAAAGTGTTTATTTCTGCACTATGAGGTGATTTTTCTTCGTCAGGAGGTTCCTCACTCAGGCAGCTATCCTTGGATCTAGAATCTGAATCAGAGAATTTAAACTCGTTCCTGCCTATCAGGAAATCCTCAATCTGCTTATCGCCCTCAAATACCTGCCAATATTTCTTGTTGTCAGGCACTGCATGTCTCTACTTTATCTGAATGATGATTTTTTTGTCACTAGGAGGCTTATGATATGAACTAGCTACGCAGGCTAATCCGTTTGCAATTACGTTCTGACTCCTAGGAACAAACACCAACTCATATTCCACAAAGGTTTTCAACAAATCCATGGCATCATTCCTGTACGCTCTCAACCTAGGGTGTTTCACTGTGTATTCTCCGTTCACTTGTTTTATGATTAACTCAGAGTCTCCATGCACAACTATCCTACGGGCTCCTAGTTTTCTGAGTAAATTCAGGCCTAAGATAAGAGCCTCATATTCCGCGATATTGTTTGTACACTTGAAGTTCAGTTTGAAGGCATGACTCTCGGCATAGTCACTCTCAGTTTTATGTAACCACACTCCCGCCCCTGCAGTATTTCTAGTACATGACCCATAAAAATTCATTTCCCATAAAGGTTCATTCTCGGGTTTATCATTGGTTTCTTTCCTAGCATTAGTTTCATTGTTATGCTGCAGTGGGGGGCCTGTGTTATGGTGTGAAGGGTTTCTTTCTTCATGTGGTGTATGAGCTTTAGAGGGGTGACTAGCCAGTTGTTTGAATTCTTTTTCTAGCTCACTCTGAGCTTCAGACTCGGTGCACCGTCCAGAGGATTCTTCTTCATTTTCTTCCAAGTCCAGAGTGGCCATTATGTCAAAATCTATGGGCATTGTCTCATGGTTTGTATCTCTATTTTCTAGTTCTGGCTCTTCTACATATTCATCGTTGCAGAGGATAAATGAGTCCAAATCTGTGTGTACAGAGTAAAAAGGTGAATTTTCAAGCCTTTCAGGGCTGCTGACCAAGAATTTCATTTGTGCCTCTCTATACAGTCTCCTAAGTTGGCTAAAGACAGGGATTGTGGCATATGCCCCATCCATCTGCATGGTACCTTGCAGCTTGGCTCCCCATGACCTCGATAGTAACATACCATACTTAGGTGGCACATCTTCCACTACAACACCCATAACCATACATTTGGCTGGAATCTGGGTCAAGTTCACACATAGGTCTTTGATCAGGCCAAGACACTTTACTCTGCTAGAGTCAAATGAATATAATTCTTTATAGGGGTGAGTTATCTCTAGGCCTAACCTCTCCATAAATACCTTAGGCATCAGGTTGTGTGATGCCCCAGATTCATGCATCGTGTTGTGAAGGATCTTGTCATGGATATTGAGATTGATATAAAAAGGAGGTACTACCCCTTCCTGAAACTTCCTTTCTATCTTTGGACCAAACAAAAGGGCTGGTTGATCGTCACTTAGATTGACAGTGTCACCGTTTTCACCTAGATTTAAGGCTTTCAAAATTTGGCCTTTATATACATCCTGAGTGGCCAACTCAGAGAGTGGGACAGAGATTTTAATTTTAGCAATCTCACTCTCCAAATTGAAGAGAGATTGACTCTTTGTGACACTCAACTCTGTTTTGTTAGCCACTACTTTAGTGGCAGAATCAGTATGCTGATTCTCACTATGTACAGTGTTTGTGGCAGTTTTATCAAGAACACTAGCTGCAGTGCTAGTGCTACTAGTTGGTTGAATTTGTTTATCAGGGACTTGGCTGTCTTTTCCTTTGCTCTTCCCAAAAATGTCAGCTGCTGATTTGCTATATTCAGCAGTTACTTTAGGAGTTTTCTCAGGAGCTTTCTTAATGGTAATATCAGAAGCTTTGGTTTGGAATTGTCTATGTTCTTTTTGCTTCTAAGCTCATTCTGTTCTCTGACCTGCATGATGGCATTTTTAAACCCAAGTCTGTAGTCCTCATATTCTGATCTTTCCTCATCCCAATGGGATGGTGAGGGTTGATATTCTTCTTTGGAACAGTTGTGGATTGAGTTTTCGATTTCAAACATATTTATTGCAGTTCCCTCAGACTCTTCAATGATTCCCTCATCTTCATCAAGAAAATTCTCTTGAAATGGGGGAATAACTTGTTGATCTGAGTCTCTTTGTCCGTTGGGAGTGGTATTGTTTCTCCTAAAGGTCTAGTTATGATTTTGGTTTCTGTTTTGATTACTAACTGAGACAACCATTTTTTCCATCATTTGTTGCAGCTTTTCCATGTTTTTGGCTAGATGATCATACTTGGGATCAGATGTGGAAGCTGCAGTGTCATCCCTATATGTTACCCTTTTCTCAGCCCTCATTCTGGCTTTCTTTTCAATCAAGTTGGCCTCTACACTCACCGCTCCTTTTTTCATATCTTCCAACATGTTGTAATCTCTTTCCCTAAGCTGGTAGGCCATATCAACATCAAAGCCTTCGAGATATTTCACTAGAGACATACCTTGGGGAGGTTTCATGTGTGGAGGAAGAGCGTTATAAACACTGTTGAACCTTGTAGAGTAGTCATGGACACTCTCTCCAATGTTTCTTTTAAGGTTCTTGTATTCCGCTAAGATTTGGAGGGGGTTGGTCTTGACTTCCCATTTCTTTATGAAGGACTGATATAATGAGGGAAGATCATGTATACTATTGGGAGGTAGGCCTTTAAACCATTTCTTCACATCACCTCCTAAACTTTAGGCAAAGATTCTCATCTTGACCGTCTCATCGTCTATCTCCATATAATCAAAAGAATCTTCCATCCTATCTACATGGTGTTGAGCCGTGGTAGACTCTTTTGCAGTGAAATGCGGGATTTTTTATTGATAATCATTCGGTAGAGGCACTAAAGGTTGTGGTAACACCAGAGGTGCATACCAGGCTGCCATGAGGATGTTTTGTGGAGGTACAGGATTGGCTTGAGCAGCAGGTATGTGGATGATAGGAATATTGGGACCAGCAGCACTCTGTTGAGCTGATTTAGGATGGCAGAGCCCCAAGTTTTGAATGAAATGAATATCCAGAGGTGTAGATGGGGGGGTCTCTCTATCCCTAATGTGCTGACCACTATGAGATGGTGAACTAGGAAGCTCAAGGTCTGGGTGGTCTATAGCACCGAATGACCTAGTTCTAGGTAATCTGCTTGGAGAGTCTAGGTCAAAAAGAGGGTCTGATAGAGGTGTAAAGTCTTCTGGTGCAGAGTTAGCTCTATGGATGTGTTTGGAAGTAGTTGGCCTTCTAGGTGTAGCAGACTTCCTAAGAATGTTCTCGGGGTTGTCAACTATTTCAGGTGGGTTTGGGTTAGGATAAGCTCTTGTATGAATGGTTCTTGAAGCCAGTATGTTGTCTTTAATCAAAGAATCTTAATCCTACTTGTTATTTCTATTATGGCTGATGTTGTTATGAGGGCTGGTCTCCCAGTGGAGTCTTATGTAAACCAAGATAATCAGCAGGCCTACTGATCACCAGTGGAGTCTTATGTAAACCAAGATAATCAGCAGGCCTACTGATCACCAGTGGAGTCTTTAATCGTTAAGGAACTATGGAGTCACCAGGTGGAAGGTTTAGAATGTTTCAGGAAGGTTACTGTCCACCACAGTGATTACTGCCAGACTAACTAGGGCTTCTGGGTTTGATTCCCCAGCAGAGTCGCCATTATGTTGGGGTTCCCATGTTTTGGCAATTTTGGCAATACCAAAAGATGAGACAACATCAGAACCACTTTCGAACCTCAGGATCTAGCCCTCTTGGGTCCAGAGAGGGATCTCTCTATGATAGGCAAAGGTATATGTCTTCGAAGTTCTGCTTTTTGTTTTTGTTTTAGGCTAGTTATAGGCACGGGTTTGTTTGTTTGTTTAATTTGTTTGTTTGGTTGTTGGGAAACAGGAAAGAAGGGTTCACTATGAGACAAGGTTGAATAAAGAGGATTCTAGACAAAGCAGGAATAATTTTAGGGAATACTCGAGACCATTGGGCAATGGAGTCAGGAAAGGGTTTACTTGCTATTCAATATGCGGGCTTTCAGTTGGGCTAGTCATCTAAAGCATTGGATCTTAAAGATGATAATGGGATATGAAATAGTGAGAAGGAAAGGTGAAAGGCAAGGAAACCTCCAAGGTGACCACCTAGGAAATAGATCCAGGGACAGGACATGCCATTAGACGCCTGTGATCCACCTCCTAAAAAGTTAACTCTTCAGACAAGGGAGACATGAAAGATTTAAACACAAAGGTGAAAACCTGAGATCAGAGAGAGACTTTGAAACTCTCAATACTTCGACATCCAGCTTAAGGGAACTTAGAAGGATTCAACTAACCGAAAAGGACCCTAGTGAGATAGGAACAACGTTATAAACTCCCAGTATCCCAATTCTTTCAATTAAAACCTAACAAGAACATCTGAAGACTGATTCATTAATCCATACATCAACTAGCAGTAAATTACAGCCACTACACTGGTTAAATTTACTTAAATCAGCACTCAGATAACACATACAGCAGAAAAAATCAAAGGTAGGGAGAGCAAAAACATAGGGTACCATGCGAGGGTAAATCCTACGCCAGATTTATGATGCATACCATAGAAACGAAATGAAATGAATTACAGAAGGAGAATAGAGACTAAGTAAGAAAACATCACCACTGCTTTAAATCGGGATCCAAAGAAATGTGCTTGTCATATTAAAGAGCAACACCAGTCATGTACAACATTGCCAACAGCTTGATATTCATCCTGAAAACATCTTCCTCAGCCTATCTTACAACTTTACACAGAGAACTATATCTCAAGAGAAACATCTTACAGTTCACAGATATCCGGTCAACAACTTACAATGAGTTTCTTCATGAGTTTTATAGCTGAAAGAGAGGTGGAGGAGGTAGATGAAACACTAAATGTAACATTAAAACAGAGCAGAGGAAGAGTCTAGAATCCCATTATGTCTTAATATCTATGCATTAATCTTCGGTACTCTTTGGATGAAAGAGTGGTCTTCGACAGGCTGAAATTTACTTCGGGCGTGTCTTTGATGTACTTTCGCCGTAGTACTCTGTAGTACTCTGGTGAATAAACAAAAGGTAGACAAATGAATTCAAGGTCTTCCGTACTACGTAACAAATGCTCTGGTAGCATCGGGACTGTTCTGTCAAGGAGGAAATCTTCTCAGTAACACGATATTGAATAAAAACATTATGGGTACCATGTCCTCTCTGGGGAGGAGACTTCTGCTGATGTGAAAGACTGATAGTGTTGTTTTCTGTGCAATAGGCCTCATTAGTACTTCTTTGTTAATCATAAAGTCTTCAATCTGGTACATTTTCCTTTCAGACACTGGATTAAGGCTTAAGATCTTCAACAGTGCGCATTAAACCCTTTAATCTCGTACTGGTACTCTTTGCTGCTTCCTTACTGTCACTGTCTATGAAACTTGAGCTTTAACGATGGTGGAGAGGTTAACAGAGTTAACTCTGTATTTTAATGGAAATTACACTCTAACACCTTCCCAGGCTCTTCTCTGTAAACTTGGCTCTGAAAATGGTCTCTACTGCGCTCTGTGTCACTAAAATAGTGACTATGAGCAATGGCGGTTTTACTGCCTATACCCTGCAAAAAGACATAAACGATGTTAAGAAATACATGTGTGGGAGGATGGATGCAATGGAAGGTCATGCGAAAGGCAGTGCATCATGGTGGAAAACGCGAATGTAGATGGAAAACAATGGAAAATGCAACTGATGAAGGTTTGGATGAAGAATGCATGTGGGTCGTTCGATCAGATCTGGAGGCAATGATCGATGGTGGAGATTGATTAAGGAAATGACTTTAGATGTGAGGCGAAATGCAATGAACTTCATCGTAAAAATTGAAGTTTTAATGTTAGGCGGGGATGATACGATGTTTTAATGCAAAACCCAAGGTTTGGGCCTTTGAACGAAATACACAGAGAATGCGCAGAAAACATATGAAATGGACTGATATGGTGGGACCCGGTTATGGGCGAAGCAAATCTAAGTCGTTAGATCATCAAGGATTGAAGGCTGTGATTGGATCAGAGGAGCCCAATCGGGGGACATATGGCGGAATGAGGGTGGATCCTGGCTGTTGGTTTTTGTGGATTCAACGGCCAGGATCGCATCAGAGGGTTGCAATCGAGAGGGGCGAAGGATGGCACAGTTTAAAATTTGCGATTGCGATCGGAGCGAGGATGCAAGGGCCGTCGGATCTAAAGTGAATCGACGGTGGGCATGCAATTGGAGGGGTGACGAAAGGGAGATGTAGGTGCGATGGGACTTGCAACGGCCATTGGATCTATTTCAATCAACAGCGGAAATCACTTCAAAAGCAGACAGACTATAACACCATCGCGTCGAAACTTTGGGTTTTACAATGGAAAGCATGTCCCACTCCGATTTCCCGATGCGATTGGCACCTTGAGGACTAGCGCTCAGACTTAGCGCTCGGGCTTGTGGAGGGGAAGTGGTTAGGGGTTGGCCGAAAGGGGCTAAGCCTGTTTTATAAAAAATGGACCTTTTAGCTTGGCAATAGAGTTTTTAAGGCTAAAAAGAGGCTTTCGGTAGAGGTAACAAGGGGATTTAAAATCAAATGAAGGGATTTCACTTGGTTCTAAAGGATAAAATGGATGTTTTGGAAGACTTAGGAGGAATTTTGGGGTTAAAGGGGGAAACTTTCCAAAAGGAAGAAAGGGCTAAAAATGAGGAGATTTGCAGGGATACAAAGGGAAAATGGAGGCTTTTTCTGAGCATAAATTTTTCACAGGCAGTGAGGCTTCTTCGGATGGAAACAGCAATGAGGATATTTCCAAGGAAAAGAGAAAAAAGAGGCTTCAAGGATGAGATATTTTCATAGGAAATGTATCTCTTGAAGGCTAAAAAAAATCTAGTCACCTATTTGCTTGACAAAAAATTCATAGGTGGCTAACACAAGGCACTCTTGGGGGGTACACAAGTTCCAAATTTTCACCTCCAAGATGCACTTTTATGTCACCTGGGACACCTTTGTGTTCCTTCAAGCGAGTGTGCCAAGTTGATATGGGAAGCGCACTACAGTCGAGTCGTTGGGAATTTTGGGGTTGAGAAAATGATGGTAGTATTGTAGAAGTATTTCTATTAGCTGAACCTTCAACAGGATGTCGGGAAGTATATTAGATCCTGCACTGCTTGCACCATTTCCAAACCGACCATCAAGAATCAAGGCCTCCATACTCCGCTACCTACCTCTAGTCGACCTTGGGAATCCATCTCCATGGATTATATGTTGGGCCTTCCTTATACTAAGCATGAAAATGACTGTGTTTTCGTGGTCTTCGACAGATTCTCGAAGATGGCCATTATGGCGGCCTACAAGAAGAATATCATAGCAGAAGCCACTACTAAACTCTTCTTTGAATGAGTGTGGGTGCACTTTGGGATCCCACGATCTATCATATCATACGTGACAACAGGTTCCTCAACACATTTTGGTCCAGCCTTTGGTCAATGTTGGACACCAAGCTCACAAAGTCCACAGCTTTCCATCCCCAAACTGATGGCCAGACAAAGGTCATCAACAGGATGATTCTACACATTCTGCGCATGTCAAATTCAAAGAATCCATGCACATGGGATGAGAGCCTCCATTATGTACAACACAGTTATAACCGAGCTCTCCAAAGCTCAACCAGCCACAACACCTTTCAGGTGGGCTTGGGATTCCAGCCATTATGTCCCATTGACGTAGCCATGCCATTTGCGGCTACTCAGGCCGATTTGGCTCATGTCCACTCTGAAGCTGACAAAGCGAACAACTTCATCAAGCGTATTCAGCACAACCGCCAATAGGTTCATGACATATTGGACAGAGCCAATGCTAAGTACAAGCAACGACATGATCAACATCGGGTGCCACACAACTTCCAGGTGGGCGACAAAGTGTGGCTATATTTGTAGAAGGAGCGCCTCACTGGACCCCACCGCAAGATTTTCCCACTCCGATATGGGTCGTACACCATCACCAACGCTGTAGGGAACAATGCCTTCAAGCTCAATATTCCACCATTCCTTGGTCTGCAGCCCATATTCAATGTAGACCACCTTCGTCCCTACTTCCCACCTCTACTGGACACCTCTGACATTGCAGAAGAACTCACACCAAAAGAGTTAAACCAGAATGCATGGAATAAGCCACCACAGATTGTATCATGGACATGCAAATCAATAACACTCGCCAACAAAAGATCCAACTGTATCAGGTTCTCAAAGCTGGCCAATTTCTGCACCAAGGCATGTGGTTCACCAAGGACCAAGTTCAGCAAAAGTTTCCTCATATCATGGAGGAACTCAATGCAATGGGGACCATTGCTTCCTAAGGGGGGAGGAATGATCCAGGTGGATATTGGTGGCTATCCACCTATTCCACTTTGGGCCCCACCATTGTCTCTTTCAGTTTTTCAATTTCGGCACAACTTACTATTTTTAGCAATTTTTCGGGTCCTGAACTTCTGGAGTCGTTTTGAGGCACTAAACGATGTTTTTTGGGAAACCGGGAGCAGTATGGGTCTAGGGATCTATCTTCCTCACTCAAAATTTGTAGTCCTCAGATAGATCTTTCTAACGAGGTATGGTTAGTGTCAAACGGAGATCGTATGCCAAATTTATGTCCCTGGGAAGTTTAAACACCAATTTACCCAAACAGGGCCCATAGTTTTGGCGCTTCATCTCCTAGGGTTAGGGTTTTGGATGTTTAGGGTTTTTCATTGTTTCTAAATAATAAATAGGTCCTAGAGCCTCATTGTAACTCAGTTCAGAGGCCTGTAGTTGCCACATCTCTTCTCAAAGATAAGCTACCAGTGCCCTAGCTAGTTTATTTCCATTCTGTCTATAAGCAAATTTCAATTCTTTGATATTAATTAAATGAAGTGTTATTTCCACTACATCTTTGTATTTATGGTTATATGTGTATTCTGTTGTGTTCCTGCATAAATCTGGATCAGTGGTATCAGAGTGGTCTGCTTTTTCTCAATCCTTCTTTCCATGTCCCCAACGAGGTCGGGGTATAAGGAGTTATGGCTCGATCTGGTGGAACCTTTGCAAGGTCATCCTCGCAACCCCTAATGACGCCCATGGGGGATGAAAAGAAATATGAGGGAGTAGGAGATCCTATCAAAATATTTCTCGAGGAGGCCCTCGAAAAACAAAGGAACGCGATGATGGATAACTTTTCCCATATCCTTCAACGACTGCCCACCGGCAGCGCATCTGCATCGAGCAGCCACTCTGGAGGTGCAACTCCCTTTAAGGTATAAGTAAACTTTGAAATTCCCATGTTTGAGGGTCAAACAAATGCAAATTCCGTAGATATATGGTTGAATCTATTAGAAGGATATTTCTCGGTTCATGACTTTTCCGATCGGGAGAAGATTATTTTTTCACTCCTCAAAAGCTACCACCCATGTCAAGGACTGGTGGGAAACCTACTGTGAGAAAAAGAACGAGACAAAACCCTCTCTATTCTCAACCGTACCCACTTGGAATTCTTTCTAAGATGCCATCAAGGAACAATACTATCCCGTGGGGAGATATGAGGACAAGTACATACAATGGACCATGCTGCAGCAACAAAGGGATCAAGATGTGAATGAGCTGACGAATCTGTTCCATACCCTGCACACAAAGTTGGGTATCAAAGATTTAGAGAAACATTTGGTGCTAAAGTATCGCAATTGTCTGCATAGATACATTCATGAGGAAATGGAGTTCCTCGACATCTCCTCACTTGGTACGGCATACCAGTATGCTGCCAAGATTGATCAAAAATTCAAACAGAAGAAGCAAGACTTTGGATCTATGAATCAAAAGCAAGGGAAAGGTGCCCCCAAACCATAGAACAAAGGAAAAATCCAAGGCATGGTGGCCCAAGATAACCTGCAAAATCCACAATAAAATAACAACATCGTGAATCCAAAGAAGGACACGGGAAAGTGGTGTGAGTTCCATAAGAGCTCCACTCACAACACAAGTGAGTGTCGGGCCAAGCAGTCACTGGTGGCCGAGATGAGGGCTTTTGAATCAGATGCATGCTCCGACTCTGAATCATAACCTGAAAAGGGGAATGAAAAAGGGAAGCAGATTATTGATGCGGAGCCCAACGCCATTGTTTCCATTGCGAAGATCAAAACGGAGGAACCAGAAGATCCAGAGGAGGCAGAGTGTCTCTTCCACTCCCAGATGTGGGTAAAGGGTTCCCCGCTACAGTTCATTATTGAAAATGGGAGCCAAAAAAACCTCATTTTAGTATATGTCATGAAGTGGTTGGGTTTGCCGACCACAGCGCACCCACAACCATACACCATCGGATGGCTTCACCAAGGACGGGATCTCTACGTCAGCCAACAGTGCTGCCTTCCCTATAGCATCAAGCCCTTCACAAATGAGGCATTGTGTGACATTGCTCCTATTGATGTTTCTGATGTATTATTAGGCCAACCATACTTGTGGAAGCAACATGTTATGTATGAGTCCTAGCCTCGCACTGTTATTGTTACTTTGGGAAATAAGTTGTACAGGATACCAGAGGTACCACCGCCTCCCACTGTCTCTTTGGTTACTGCAAAACAATGCAGTATGCTCATTTCCCAAACCAAGAAATTTGTTTTCCTGATGATCCGCCCCAAGGGCAAGAAGAAGACTGTGGCCACGACCTCCAGACATGGCTCCTCTGCACGACAGCAACAAATGGACAAGGTTGTGGAGGAGTACAGGCACATCTTCACCTCACCCACAGAGGTGCCTTTGCACTGTCAGGTCAAGCACCCCATTGACCTAACACTAGGTGCGTCACTACACAATGGACCGATCTATAGGCGCTCTGTTCTGGAGAATGATGAAATCAAGAGGCATATTCAAGAGATGTTGCAGAAAGGTCACATCCAGCCAAGTTCATCGCCCTGTGGGAGCTCGATTGTGTTGGTACAGAAGAAGGATGGGACTTGGAGACTCTGTATTGACTATCGGCCGCTGAACAAGATCACTGCCCGGAATAGGTACCCGATCCCACGAATTTATGACCTTCTGGACCAACTCAAAGTGGAAAAATATTTCAGCAAGATCGACTTGAAGTCTGGGTATCATCGGGTACCAATCGAACCCTCTGATGTGTGGAAGACTGCCTTCAAAGCCAAGGAGGTCCTTTTTGGATAGCTCTTCATGCCTTTTGGGTTGACGAATGCTCCTACAACCTTCATGAGGTTGATGGATGACATCTTGCGTCCATTCACCAACTCATTTGTAGTGGTTTACTTGGATAACATTATGATCTTCAGCCAGACTTGGGAAGAGCACCTCCACCACATCCGAGAAGTCTTCCAAACACTACGACAACACAATTTGTGTACCAATTTGTAGAATTTCACTTTTGGCATGACCCAGGTTCAATATCTGGGATACATTATTGATGAAATGGGGGTGCATGTGGATCCATCCAAGGTCCAAGTCATTCAGGATTGGTCAGGCCCAACCACTCTAGCAGAGCTTCACAGCTTTCTAGGTCTTGATAATTTCTACCATAGGTTCGTGTTGGGATTCTCTCATATCACTTGGCCCTTGAGTCAAGTCACCAAGGGAGGATGTAATGTCCCTTTTTCAGAAAAATTGGCAATTGACAAGGAAATCTATTCCAGCGATGGACTGAAGGGGAATTTACTGGATTTATCACCTTCACAAGGAAGGATGAACTCCAGAGGCTTCCTGGCCCACTATCAGACTCTATCTATTGAGTGATTGTCAAAGGACAATATCCCCAAGAGGGAATAAAACACTATTGAGAATCTTGCAAGACAACCCAAAGATGCAGCTACAACAATAAGCAAAGACATAAACCGGAAATAGCAGTGAATAAACATTATGCCAAAATGTATGAAACCCTTGAGCCATTTTATTATGAAATAACAGTAGCAAATGATACAATGAATATCAGAAGGATAAGGCTAGAAGCCTTTCATGAAAATACATGCCAAAATACAAATGTTGCTCCATAGCAGATTGCCCATGAATAGAGACTGTGCAGTCATAGAAGAGAGACTGCTGCACTGAGTGTAAAACAACATGGATCTACATATACATGGCCCATATATCATTGGGAGAGAAGATCTAAGCTCCCAATCACTACCTCAAGTCAATCCTGGAAGGATTGGCTCTAATATGCAAAACTGCTGAAATGTTGGAGTTGTTGGGTAGCTGCAGCAACTCAATACATAGAATTGAATGGAGAAGGCTGAATGGCTGAAACTAATGAAGAGCCCTTATCCTCTGGAAATATGAAGTGAAAGGCTGATTCCTACACCGCAGATCTCACCTTCTGAAAGCCTGCAAAACCCTCACTGCAAATGTGCTCCAACTAGAACGCAGTCTATGAGAGTATCTATGCTGTGACTGATGGAAGTGGTTGGCCTCCTGCCAATGATAGTGGAATATGCTTAGGAACCATCCTTACTAACCTTCCAGAAGTAGAGAATTTCCCTCCTCTGAAAGATCAGCTAGAAATGGTGTTGTGGGAAACCTCCAGCAACCCCCAACTACACTACACAATAATCTGCTACAGACACTGCGCTGATGAAGATGGCTGATGCTATGGCCTGAATGCCAGAATATGGAGGATGAGTGCAATCCTTCATGAGCTACTCAAGAAGGAGAGGAAATCCTAAACAGGATTCCCTCATGCCTGAGGGCACTGCAACTCTGCTGAACAACAAGAGGCAGCAATTTGTCTCAATAGACAAATAATCAAATGATCTAAGATTATCTCAATGGGCTGCTTTGCTCCTCTTTTAAACACTAGAAAGTCTCCTCCTTCCTTCCTCTAGAAGTTTCCTCCCTCATGGAATATTCCTTCACTAAAACTGCGTTGTACCACATAGTGCTTGCCAACTCATGCCAACGCAGTTTGACTTGGTCAATTAGGTCTTGTCCATTTGCATTTCAACCTCTTTAACACATGAGGGTGTGAAATCCAACTCCATGATGATCCCTTTTCACATTGTAAGGGATTTTATTCCTGTCTATTTCATGAATGGGTCACTTTACCCATTTTTATTCAACAAAATAAAAATGTGAAACTATAATATTCCATTTTAGCTTGAGGCTAAAATTGGGAATATTACAGAGGAGCAAAAGCAAAATTCTTTTGGTCGGAATATCAACAGAAGGCGTTCGTAGAATTGAAACATCGCCTATGTTCTGCTCTAGTGCTCACATTACCAGAATTGCAACAACCATTTGAGATCGAGATAGATGCCTCTGACTATGCTATTGGGACATTTCTTACTCAACAGGGGCATCCAGTGGCATATTACAGTGAGACATTATCCAACACAATTCGCAAGTATCCCACTTATGACAAAGAAATGTATTCCATTTTGCAGGCTTGTTGACAACGAAAGCATTACATTTTGGGGAACGAAACAATCATCCACACAGACCAACGACCCCTGCAGTTTATGCAGACACAAGGGAAGTTGCAAAATGATCACCATCAAAAGTGGTCCACATATCTGCAACAATTTCATTTGAACATCAAGTACAAGAAGGGTAGGACCAATAACGTTGGAGACTGCCTCAATCGACCACCGATCATGGCCATAACCACTGTTCTCAACTCTTGTGGGCACAAGACTTCTGATTGGCCACTTCTCTACAAGAGCGATCCAGAATTCATCCACACATACAAGGCACTCTTGGGGTGTACACAAGTTCTAAATTTTCACCTCCAATATGCATTGTTATGTCACCTGGGACACCTTTGTGTTCCTTCAAGCAAGTGTGCCAATATTATATGGGAATCGCAATACACTCGAGTCGCTGGGAATTTTTGGGTCGATAAAACAGTGGCAGTACTGCAGAAGTATTTCTATTGGCCGAAACTTCGACAGGATGTCAGGAAGTATATCAGATCCTGCACTGCTTGCGCCATTTCCAAACCGACCATCAAGAAGCAAGGCCTTTATACTCTGATACCTACCCCTAGTCGACCTTGGGAATCCATCTCCATGGATTACATGTTGGGCCTTCCTTCTACTAAGCATGTAAATGACTATGTTTTCGTGGTCGTCGACAGATTCTCGAAGAAGCCACTGCTAAACTCTTCTTTGAACGAGTGTGGGTGCACTTTGGGATCCCACAGTCTATCATATAAGATCGTGACATCAGGTTCCTCAGCACATTTTGGTCCAGCCTCTGGTCAATGTTGGACACCAAGCTCGCGAAGTCCACAACTTTCCATCCCCAAACTGATGGCCAAACAGAGGTCTTCAACAGGATGTTTGTACACATTCTGCGCATGTACAATTCAAAGCATCCAAGCACATGGGATGAGAGCCTTCCCTATGTGCAACACAGTTATAAACGGGCTCTACACAGCTCAATCGACCACAACCCCTTTCAGGTGGGCTTGGGATTCCAGCCATTATGTCCCATTGACGTAGCCATGCCATTTGCGGCTACTCAGGCCGATTCGGCTCATGTCCACTCTGAAGATGACAAAGCGAACAACTTCATCGAGCGCATTCAGCACATCCACCAATAGGTTCATGACATATTGGATAGAACCAATGCTAAGTACAAGCAACAACATGATCAACATCAGGTGCCACACAACTTCCAGGTGGGTGACAAAGTGTGGCTACATTTGTAGAAGGAGTGCCTCACTGGACCACACCGCAAGCCTCACCCGCTCCGATATGGGTCGTACACCATAACCAAGGCTGTATGGAATAATTCCTTCGAGCTCACTATTCCACCATTCCTTGGTCTGCACCCAGTATTCAAGGTAGACTGTCTTCATCCCTATTTCCCACCTCTACTAGAAACTTCTGACATTACAGAAGAACTCACACCAAAGAGTTAAACCCAGACTGCATGGAATAGGCCACCACAAATTGTATCATGGACATGCAAATCAAGAACACTTGCCAACAGAAGATCCAACTGTATCGGGTTGTCAAAGCTGGCTGACTCCTGCACCAAGGTAAGTGGTTCACCAGGGACCAAGTTCAATAGAAGTTTCCTCATCTCATGGAGGAACTCAACGCAATGGGGACCAATGCTTCCTAAGGGGGGAGGAATGATCCAGGTGGATATTGGTGGGTACCTGCCTATTCCACTTGTGGCCCCACCATTATCTCTTTCATTTTTTCAGTTTCGGCACAACTTACTATTTTTAGCAGTTTTTCAGGTCTTGAACTTCCGGAGTCGTTTTGAGGCCCTAAACGATGTTTTTTGGGAAAATCGAGAGCAACATGGGTCCATAGATTGATTTTACTCACTTTAAAGTTGTATTCCTTGGATAGATATTTCTAACGAGGTATGGTTCGCGTCAAACGAAGATCGTATGCCAAAGTTACGTCCCCGAGAAGTTGAAACACCAATTTACCCAAACGGGCCCATAGTTTGGCGCTTCATCTCCTAGGGTTAGGGTTTTGGATGTTTATGGTTTTCCATTATTTCTAAATAATAAATAGGCCCTCGAGCCTCATTTTAACTTAGTTCAGAGGCCTATAGCCGCCACATCTCTTCTGAGAGATAAGCTACCAGCGCCCTAGCTAGTTTATTTCCATTCTGACTGTAAGCAAATTTCAGTTCTTTGATATTCTGGATCAGTGGTATGTGTATTTTGTTGCATTCCTACATAAATCTGGATAAATGGTATCAGAGCGGTCTCATTTTTCTCGATCCTTTTTTGCATTTTTCCAACGAGGTTAGGGTATAAGGAGTTAGGGCTCGATCTGGTGGAAGCTTTGCAAGATCAGCCTCACAAACCCCGACGAACGCCCATGGGGGACAAAAAGAAAGATGAGGGAGCAGGAGATCCTATCAAAATATTGCTCGAGGAGGCCCTCGAAAAACAAAGGAACGTGATGATGGATAACTTTGCCCAAATCCTTCAACGACTGCCCACTGGCAGTGCATCTGCATCGAGCAGCCACTCTAGAGGAACGACTCCCTTTCAGGTACAAGTAAACTTTGACATTCCCATATTTGAGGTTCAAATATATGCAGATGTCGTAGATAGATGGCTGAATCTATTAGAAGGATATTTCTCGGTTCATGACTTTTCTGACCGGGAGAAGATTATTTTTGCACTCCTCAAAGCTAACCCCCATGTCAAGGACTGGTGGGAAACCTACTGTGAGAAAAATGACGAGACAAAACCCTCTCTATTCTCAACCGTACCCACTTGCAATTCTTTCCGAGATGCCATCAAGGAACAATACTATCTCATGGGGAGCTATGAGGACAAGTACATATAATGGACCACGCTGCGGCAACAAAGGGATCAAGATGTGCATGAGCTGACGAATCTGTTCCATACCTTGCGCACAAATTTGGGTATCAAAGATTCAGAGAAACATTTGGTGCTAAAGTATCACAGTTGTCTGCACAAATACATTCAAGAGGAAATGGAGTTCCTCGACATCTCCTCGCTTAGTACGGCATACCGGTATGCTACCAAGATTGAGCAGAAATTCAAATAGAAGAATCAAGACTTTAGATTTGTGAATCAAAAGCAAGGGAAAGGTGCCCCCAAACCACAGAACAAAGGACAAATCCAAGGCATGGTGGCCCAAGATAACTTGCCAAAGCCACAAGAAAATAACAACACCGCAAAGCCAAATAAGGACACGGGAAAGTGGTGTGAGTTTCATAAGAGCTCCACTCACAACACAAGTGAGTGTTGGGCCAAGTAGTCGCTGGTGGCCGAGATGATGGCTTCTGAATCAGATGCATGCTCCGACTCTGAATTAGAACCTAAAAATGGGAATGAAAAAGGGAAGCATATTATTGATGCGGAGCCCAACGCAACTATTAACACTGCGAAGATCCAGGAGGAACCAGAAGATCCAGAGGAGGCAGAGCGTCTCTTCCACCACCAGATGTGGGTAAAGTTCATTGTCGAAAATGGGAGCCAAAAGAACCTCATTTCATCAGATTCCGTGAAGCAGTTGGGCTTTCCAACCACAATGTACCCACAACCATACACCATCGGGTGGCTTCACCAAGGACGAGATCTCCGCGTCAGCCAGTAGTGTCGCCTTCCCTATAGCATCAAGCCCTTCATGGATGAGGTATTGTGTGGCATTGCTCCTATTGATGTTTCTGATGTATTATTTGGCCAACCATACTTGTGGAAGCGACATTCTATGTATGATTCCTGGCCTCGCGCTGTTATTGTTACTTTTGGAAATAATTTGTACAGGATACCAGAGGTACCACTACCTTCCACTGTCTCTTTGGATACTGCAAAACAATGTAGTAAGCTCATTTCCCAAAACAGGAAAAAAAAATTCCTGATGATCTGCCCCTAGGGCAAGAAGAAGACTGTGGCCATGACCTCCATACATGGCTCCTATGAATGACAGCAACAAATGGACAAGGTTGTGGAGGAGTACGGGGACATATTCACCTCACCCACAGGAGTGCCTCTGCACTGTCAGATCAAGCACCCCATTGACCTGACCCCAGGTGCATTGCTACCCAATGGACTGATCTATAGGCGCCCTGTTGTGGAGAATGATGAAATCAAGAGGCAGATTCAGGAGTTGCTGCAGAAAGGTCACATCCGGCCAAGTTCATCACCCTGTGGGAGCTCGATCGTGTTGGTACAGAAGAAGGATGGTACTTGGAGACTCTGTATTGACTATCGGGAGCTGAACAAGATCACTGTCTGGAATAGGTACCTGATCCCATGAATTGATGACCTTCTAGACCATCTCAAAGGGGAAAAATATTTCAACAAGATCGACTTGAAGTCTGGATATCACCAGGTACCAATCGAACCCTCTGATGTGTGGAAGATTGCCTTCAAAGCCAAGGAGGGCCTTTTCGAATGGCTCATCATGCCTTTCGGGTTGACGAATGCTCCCGCAACCTTCATGAGGTTGATGGATGACATCTTGCGTCCATTCACCAACTCATTTGTAGTGCTTTACTTGGATGACATTCTGATCTTCATCCAGACTTGGGAAGAGAGCCTCCGCCACATCCAAGAAGTCCTCCAAACACTACGGCAACACAAGTTGTGTGCCAATTTGGAGAAGTGCACTTTTGGCATGACCCAGGTTCAATATCTGGGATACATTATTGATGAAAGGGGGTTGCATGTGGATCCAGCCAAGATCCAAGCCATTCGATATTGGCCAGCCCCAACCATTTTAACAGAGCTTCGCATATTTCTGGGTCTTGCTAATTTCTACCGCAAGTTCATGTTGGGATTCTCTCATATCACTTGGCCCTTGAGTCAAGTCACCAAGGGAGGAGCGAAAGAGAAATTCTTTGGTTGGAATCTCAATAGAAGGTGTTCGTAGAATTGAAACATCGCCTCTGTTCTGCCCCAGTGCTCACATTACCAGAATTGCAACAACCATTTAAGACCGAGACATATACCTCTGACTATGCTATTGGGGCAGTTCTTAATCAACAAGGGTATCCAGTGGCATATCACAGTGAGACATTATCCGACACAATTCGCAAGTATCCCACTTATGACAAAGAAATGTATTCCACTTTGTAGGCTTGTTGACAATGGAAGCATTACATTTTGGGGAAGGAAACAATCATCCACATATACCACCGACCCCTGCAGTTCATACAGACACAAGGGAAGTTGCAGAACGATCACCATCAGAAGTGATCCACATATCTACAACAATTTCATTTGAACATCAAGTACAAGAAGGGTAGCACCAATAATGTTGCAGACTGCCTCAGCCGACCATCTATCGTGGCCATAACCACCGTTCTCAACTCTTGTGGGCACGAGACTTTTGATTGGCTGCTTCTCTACAAGAGTGATCCAGAATTCATCCACACATACAAGGCACTCTTGGGGGATACACAACTTCCAAATTTTCACCTCCAAGATGCATTTTTATGTCACCTGGGACACCTTTGTGTTCCTTCAAGAGAGTGTGCCAAGATGATATGGGAAGCACACTACAGTTGAGTCGTTGGGCATTTTGGGGTCGAGAAAATAGTGGCAGTACTGCAGAAGTATTTCTATTGGCCGAACCTTCGACAGGATGTCGAGAATTATATCAAATGTTGCACTACTTGCGCCATTTCCAAACCGACCATCAAGAAGTAAGGCCTCTATACTCCGCTACCTACCCCTAGTCGACCTTGGGAATCCATCTCCATGGATTACATGTCGGGCCTTCCTTCTACTAAGCATGGAAATGACTGTGTTTTTTTGGTTGTCGACAGATTCTCAAAGATGGCCATTATGGCGACCTGCAAGAAGAATATCACAGCAGAAGTCACTGCTAAACTCTTCTTTGAACGAGTGTGGGTGCACTTTGGGATCCCACAGTCTTTCCTATCATATCGCAATAGCAGGTTCCTCAGCACATTTGGTCCAGCCTCTAGGCAATGTTAGACACCAAGCTCACAAATTCCACAGCTTTCCATCCCCAAACTGATGTCCAGACAGAGGTCGTCAACAAGATGATTGTACACATTCTGCGCATGTACAATTCAAAGCCTCCTCGCACATGGGATGAGAGCCTCCCTATGTACAACACAGTTATAATCGGGCTCTCCACAGCTCAACAGGCCACATCCCCTTGCAGGTGGGCTTGGGATTCCATCTATTATGTCCCATTGACGTAGCCATGCCATTTGTGGCTACTCAGACTGATTCAGCTCATGTCCACTCTGAAGCTAACAAAGCAAACAACTACATCGAGCACATTTAGCACATCCACCAACAGTTTCATTACATATTGGACATAGCCAATGCTAAGTACAAGCAACAACATGATCAACATCGGGTGCCACACAACTTCCAGGTGGGTGACAAAGTGTGGCTACATTTGCAGAAAGAGCGCCTCATTGTGTTGAAAATGTAGCAAGATGATGGAGCTTAGTGAAATGAAGTCGCCTTCACTAAGTGGGCCCGCAGGCAAATTTTGGCGCAAAGTCTATTTTTAGACTATGTCCATTTTTAGACATATGGAGCATGGTCCAGGGGTTGCAGTATGTTATTCTTGGAGTATTGGTCATGTTGGTAAAAATAGATGGACCTCTATTTTTTGGACCTATAGGTCGAAGTCTATTTTTAGACTGCCTATCCTAAAAATAGGGAAGTCAAATATTATTTACCCTTAATAATATTTGGACTCTAAACTTTAGTTTACTCTCTTGGAGCACTTCAGTTCGAGCCTTGGAAGTGGCTCATGCATCTGACAGAGGAATTATGCTATTCCTAGGGGTTTGGTGAGCTCATGCATGGTTGACTTCAGTTAGGACTTCAGTGGCAGAAGTTTGGTGGAGTTGATGAGACAGTTGGTGGAGTTGTGTTCGGTTTAACTTAGTTGAACTAGTTGAGATTAGTTTAACTAGCTAATCAACTAGTAATGAGTGGAGTGAATTAAATATTATTTAATTCATTAATTAGTAACTCATTATTCAACTCAAGAACACATCAGTTCACTACAGTGCATGGACAGTTCATTGGAGACCAGTGGAAGAGGTAGATGAAAGGGTGAGTACAGCTATCAGTTGTGACATCAGTTGTGCATGACATTTGCACCACACTTGGAGGCAATTGCACATGATGATTGTGCTGTCAAGCCAAGGAGATTCGAACCTTGGATCTCGATTTAGACAGGCCATGATTGCGCAATAGAGGCAGGCAATTAGTGGATGTGTTTTGAACTCGTGACTTGTTCAAAACCAAGCTAGTTTGTGTGTAACTTCATGAGATAGTACTGAGTACTTGTGAGGAGTATTGTACTGAGTTTGTTACATGTTTTCTCCATTATAATATACACAATAGCTGCGGGGTTTTCAGCTGTAAGCTTTCCCCATACATACTGTGTTAATCTGTATGATGATTTGATGTGCTATCGCTTGTTTTATTTCCGCATGTGTGATGATCTGAGTGGAAGAGATTATGTGTTGCATATGAATTTGAATTGATATGTGATCAGGATAGTCTCGGTGGATAATTAATCATTATTCAGAAAATTTCTACACACTGGACCCCACCGCAAGCTTCGCTCGCTCCGATATGGGCCGTAAACCATCACCAAGGTTGTAGGGAACAATGCCTTTGAGCTCAGTATTCCACCATTCCTTGGTCTGCACCCAATATTCAATGTAGATCGCCTTCTTCCCTACTTCCCACCTCTACAGGACACCTCTAACATTGCAGAAGAAATCACACCAAAAGAGTTAAACCCAGACTGCATGGAACATGCCACCACAAATTGTATCATTGACATGCAAATCAAGAACACTCACCAACAGAAGATCCAACTGTATCAGGTTTTTAAAGCTGGCCAACTCCTGCACCAAGGCAAGTGGTTCACTAGGGACCAAGTTCAACAGAAGTTTCCTCATCTCATGGAGGAACTCAACGCAATGGGGACCATTGCTTCCTAAGGGGGGAGTAGTGATCCAGGTGGATATTGGTGGCCACCCACCTATTCCACTTGGGGCCCCACCATTGTCTCTTTCAGTTTTTCAGTTTCGGCACAACTTACTATTTTTAGTAGTTTTTCGGGTCCTGAACTTCCAAAGTCGTTTTGAGGCCCTAAACGACGTTTTTTGGGAAACCAGGTAGCAACATGGGTCCATGGACCAATATTTCTCACTCAAAAGTTGTAGTCCTCGGATAGATCTTTCTAACGAGGTATGGTTCGCTTCAAATAGAGATCGTATGGAAAAGTTACATCCCCAGGGAGTTGAAACACCAATTTACCCAAACGGGGCCCATAGTTTTGGCGCTTCATCTCCTAGGGTTAGGGTTTTAGATTTTTAAGGTTTTCCATTGTTTCTAAATAATAAATAGGCCCTCGAGCCTCATTGTAACTCAGTTCAGAGGCCTGTAGATGCCACATCTCTTCTCAGAGATAAGCTACCAGCGCCCTAGCTAGTTGATTTCCATTCTCTCTGTAAGTAAATTTCAGTTCATTGATATTAATGAAATGAAGTGTTATTTGTAGGTTTTAACCCTGAACAGAAATTATCTACACAAGAATCTTATAACATAAAATAAACAATAGCGAGAGCATAAAACATAAAACAGACAAACACAGAGATTTTCCCCTGGATCCAAAATCGGGATGACCAACTTGATATTTCATTATATTTCTTTTAGTGTTACAACACATATATATACATGCCGAAGCATACATAAACCCTAATCCATTAACCCTGGATTAGAACATAACCTTAGTTCCCTTGACCGGATCTACAAAAAATTCCAGGGGTCGAAAACCATCATACCCCAAAACCATGTGCAAAACCATGCACAAAACCATGGGCGTGGACCGCCCACCGGAAATTAAGGACCAAAAAATTTTCGTCGAGGCGCTGCCTCGGACCCGACGAGTGGCTACGCCTGACCCCAGTTGCGCCCGGTAGCAGTGGGGGCTATACCCCCATCTAAGCCCCCCCCCCCCGCGCGTGATTAGTCGTGGAGAGAATATAACACATACCCAACATTATTTCCACTGCATCTTTGTATTTATGGTTATATGTGTATTCTGTTGTGTTCCTGCATAAATTTGGATCAGGGAAGGAGCTCAGGGTGATCACTATATGGTATACAAAGAGGAGGATTCTTGGGATAATAAATAACCAGAAGATAAATCAAAAACTGATACTACCAAATAAAATGCATCAAAGGCAACAAAAATCAATCAGTAAAAAATGCATGCGAGTGATTATTATCCGGATTCAGCGAAAGTGGAAAAGCAGCAAACCCTTGTGTAAAATGGATCCCCTTTGGAAACCATAAGGAATAATGTTGGAAAATTAAATTCTTGGGACTATCAGGTAGATGAGGAACACTTCAAGAACAAAAATGTGCATTTGCCGAAGAATGGCCCGTTGAAATCTACAGAAAACACGAGTTGGACTCAAGTTGGGAAGAAAGGAAAAAATATTTCACCAAGAAAAACAAGAAGTCGAACAAAATCAAAACAAAAATAGTGAAAAATGGAATGTAAATGACAAATGTGTCTAGATATTGGAGGTTATTTGGAAAAAATTTAGTAGGAAAGGGACTCAAATTTTGGTGTCACGTGGAACTCGCTTTAAGTATTTGGATTGAGCCTTTTTGAGTCAGTCTTAAACCTGCAAGGAATATTGGAATATATATATAAGGTAAAATAGAAAGGACTATTTTACCTAAACAGAAAAAATTTAAATTATTAAACTTGTAAAATTAAATTATTAAAAAAATAAATTTATCTATATATATATATATATATATATATATATATATATATATATATATATATATTGCAACCCAAAGGAACTGTAATATTCCAAATTGGAAATAGCAGGAATACAAGACATAATAATGTAAAACACAGAAAATATGAACTTGAAATAAGAGGGATCAATATGTAGCCATCATTTTATTAAGATATCAGCAACAATATACCAGAATATCATGAGGGACAAGCCACTCAAGCTATAAGAACAAGCCTCCAATGATAGGAATAATCAACACATGAGTTACTGCAACTATATAGAATATCGGAGAGCAGTGAAAGCACTGTCTATATCAGTGTAGTTTCTACTGTAAACATACATAAATGAAATATGGTTGATAGAAACAAAATAAATGCCCAGAAAAGAATATGTGGGCTCTAATACATGATTTCTAGCCAACCCGGAAAAGATTGCTAGAAATACCAAGAAATATACGTGACAAATAACCTTGGGGTTGAGATGTCACTGCAAACTGGATCTGAATAGAATGAGGCTATGAAGTATCTGAAATGATGATGTCCTCCTCCAATAGTATTTCTAAATAGAAGGTTTATCCCTCTACTCATAAATAGACCCTCCTAATGAGCTCAATGAACCCTCCCAGCAATTGCCTCCAAAAATAACGCGGTTCAAAATTGTGACTGTGCTATGAGGGATGATATATGGTTGGATTGATGCCAAATATGTGAAAATATGCCCAAGATCCCTCCTTGCTGATCCTCCAATGGATAGGCTACCTCTCCAATGAAAAACAAGCCCGGAAATGGCTCTATGTGATCATCCTTTGCTGCACCCTGCAACACAACCCAGCTCTAAAAAGAAACTGTGTTGTAGCTAAAGGAGGTAGCTTGGCCAGAATGACGGAATGAGGAAATGCAGCTCAAAGGACCTCTCCTTCCCTGAGGATGAGTTAGGGATTCTCGATCAGGAACACCCTTGTGCTAAACAACATAGCAACCCTGCTAAACAGCCAAAAGAAGAAAAGTCTAAGAAGACCAATAACAAAATGATAATCTAAAACATGAATAAAAATGGTTGCCATCCCCTCCTTATATATAATTTTAGCCTTCTCGCATTGGGTCCCATCCATACTTTCCAACAAGCTCATGCAAGTTGCCCTCCACTAAAACTGTGTTGTCTCATCATAAAGGCCACTCCTCCATGACAGCGCTGTTGACTTGGTCAAAGTTGACTGAATCAACATGATCCAATCCCTGTTCACACCCAAAGGTGCTTAATCCAGCTG
Source organism: Pinus albicaulis (assembly GCA_034641835.2). Classification (NCBI taxonomy): domain Eukaryota; kingdom Viridiplantae; phylum Streptophyta; class Pinopsida; order Pinales; family Pinaceae; genus Pinus; species Pinus albicaulis. Next base: position 3,385,592 of record CM076578.1, read on the forward strand.
CTTATTCTTCCTCCTTTCACATTATGATTGTTATTGTTCCTTCCAAAGGGGTTTTAGGGGTCTCCCCACCCATTTATTCACCTACCTAGAGATAAAACAAACTACAATATTCCATTTAGATGAAGGCTAAATTTTTGGAATATTACAGTCCTCCCCTCCAAAATGTTGCTTGTCCTCAAGCAACTGTAAAGGTGGAGAAAAATTCCTCCTTTCTTCCCATTGTGGCCTTCTCATCAATAGTCCCCACCATTACTCACAATAATCTGCAATAAATCTTCCCTCCAATGGTTCCTCCCAAGTATGCAAAACCAAATGGCTCACATCATGAGAAGGTGAAAAGTGTGAATGGAAACCTTCTTATTTTCCAATGGCCTCTTCAAGGTAGGAGTGATGAAAAATGCAGGAGATCTCATTCCCAATGAGAGACTCCCATACCCATGCTATCATCCATATGAAATGAGCCATCCTAGGTAGCTCATCAAAGAAATCATCAACCCTTGGTTTATGCAATGTATTGGGGCTGCATGGAGAGATTAAATTTTCCCATTCAAGTTGTTTCTCTCTCCATTTATGGTAAGTATGGGGTTGTTGGTGACCTGGGGCTGAAATTTCATGGCCTTCAAGAATGGCCCAAGTTACCCCTCCAAAAAAATTTGTCATGAAGTGCCTCCTCCAAGAACTCAAGTTCTCCAAATGGCTCCTCCCACGTGAAGAAAAGAGATGTAGTGCGGCAATCATGGTTTGCCCATTGTATATCCTGAAATATGCAATATAAAAAATAGGGAGAATCATACTCCCAATGGGCACCTCCAACTCTTGTGCCACTCTCCCAACAAAGCTTCCCATAAACATAAAAAAATCAGCAATATATGGAAGCAAAAACAAATAAAAACAAGTTGTCATATGACATTCAGGAGGTGGATCATAGTTCCACATATGGAACTAGCATAGTGCATCCCTTTCCTGCCTCAAAACAAATAATAACAAGTGTATTTTCAACCACTTGTTTTCTTCCACAATCATCCCACAAGATAGGATCATCAAAGTAAAATGTGGTGCCAATGGTGCACACCAAGAATCATGTGGCCTCCCCCACAAACCACCAATAGAATAGCCAACCTCAATGCTAAAATTGGCCTTAAGTACATCATAGCATAATATATAAGAAGGAATGACCCTCCTTAGTTCAACATTTCACTCATATAAAGTAAAAGGGTACAAGTCATAATGCAAAAATGTACCTTCCCTACTATGTACTTTGGTCATTGAGCTGAAATGGCTTAACTGTAAGTTCTCCCTCACTTCCAATGAGTAGGGAAGTGGTTGTGACAACCTCTCCATCATCATCTGGGCTATGCATCTCTCCATATGTTGATATATATCCTGCTGGATGCCCTCCCAAGTGAACTCTTCCATCAAAGAGTAAAATGCATCGAAGTGCATGGAAAGAAAGTCCACATGTGATGCATGCAACAACTTCTCCTTGAGCTCAAAAGCTCTAGTCAAGAAGAATTTTCCATAAGAATATATGACCTCTTCCTCCACCATGTATTTTTCATCTCCCTCCGAGTCATCAAGAATCATGCAAGCACCAAGATCCTTGGAGTACTCTACCAAAAGTTGAGACCTCCAATATGGATCAATCCTCCTCAGAGACAGCGCTGAAGATCTGAAATGTGAAGCTCCCCACATGCTGTTGTCTTATCCTTTGACATCCCCCATGCCAAATTTATCCTCCAAAGTACTACCATGCCCATCATTCAGCTGCTCATGCTCAAATAGAAGTGGTGACCTTTAGAAGTTGGCCTCCCATGAGAAGCTACCATCCAAAAAGAACCTCCTGATATTGGCCAATGTAAGCATGAGTGGCCTCCATCTACTCCAATGTATGGAGGATCTCTTCCTCAAAGGAAGTACCCCCTATTTCTCCAAATCCATGGAGCAGCTCCCTTGCACCATAGTGGTGCCTTCCTCCATCACTGCAGCAACTTCTGTCAGCGCAGAATAGGTGGTGAGAGTGGGAAATGCTAAAAATGGGAGAGTATATCCCTCCTCCTTGAGTCCATCCCAGACTCTCTGCGCTGTACTAGGCCCCTCCAAGGTCTTCACCCCTCCGGACTATAAGAGTGGTGAACTAAATGGTAAGATGTATCTCACCAACTCTAGATCTAGTGGCCTCCCCAGTGGAATGCCCCCATGTAGTGAGACATCAAGATCTAAAGAAAACTGTACATATGAGTGGACTGATTTGTCCCTCTCTTCACTACGCAATACAGTCTCCTTATTTTGTGCAGAAACCTCCTAAAATAGATAAGGGTGAATTCTCATCATCCCTTGATGTTGATCCTTCTCTTCTTCCATCTCACCATCCACAAAAACTGATACATGTTGCTCTGGAATTGTGCTTTGGTTCCCACATGTCAAATCATTTGGAACTCCTTGCAAAGACACAAGGGCTCCTATAATGGAAGAAAAGGCCCCCTTCCCATCTCCATGAGGTGATGGATCTCCTCCTGATGGTACAGCGTTGTCAGCTCTTCTTTGCTAATCCCCTTCATCAATATTTGAAAATGCCTCATCATCAATGAGAGACCCTAGATCTTGGTCTTCTCTTAAAGGAGGAACCTCCATGTCTTCATCAATAGAAGAGGGCTCTTCAATAAGTGGGGATCTTGCCCTTGGCAAGGTATCATGCATGTTTTTATCCCCTTCAACAAAAATATGGAGTGGATTTGGCAAAATAGATCTCTCCAACTCATGCAAAGGTTTTGATTTTTTGGGTTCGACAAATGATGTTTCACAATGTTTAATATCAAATATTCTCACTAATTTCTTAGTGAACCCTGCATAAGTGTTTACACTTGCATGATAAAATGAAGTAGAACTACAAAACCACCAATCATGGACCATACCTTTAAGGTGTAGCGCTGCTACTCTAATGGCCTCCTTTTCTGAAACTTGGTGTAGCTGGAAATAGGAATCTAGCTCCTCCACCCAAGATTTGGTTGTGCACTTTGCTGATCCATCAAAGTTAGATAGAAAGATTCTACTCTCTTGCTTCTATTATGGTTGTTGGATCTTCTTTCTTCCTTGATTTGAAAAAACCCTTGGAAGTCCAAGTGCTTTTTGAATCTCCATGATTGAGACTCATACTCCTGAAGATAGTCACTCAAGGTATCCTCCCCTGGTGCATCTTCTTCCTCCATTCTTCTTGCAGTGAATGTGGGAAATAAACTACGTTGTGGATCTACATGTGTGGCTGAATGCTCACACCCATCATGTCAATATCTAGGGCTTGCTTCTCTTTCAAACCCTCTTGGAAATTTCCTACACTTCTCCCCTTTCATCTCCTTGAGATCTTCTTTGATATTTTCCATAGTTTGGAAAAGAAGCTGGGAGATCCTCTCTTCCTTCATTTCTCCAAATAATGGAGTCATGCCTTTGTTTCTTCTATACAACTTCTCTTTTCTGTGAGAAGCTTCTCTTCCTAATGGCATAATGTCTTGGATGCACAGGCTGAGCCAAGATTATGCTCTGATACCACTGTAATATTCCAAATTGGAAATAGCAGCAATACAAGTCATAATAATGTAAAACACAACAAATATGAACATGAAATAAGAGGGATCAATATGCAGCCATCATTTTATTAAGATTTCAGCAACAATATACAAAAATATCATGAGGGACAAGCCACTCAAGCTATGAGAACAAGCCTCCAAAGATAGGAATAATCAGCACATGAGTTACTGATCAGGAGATCATGTCCAATTTATAAAAATTGCTCGAAAATGAAAGTGTTCAAAATTGGTTGCAATCTGAATGATCGAAAAGGTCTCGTCGCTGCAATTTTGGCGCTACAAACAGTTCTCAAAACCTAGGTCGTATGCAAAAGTTATTGGGGTTTGAAATCATCCAGTAAACTCCAAAATTTAGTTGACCAAGTTTGAATTTATAAATTTGTGAAAAATTTTAAAGAAAAAAGAATATTCTGAGAATATTCCTCAGAATATTCTGAGAATATTCCTCAGAATATTCCCCACAATATTCCTTGGAGGGCGAATCAAATTCTGACAAGTGGCAGTATTGTATTTGAAGATGGTTTGACCGTAATGCACCGGACCAATGGTAGGCCACCACGTGGCAGCCTTGGAGGCTGCCACGTGGCCCAGGAACTATGTTATAAAATTTTATGGAGGCCCAGGGATTCTAACACCCGACCTCTCGTTTGCAAAGCCAGTGCCCAACCGTCCGGCCTGTGGGTTGGTTCTTAACATATAAGAATCACAGTTGATATTTGATGTTTAAAATTTGTTTGGGCGGAAAAGATTAAGGGCTAGCCCGAGACCATGCGACCAAGCCCCCGGTTACCAGGAGCCAACCGTTTGGCGTTCATGGCGATGGTTAGAAAATGGAGTCATGTGGCCACGAGTTGTAACATTAAATGCATAGGTTGTTTGGATAAGTCGTGGTTCCGCCGACGGCTAGGGTGGTGGTCCATGTGACCTGCCACCCCAACATTTAATGTAACCATTTTCGGTTTCGCCATTTATGGAGCACGCCACCAATTCCGGTGGGAACCGCCATTTTTATCGACACTAACTGGAGTTCCTCCAGTTTTGGAGGAGGATTTTGGGGGACATTGGGCAAAATTTTGTTTTTGCCATAACTTCTTCAATTTTCGACCAAACAAGGTGCAAAAATAGTCAATTTTGGGTATTTTGAGAATTCTAAGTAGTTTGGAATAGTTTTAAGGTCAAACAGAGGTGTTTTACATCAATTTTTTCTTCTAGGAAGATGAAGGAGCCATAAGGGCCATCATGGAGAAGGCAGCGTATTAGGCTCTGTTTATCTGTTTAGTGTAAACGAAAAGCCATTTCTGGCTATTTCATATCTTCTGAAGCTAAATTTACAGTTATTTTTTCCTATTGAGGCTTATTTTCACTTTTAAAACCATTTTTAGCAAATTAATACAACAAGGACATGCCATTAGAGAGCCTTGGACCAGCAAATGTAGCCCAGGAGGGGTGAAATGCGTCAAAAATTTGTTGTGGAATGTGTTTGTGAAGTTTATTTGTTGTTCATTCTTGGTGTACTATGTTAAACAGTAAAATTACTTAAATAATCCTCACACTGAAAACTCAAATACATAACCAAAACTACTTTGTTTAACCTTCAATTCATGGAGAACACTTTGCACACTTATTTATATCAGAATGGATACTTTGCATAGCATTAAAAATATTTCCATTCACATCAGGTTGGTATCAGAGCTCAGGATTTGAGCATTATCAGAGCTATATTTTTACTCTGTATTGTTCTTGTGCAAGGTTTATTTAACTGTTTGCAAGGTTTTTTGATGCTTACTAGGCTTAAGCTCAAGAGAGGAGAAGGTAAATTGGTGAGAGCTCAAAGTGATCCTCAACCAAGGAGGGCTAGAGTGCCATTATCTCCACCTTCTATTTCACCTCCAAGAGAATCAGAAGAAGCCATAAGCATGTCTTCAAGAGAAGGAGAAATTCCTGAAGACATTAATCCCAAAGAGGAAGAAATGGTGTTTAGAAAGGCATTCCTAGACATGATTGAAATGGTGAGGATACTCTACCAAGAAAGGAATGAAAGGCTTGAAGGAGAAGGGTCTAAACATCACAAGGAAGGAGAGGGATCTTCAGGAGGAAATAAAAATGAAGACAAGTCAAATAAAGGACATGGAGGAAATGGTGATCCACCATCCCCATCTTTAGCCTCTTCCTCTACATCGTCATCCTCAACTTCAGTGAATCAATATCGCAAGTCTAAGAAAACTGGTAAAAGCCCATTTTTAAAGCTTGATGTTAAGTTTGAGTTGCCTATGTTTAATGGTGAAGTCAATGCAGAAAAACTTGACAATTGAATAAGGCAGTTGGAGGTTTACTTGAGGATACATAACCTTCATGATGACGACACCAAGATTCAGTTAGCCTCTTTGAGAATGGAAGGTGCGGAATTGGTTTGGTGGGAAGCCAAAACAAAGGAGGAGATTAGAAAACATGGTAAGATCACTTTATCATGGGCCGATTTCATTACTGCAATTAAACAACAATTTTATCCATTAGCTCATTTACAAAAGGCTATCATGAATTGGAAAATTTTCAGATAACTTAAGGAACAAAATTTACAAGACTACACCCAAGAGTTTAGATGAAGAGCTCTTTTACTAGGAATTAATTTTCATAGCCAAGAAACTTTGCTGAAATATATAGGTGGTTTACACAGCTACCTTAGACGAACTATCCTTATGTTCAATCCTACTAGTCTAGATGAGGTTTGTGTCCAAGCCACGCATTTAGAGGCTAGAGGGAAACAATATTTTGATGGGAATGAGGAAAGTGAATTTAAAGGCAAATGGAAAAAGAGAAATGCAAATTCTAGGAAAGAGAAGGGAAAATTATTCTGTAAAAACTATTCCAAAACAAGCCATGATGAGGACCATTGCTGGAAACTTCATCCGGAGTTGAAACCAGAAAAATTCAAAACCAAAGATAAAGCCAAATAAAAAGTCAAGACAGTTGCAATAGCTAAACAAGACTTAGGGTCTGAAGCAGGAGATGAAACTAAAAGCATAGCTATGGCACTAAAGAACATAAAGGGGAAAGAGATTGTAAATGAAACAAAACCTAGTTCTAGTATTTCAAACTATCACATAGAAGCTCCAAATGAAGAGAAGAGAATTGAGTTGTTTCATGTGAGGATCATTTACAAACACACAAAGATAGACACACTATTTGACAGTGGGTCACAAGCAAAACTTATTTCTGAATAATTAGTCAAGAAGTTGAATCTTGAAACCATTCCACATCCTAAACCTTATCCTCTTGGTTGGATTTGCAAGGATGCAAATTTACAGGTTTCAAGGAAGTGCATGTTGCACTTCGCCATAACAGCTCAATATATTGACATGGTTGAATTAGATGTTGTTCCGCTTGATATTACAGGTGTGGTGTTGGGCACTCCTTATTTGTATGACAGGAAAGCTATCTTCCATCGCCATGAGAACAAGTACCATTTATGCAAGGATGGCAAGGAGTTTATTGTGAGAGCACATCGCAAAAAGCTAGACGCTTCTTTAGTGAATGTTGGGCAGATGAAAAGGCTTGTCAATGCAAGTCAAAATTTGACTTTGTTGATGATTGAGCAAAGAGAATTTGTACATAATCCTTTTCATGTTTATGCTGATGTGAATAATCAGTTGTCTCATTCTGAAAGTAGGTTGTCTTTGGAAGAAGATGACAAGAAGTTGCAACAATTGTCTTTGGTGTCAATCGTGCAGAAAACAAAGTGTTAGTGCAAGGTGGTGCAGAGATCCAAGAGATGGTAAAGCATGCAAGCAGAGAGGGCACAAATTTCAGCAATGATCATTGTTGGTTTCAGAATGGCAGAGTACTATGGCGAGGAAACTTGGTTGGGAATTGACACAAGTACAAGGCTAATTCGGAAAAAAATCACCATAAGGACAGTTGGCAAGATGAATGTAATTTTTAGTTTCCTTTGAAGATAGACCATTGTAGGAACAATATGTTTTCTACAAATTTCAGTTGTTGTTCTACAAGTTTCGATAATTTTCTGCATGACAAAGTCAAAGTTAGCAACAGTCGGTCAACAGATTCAAGGAAGAATTTGTCGTTTTATGAGAAGCTCAATTTAATGAAATCAGGAAGATTTCAGTGGATCAAGTTTGGAAGAGTGGAGATTTATTCTCCTCATCTTCAGGTTCAGTAGTACAGAGATCTTTTGGGGTCCAAAATCTTCCCATTGGGGAGGTGTGATCAAGAGATCATGTCCAAGTTATGAAAATTTCTCATAAATTAAAGTGTTCAAAAGTGGTTGCAATATGAACGACCAGAAAGGTCTCGTCGTTGTGATTCTGGTGCCATGAACAGTTCTCAAAACTGAGGTCGTATGAAAAAGTTATTGAGGTTTGAAATCATCTAGTAAACTCCAAAATTCAGTTGACCAAGTTTGACTTTATAAATTTTTGAAAAAAAAGAATATTCCAAGAATATTCCTTAGAATGTTCCCTGGAATATTCCTTGGAGGGCGAATCAAATGCTGACAAGTGGCAGAATTGTATTTGAAGATGGTTTGACCGTAATGCACCGGACCAATGGCCACCATGTGGTAGGCCCGGAGGCTGCCACATGGCCCAGGAACTATGTTATAAAATTTTATGGAGGCCTGAGGATTCAAACACGCGACCTCTCATTTGCAAAGCTAGCGCCCAACCGGCCCGCCTGTTCACAGTTGATATTTGATGTTTAAAATTTATTTGGGCGGAAAATATTAAGGGCTAGCCCGAGACCATGCGACCAGGCCCCCGGTGACCAAGAGCCAACCGTTTGGCGGTCACGGTGGCAGTTAGAAAATGGATTCATGTGGCCACGAGTTGTAACATTAAATGTGGAGGTTGTTTGGATAAGTCGTGGTTCCGCTGGCGGCTAGGGTGGCGGTCCAAGTGACCTACCACCCCAACATTTAATGTAACCATTTTCGGTTCCACCATTTATGGAGCGCACCACCAATTCTGGTGGGAACCGCCATTTTTGTTGACACTAACTGCAGTTCCTCCAGTTTTGGAGGAGTATTTTGGGGGACACTGGGCAAAAATTTGTTTTTTCCATAACTTCTTCAATTTTCGACCAAACAAGGTGCAAAAATAGTCAATTTTGGGTATTTTGAGAATTATGAGCAGTTTGGAATAGGTTTCAGGTCGAACAGAGGTGTGTTACAGCATATTTTTCTTCAAGGAAGATGAAGGATCTATTAGGGCCATCATGGAGAAGGCAGTTTATTGGGCTCTTTTTATCTGTTTAGTGTAAATGAAAAGCCATTTCTGGCTATTTCATATCTTCTGAAGCTGAATTTACAGTTATTTTTTCTCATTGAGGCCTATTTTCACTTGTAAATCCATTTTGAGCAAATTAATAAACAAGGACATGCCATTAGGGAGCCTTGGACCGGCAGATGTAGCCCAGGAGGGGTGAACTGTGTCAACAATTTGCTGTGTAATGTGTTGGTGAAGTTTATTTTCTATTCATTCTTGTTGTACTATGTTAAACAGTAAAATTACTTAAATAATCCTCACACTGAAAACTCAAATGCATAACCAAAACTACTTTTTTTAACCTACAATTCATGGAGAACACTTTGCACACTTATTTATATCCGAATGGATACTTTGCATAGCATTACAAATATTTCCATTCAGATCAACCACTGCAACTATATAGAATACCAGAGAGCAGTGACAACATTGTCTATATTAGTGTATTTGTTGTTGTAAAGATACATAAATGAAATATGGCCGATATAAACAAAATAAATGCCCAAAAAAGAAGATGTGGGCTCTAATACATGATTTCTAGCCAACCCGGAAAAGATTGCTAGAAATACCAAGAAATATACAACGTGACAAATAACCCTAGGGTTGAGATGTCACTGTAAACTAGATCTGAATAGAACGAGGCTATGACAGATCTGAAATTTTGATTTCCTCCTCCAATATTATTTCTAAATAGAAGGTTGATCCCTTTACTCATAAATAGACCCTCCTGATGAGCTCAATGAACCCTCCCAGCAATTGCCTCCAAAAATAACGCAGTTCAGAATTTTGACTACGCTGTGAGGGATGATAGATGGTTGGCATGATGCCAAAATGTGAAAATATTCCAAGGAGCCCTCCTTGCTGATCCTCCAATGGATAGGCTACCTCTCTAATGAAAAACAAGCCCAAAAATGGCTCTATGTGATCTTCCTTTGCTGCACCCTGCAACACAACCCAACTCTAAATAGAAAATGCGATGTAGTTGAAGGAGGTAGCTTGGCCAAAATGTCGAAATGAGTAAATTCAGCTCAAAGGAACTCTCCTTCCCTGAGGATGAGGTAGGGATTCCCGATCAGGAACACCCTTTTGCTAAACAGCACAGCGACCCTGCTAAACAGCTAAAGGAAGCAAAGTCTAAGCAGACCAATATCAAAATGATAATCTAAAACATGAATAAAAATGGTTGTTGTTAGTCATCAGTATTTTTCACCTGTTATTGATGACTAAATTCCTAGCTAAGTTTTCTAGAAGCTGATCTCCATATGTCAATTTGTCATCTAGAAAACCCCCATAAAACTTTTTTCTCTCCTACCTTTCAGTCCACCCATGATGAGATGAAACCCCATTATCAAATCCTACCTAGCCTCAGCCATACTAGTCTTCCCATCAGCTCTAAAGAGACAATCCAAATCTGTTCAAAAAACCCCCTAAGTTAGGAAGTGGCGCTTTAAGGCATTTCACCCTTGGAAACCATCAAAGAGCCTAAAAACCTCCATCTGCTATAGACCAGTCACAACAGACCTCCCACTCTACTAATGAAGTTGGTCACAGCCCTAAGTCACGCCACTTATACACCCTTAAGTCTCAGCAATACATAGACCATAATCTCAAGCTGATTTTAGGTGTTTTACAGTGTTTGATGGATCTTTCAAGGATAGAAACATATCAGTATCTCAGAAGACAATTCTTGGCTCCACATGAGAAGACAGTTACTTCTCAATGTGATCTTGAGCCTGAGATGCATCTACAGGGCAAGGGGTTATTCATCAAACTCTTGCGACCTCATTCACAGCCTGAAAGGACAGCAGAAGAAAAAGCAACACTATCAAGAGGCTGTTGATATGATATGGCTAAGAACCTCCTTCATCTATAAGCAGAGGGTTAAAACGCCTCCTTCATTTAAAAGCATAGGGCGATGGCCAAAATTTGGTTTTAAGATTTTCATCTGACTATAAGACAGATTTTTTTTAATAAACAGTGAGGCAGTGACACAGTTTTTTCTGAAGAAAAGTAATGATTGCAGGAAGAGGTAAAAGCATTAATGTCTTCAAGTTTTTTTGCTTACCATCATATATAAGAGGAACCCTTGTCAAGCATGCTTATCAAACAATCTTCAGACATTTTTCCAAGTAAAGGACCTCCTTCATTCACAAGCAGAAGGCCAGGGCATTGACTATTTTCAAAGTTTGATTGATCAGAGAAGAAGTGTTAAAGAAACCAAGAAGGAAAGCAGGGATACCACTGCAATCCAAGGAGGTCAAGCTTATCTCTTAAACAGTTGTTCTCTCAAAAGACATTTTTCAGTCAAAACAAATTCAAATTGAAGAAGTGGTTGATAATTTGTGTCACTACACAGGCAAAGAACATGGTAAAGATTATGTTTCAAAGGACTTTGATCCTCCTGCTCATAAGAGGATACTTTCAAAAAAATCATCACAGTGGACAAAAAGGCAAAGTACATTTGGTTTTCCAAAGAAAGTCTGTTCCTATGACAAAGGACCCAAGACACCACGGTCGTATACTTTGAGTAGATGAAAGATTGTGGAAAAAGCGCCTTTCTTAGACAGAGGATGATCAAACATAGGTGGGTGCAACTGCATTTTTGCACCTATAGTCAAGATTAGTTTCACAGTGGGCATTATTAACTCCAAAGCATTAAGAGTAGAGTGTTAGTTTACATTGCAAAAAAGGGAAAAGGACCTCTGTCAAAATGTCAAAAGACACCCCCTGCAACATAAAGTATCCTCTATGGATGTCCTATTTTCATACAAAGCGCCAGAAGTATATAAGGGGTTTTTAAGGTGACAGTTCAGCTTTTTCCTCAGCAAAAGGCACTGCAAAGTAAAATACACAGTGGTTCATAGCATACATAAAAAACTTTGGCATATTTTCAGTTTCTGGAAAGGATTTCAAAATAGATACAGGCATGTTCTTTATTAAAAGGCCAGAGGTACCATATCAGTACAATATGAGTAAAGACAGAGGATGATTAAAAGATAAATTCCACTGCACTTTTCATCCACAGTTAGAAATAAGCTTAATAGGCACCTAGCAGTCAAGTCAGTTTCAAAGTAGGGCCTTGTCACCTTTAAAGCAGCTAGAAAAGACACTTTGAAATCTAAAGTCAAAGGGGTTAAATATATCTCCGAGAAAAATGGCAGAGTCACTCCATAACTCTTCGGTATGTTATTTAGCAAATGGCACATTTTGAAAAGACATGAAGGGTCGGCATTTTCAAAAAGTCACTGTTCAAATCTAGACACACAGTGAAATGACAAGGCCGCAATTTAAAAACAAGAGAAAACCCTCTCAAAGACAAAAATCAAAGTTAGTTTGATTTTCATTTTCAAGGAGATTGGGGACCGTTGCAAATTCATTAAGAAAACACCCAAGCCCAAGCAAAGCATCCTTTTGAAATTCACAAGGCCAGAGAGAGAGATTTTGAACCGGTTTTCAGAGTTTTAAAGGCGTTTAAACCGCGCGGCGCTCTTGTGCAACCGCGCGACGCTCCTGTGCGCAGAAATTACAAAGGGCCACAAAGGCGCGCGACGCGCCTGTGGCTTCTGGTCACAAGGGCCCGACAAAGCCACCCAAAAATTGTTTTGTGCGGCGTTTTTTCTTCACAAAAGTGCCACGCACCAATCCTATGCTTGAGGTGCCTCCAAACAACCCCTGAAGCAGATCAAACGCCTTACGAAGCATCATTCGTCTATGTCTCAAAGGTATTTATGAGCCTTCCTTGATTTTTTCAAAACTGTTAAGTTGTGAAGAGGGTTAAGCATCACAGTCAAAAATCATAGGTTTGAAGTTTGGCATGAAAACAAAATTGCTATGTTTCCATTGGTTAGAAGTAGAACATTAAAACTTGAGAGCACCGTTAATAAGAAAAGGCTATTGAACCACTCTCAAACAAGTGGAGAAGTGAAACAGTCTTGAAACAAGGAGAGACAAGGGTTATAAACATAAGAAGGGGAGTTGAAGCAATAGGTCAGTTTGCAAAGACAGTGGTCATTATATAAGCATTTCTTGGCCCTCTAAACTCTCCTCCTTGTGTTAAAAAGATTAAAGGCAGTGTTTGGTTTTCAATTCCATAGAGCAGAGTCAGTAAGGCTACCATTGCATTTGGAGGTGTTTTTGCAAAGCTGGTGTGAAGGGCAGAAGGTGCTTAAAGGGTGAAACAGTATGTGTTGTTAAACTGAAATTAAGAAAGTGTGGAGTATAAAAAGCAGTGTTTTGTTGAAGGATATTTGATGGTCGATTAAATGCTATAACTCTGTCACCTATTACACAGTAAACCTTGGACTGTGTTTTGCCTTGTTGATTGACTGTTTTTTCATTGTTAAATATATTTGATGAGCTGCATATGAGGAGGTTAATTTTTTGATCAAAGAGGAGTTTATTGGCATTGGACTGCTACAGGCTTTTGTTACCACGTCATAAAAAACATTTCAAACTCTGTCACCATATCTATAAACAGTGAGTTTGGTTGTTTAGATATCCTTTGTTTAACTGTGGTGTAGTGTTGAATATACTAGTGAAGTGCCTACAAGGAAAGGGAATGTTTTGAACTAAAAAAATGTGTTTTTACCTTCCTCTAAGAAGACAGGGGTGTCTTATATCCTCAAAACATCAAAGGGCAAGGTACCGTTACCACAAACACAGAAAAAGATCATTGTTGACTGAGTATCTTGATTGACTGTGTTTTTGTTCTTGAATCTACTTATTGAGTGACATACCAAATGAAAGGCAGTATTTTGAGAGGAGCAGGGACCTAATATCACAGAAAACATTTCACACGGCATTGAGGCAAATGAGTAAAAGATCAAACAGTGATATCAAATGGAGCAGCATGACAGTGATGAACAAGGAGGCTAAAGGGAAGCGCCCGGCACGGAAAGTGAAAAAAGACACATCAGGACTTCATATTTTGGCTTCTGCTTCAGAAAATGTTTCTAAGGACCCTTGAGGGTCATACACACCAACTTTGGGCAAATTTTGACATGTTTCGGTTTTTTGGCATTTTTGAGTTTTTTGTCAAAACTCATGAAATTCGCCATTTCATTTTGAGGATTCGTCAAAGGAGTAAAATGGTATCATTGGATGCCATAATTTCAAGATCATACCCTCAGTGATTTTCAGGACATTTGGAGATCATTTTCTCCCCCAAAATGGCGAAAAATGCTCGCTTTTTGCACACTATGCTCAATCTATCAGCAGACTGTAATTTTCTGGTTTTTTACACACAAGTTCAGTTTTGGAGGACTTCCAGGCATCAGATTGAGATAATTTCAGTTGTTCCAGAAAGTAGACACTCAGAGATTTCCAAAAAGCTATCATGGGCCTCATTTTGACATCAGGAAGGCTGCAAAATGTTTCCAGCAAGTCAGGGGACCTTTTGCTGATGTAAATTTTGAATATTTTTGTAATTTTTGAACCTCTAAAATCTGCTTTTTCCAAATGTGCGTTTAGCTATTTTTGCACATGAAAAATGATGCAAAGTCAATTATTTTTCCTTTTTTAGCATTTTTTAGATATTTTATGAGATATTTTTGTGCCTTGGGCTTTGCAAAGCCTCAAGGACAAATATAGATATTTTGATTAGGCCAATAGGAGAGCAAGTTGAACCATGAGGTTTTCCTCACTTAAGCCTATATATTCCAAAGGCTTTCATTGTAAAACAGGGCTAAACTTGAGAAGAGAAGCAATATATGGTCATATAAGCTTTGGAAGAAATACTTGTCTCATGCTTTTGGATTGCCTCTTAGATGTTCTTGGATGATGAATGAAGGATTGTTGTTGGATTCCATGACTTGGTAGAATGGTATAGTGTCTCTTATTTTGTTGTTGTATTCTAGTTTTCATTCATGAATACATGTTTCTTGCTTGCTATAGATCAGTAGAGAACAAATTTGAGATATGCCCTTGGAGGCACCTCAAATTTCCTGTTTCTTCATAGCTTCCATGTTTTCTTCTTCCCTAGTTACATTAAAGAATTCTTAACTGCTCTTTAATAACTTGAGGATATTTTTGCTTGTTTCATTCATAGTTCTATGCATGCTAAGTATGATTTACGGTACGCCCTGCTTACCTATGGCTAGTTATAGTTCCATCCATGAAATTTCTCTTTGACTCATTCGATTATCATTTTGTTGAACCAAGGAGGCCTAGTTCCGATCTAGCCCTTTGCCTAAAACTATGCAAATCTTGTTGTTAAAAGTGCCCAATAACTTGAAGTACTATGTTTAGGTGTTCCGGCATAGTAAGTTAAGTTGTTTGTCTTCCTTAAGTGTTTTCCCCAAAGTCTAATAGCCATTTCCCAAAGTTAGAGGGTCATATACTTCTATGCATGGCTTGAATGTTTATTTCTATGTATTGATTAGCTTATGGTTACATTTTGCATGATTAATGGTTTTCCCTACCATGTTTATGTTATATGTTAAACTAGTTATGCTTGAAACTCTTTGTTGTTCACAAACTTGATGTCCATTTACTCCATTTTGCCCAAATATCCTTCTACCTTGAATCAAATCGGCCCTTCAACAGCCTTGTATCACCGTCTGATAGCTTTCTTGAACTTTTCGACCCCATAGCCCAGTTGATCTGACATATTTTTACCTATCTTATATCTTTGATCAGTTTCATCCCTCACAACCTAAAAACTAAAAAACCAAAAAACTTACTTCGTAACTAGCCTAAAATCAGAACACAATAAGCAAACACACAGACATCCCTTACACATATAGAGAGAGCCCTCTCTGAGTCCAGGAAGGCTATGTCCTTGGGCTCCAAAGATTGGTTTGATGTTACACTGTCATTTGGCTTGCCAATCAGCCAAATCACGGGACCCTAACAGCTGCCATCCCCTCCATATATAGCATGTGAGCCTTCAAAACATTGGGTCCGATCCATACCTTCCAACAAGCTCATGCAAGTTGTCCTCCACTAAAACTGCGTTGTCTCATCATAAAGGCCTCTCCTCCATGATAGCGTTGTTGACTTGGTCAAATTTGACTGAACCAACATGATCAAATCCCTGTTCACACCCAAAGGTGCTTAATCCAGCTGCTTATTCTTCCTCCTTTCACATTATGAGTGTTATTATTCCTTCCAAAGGGGTTTTAGGGGTCTCCCCACCCATTTATTCACCTACCTATAGATAAAACAAACTATAATATTCCATTTAGATGAAGGCTAAATTTTTGGAATATTACAGGAACCTAGCAGCCCACCTGACACGTAACTACTAACAAACCTCTGGGGGTCTAAGAATTGTCCTCCTCCTCACAACCTGGATCACAACAGGGGGATTTGAACCTGGGTCTTTCGAGTTACAACAATTTCACATTTCTCAGATAACCAATTGAGCTAGCCCCAGGGACAAAAAAATAACTTTATTAATGCACAAAAAAATTAAAATAAAATTGAAGATGAAATTTAAAAATTAATCAACTTGATTAAAATAGAGTCTAAATATGAAAAACGTTGACACATTATGCCTACACATGTCCCCCATACTGAGTTATAGTATGACTCTCGACGTAATAGTTATCCTCATATTTTTCAACATCAAAAACTGTGATATAATAAAATTTATTAAAGTCATAATTGAAAATAAATCATTTTTATATTACCCTCAAAATCAAAGATTTGTAGGCCATGTAGTGAATGGATAAAGTTATTCATTTTTGCAACTAGGAAAGCATTTTTTTTTGGAATGGTTTTAAATTGTTTTTTTGGGTTAAGAGATGTTTTATAGTCGAGTATGGAGAAGATATTATAGGAGTTGTAAATAAGTGTATATTTAAAATGAATTGTTGTAATTTGGGATAGATGTTGTAATGTCCATAAAATGAAATATTGGATAAAAAACAATATTAATAAAACATAATATTGGTTCAATTAAATAATAATAATAATAAAACAATTAAAAATAATAATAAATTGATTCAATTCAATTTATCATATTGTAATTTTATTTTTATTAATAAAATTATAAATAAAATTCTCCAAAAAAAATCATAATATATATCCCAAAAAAGTAATTTAAATAATAATGATTTATATTAGTAGTCATAATATTTCAAAATATATAATTAATAAACTCATAAAAACTTAATATATATATATATATATATATATATATATATATATATATATATATATATATATATATATATATATATATATATATACACGAGTTATCATAAATGATATACATATCACATTAAAAATTAAATTAAATATATATTATTACTTAGGAGAGTAGCTTGGTTAGTAGCAGTTCTAGCATTGAAGTCCCCTAGCAAAAGGATATTACCTTCATTCCTTGTACTGTGGATATCCTGCTCTAAGGTAGTGAAAGGGAAGTACTTGTCTAGGTTGTTTTTCTTATAGTAGGTAGAGTTGATAGGAGCAAAATAACAAATTGCGAGAAAAATGCTATTGGTGTTAGAGTCAAAAAAATTGATCCAAATGTGTCGATTCATGGGGTCAATCTTATGAAGCCAAATGTGAGAATTAATATTATTTTTTTATATAACAAGTTATTCCACCAAAACCTCTAAAAGAGGATTTCTTGTTCTAGGTTTACCAGAGAATGAATCCATCTATGTGGGAACACTAAATTCATCATGCTCCTAAGTTTCAACTAATAAAATAAGATCAATATCACTCAGGATTCAACATAACATAGAACCATTATGCCATGGAAAACCATGACAGTTCCAGAAGAGGACCCGAAGTGTTCCCAATTCCTATTTATCACTTTTATATTAGACTCTATCTCTAATCATAGCTTTCCTATTTCTAATGATTTCCCATTTGCCTTCCTTTCTTGTCTCCTTTACCTTTTGAACTCTTTCCTTAGTCCATCTTGGTCTTTTGGAATAAGATCCTCATTTATAAATATTTCTGACCCTTTTAGGCTTGTAGATTTACTAACTATATCTAATTTATTATCATTACAACTTACCTTGACATAAATCAGTTTATGTTTATGCTCAAGTATCTTTCCCGCCCTTTTCACTTCTATTAGAAAAGTTGTTTGAATTTGTGACTTAGTTTTTAATTTTTCTTTTACTATTTGTAATGTTTCCTCATTATCCTGGCCTTTTATACCAGTAATTATAAGGTTCACGCCTTTTTTGTGGCGCTCATAATCTATCTCAATTAGTTTGTTCATTTCATCTTTTATGGGTTTGATATCTATTTTATTGTTTGTGCTACTTAAGACATAATTGTTATTTAGTTTTTCTTTTAATTTTTTAATGTCGTCTCTCAAGGTGGAATTTTCTTCAACCATTGATTGTTTTTTGTTTTCTATTTATTGCATCCTATCTTTCATTCCTTAGACTTCAGTCTCAAGTACTATCATTTTATTTTCTAATGATTTGTAATTGTTGTCAATCCTTGTGGATATTTCTAACTTATGTTCCATAAGCATTGTAGATAATTCGAGTTTATGCTTCATAATAATTATAGATAATTCTAGTTTATGTTCCCTTTCTCTTTCTTCTCTTTGCTTCTAAAGAGTCAATATGACAATAAACACTCTCTAGGGTAATTTTGGTTGGCCTCCCTTTGCTAGACGGAGGCTTAGAAATATGTGGATAAGTACTCATAATTTTAGCAAATAGAACTTAGCAAGAAAAAGAAAGAGTAGGTAAAAAAACTTATGCACCTTGGATATTTGTGGAAGAAAATTCACCCATTGAGCCATAAAGACCATATATGAGCCGCGAAGATTATATCACTAAAAAATATCACTACAAAAAACCATAAATATTATATCAGTACACCACAGATAAGGTTCACCAATTAGTTGCGGAGATGTATCTTTTTGAAGAACTAGTATTAACCAACATGTATTATGTACAAACCATAGGGATTATCAGATCATATATCAACCCTCGCCAAGATAACTGACTCCGATAATATATATATATATATATATATATATATATATATATATATAGAGAGAGAGAGAGAGAGAGAGAGAGAGATATGATATATATATATCACATCTCTCTCTCTCTCTCTCTCTCTCTATATATATATATATATATATATATATATATAGAAATAGAATGAAAATATATTCATCTTAACTATGAATCTACCAAGTATTGAGAGGAATCAAATTTATAGAGGTGCAAACCTTTCTCAAGTTTTGCAAAAAAAGTTTGCATGCTAAGAGATTTGATATCTCTCGACACTTGGGAGATCCCTATTTAAGTAATATGGATCTATGTTGATATAAAATATTTCAACGTCATAGGGTTCTTTAATGAATACTGCTTAGTCATGAAGAAAAATTAATGTAAATTTAGTAAATGTGTTGTAACAAAAATGACCCCATTAAAATAAATTTGACTTCAAATAAGTTTGGTGTATTCATTGGTCTAGCCTTAGTCTCCAAACCAAATTCCCGTAAATTTTGTCTTTTAGTTAGATCTTGACCTTTATTTTCCAAGTCCTTAATTTATTAGTTATTTTGAAGCCAAATTTAAAAACTAAAAAAGAAACCATTATTATTTTAAATGGATTTTTATTCCAGTATATATCTATATCTATATATATATATATATATATATATAGATCATTAGTTCCCAAAGTGGTTGGATCCAATGGTGGAAAGTGAGTTTTTCACCATTTCACAAGGTTCAATTCACATGAGAGCTTCCTTGGAGCAATGGGGCACCTTGAGGTAGGGATCCAATGTGTGGTTGCACCCAGAGAGACCATATTAAATGGTTTTGTGGTCCATGCACACATATGTGGATCAAACCCCACCCTCGTGTCCTCCTTTTATATGTAGTCAAAGGATATTAGCTTGAGTGTTTTGGTGAACAATTTGTTTCCCCAGCTCTGTGAGTTCAAGTATCCATAAACATGTTGTACCGTCCCATTTGTGGCAATTCTGAAATAGTTGTATCTATAGTAATAGCGGCAGCTCTATGGGTTCAAGCCTCTGGAAACATGTTTTAACTAGCCCATTTGTGGCATATATGAAATAGTTGTATCTGGTGTAACAAACGGGTATAAAAATAGGCATAGTCTAACTAATAGACGAAATGGATTTTTTGGCTAGAAATCGACAATATGGTTTTAAGGGAGATTTTAATTTATTGTTGTTAAAAATTCACTTTTGAATGTGTGAATGGATTTATCACCCTGAAAAATCTATGAGGCACTCAAACTTTGCATATTAAACAACTTAAACTTATCATTCTTAAAAATCTCTACCTGATTTTGGCCAAAATTGACTAGAAACTTTCCTGGAAAATGGTCTTTTCATCTATTAGTTAGAACACATGATAAATATGGGATTTTTTTTAATTATAATAATTTGTGTGCTTTATTTTAATATTCATGTGGATTTATAATTCCCCCCTCCATTAAATTAATTAACCAAACTTGTAACCACCTCTCCCACATTTACCCACTTTCACTAGCCTGCTAGGGAAACATGATTTGAGGGTTACTATGACATGACCTGACCCCCTAGATCCCATTAAGGAAGTGGGGATGACTACTGACGACAAACTGACATTTCAAAACATCTTACAGGGCTATAGAGCACTCAGAGGATGAGAAACCATTCCAGGTGGCCAAACCCTAGGTTGGATCCCTACTTCTCTGCCTTGGTCCCTCAACCGCACCCACAAAAAGGCCTCCATGCGATTGGAATCCTCCAACCACATGCACAAGCTTATATCCATGCAGTTGCAACCCAAATTTCTAGTTAGGAGCATGTGGTCCCATATTTTGAGCCTAAATCCGAGGTCATCCTCCATACCACTGCCCATAATTTCCTGTAACTTCTCAAAATCAATAATGACATGACAACAATGCTATACATACAAATTTGAAGGCGACCTAGACTACCTAGAACATGACAGGAATTCTGTCAAGCATATTAAGAACATGTAATCTATAGGCCATGAATGCATATCTAAACATATAGGTCTGATACTTATTTGAGAATCATCGAGAATGTCTAATTCTCTCTCATAATTGTTGCAATTACATCTATTATCTCATGCATTCATTAACCATTCATCATCTAATCAAAACATGTCAAGAGCCATAACTAGAACCTGTTATGAAACCATGCTTATAACCAGCATATAACCAAAATAATAACCATGATATAACAACCATCAAAGCCAAAAAATTACCAGTATAATTACTCATGAAATACTAGAGGAAAAGAGCTTTTATTAACATATGCAAAATCCAACCAAGTCAGGGACTTCCACATACTACCCAACAATAGATTGAGTTTAACCAAATCTTTCTTTCAGCCAATCACCCATGTGTCATATTCTAGGAATGAATTTTGTACTCAAGACAAAAACAACTAGGGCTTCCTTGATATTAAACCACCTCCACCCTCATGCACCTGTGATCCTGCCAAAACCGATCAAGGGATCACATAAAAAAACCAATACATAAACAAACAAGGCTTACTGGATATTAAACCACCTCCACCCTCAGGATTTACCACAATCTCACCAAAACCATTCTTGGGATTACTAGGCCCAAAATAAGCTTGGATGCCTCATAATTTATTCACTAATACCTTGAGGAATTTTCCCATCTCCACCCTCAATATTTACCGCAATCACGCCAAAAATGGTAAATGGATTCCTAAGCCCTTGGGAATTTTCCTGAGACCACCTCACTCAGTTCCAAAACCATATGACAATTCAAAGCTCAACCAAATAAAATAACCCTATCACACCATGTCTATCTGAAAATGGAAAGGCAGGGTTGAAACCACTGTCACACCCGGCAACACACATGCCAGTGACAGCAAGAGAAAAAAATGCACATATGCATGTACCATATGTTCTTAAAACAAATAGGAAATCACACATGCAACCTATTACCTCCAAGTATTCCTCCTGATGTTTCTTGATCCAACTTTTCCTTGTGTGTCATTTTCTTTCCTTTGTCTTCTTGACCTTCCTTTTCTTTCCTTTCTCCAGTGCTAGAGTGCTCCAAGAATTCTCTAAGTGTGCAAGAGTATGAAACCTCTCTAAGCATGCAAAATTGAACTGACAAAAGGTTGTGAACTGATCCTCAGAAACATTTTTATTATTGAGGCCTCTATTTTCTTCAATTTCCTTCTCATGCAAATTTGTGACATTTCATCTCCCTTTTATCCTATTTTCCTTTATTTTCATAAATAAATGTCAGTTAATGTCTATTTTCCTTTCCAAAGCATTTTCTGTTGCCTTTTCCAATTTCCTTAGCCATAATAAACCAAAACGAACACCCACTAGGATGTTTTTCCAATTTTCCAATGCCTTTTGCCAATGGCCTTGGTCTTATTTTGCCTTTATTAAATTTATTATATGAACTTTTAACCTGGGGTTGTTACAGATCCCTCCCCCTTAGGGGAACACCATCCTCAATGTTTTATGACACCTATGACCAGCAAACCAAAATATACTGCCTATGGATCCTTATAACTTAGCTTGATGCAGTATTTACAATGAAAAACCTGTTGAAAGCAAAACCAACATGACAAACATAACAACATGAAAACCATACAACTTATTAGAGATTTATATCACAACTCATCATGGTATTTACAATAAATACCATACATAAATATGTACATATACTAAAACTTCTTTTCCTCAACCGGAAAACAACGAAGGATACATTTCCCACATATGATCAGTCATCTACCATGTAGCTTCATCGTTACCAAGGTGCTTCCACTGCACTTTAACTTGCTCAATTTTTCAGTTCTAGAGCATGAGTTGTTTCCGCTGCAATATGCATTGAGTTTATAGCTTGAATTCTTATTTTGGTTCCACCTGCAATACATATCAATCAATCACACGATCAACATCCTTCACATATCTTTTAAGAATAAAACATGGAAAACATCATGGACTTCATTGTCGACGACAGTGAAAGTATGTAGGCCATTGGTCCAATCCTCTTAAGATCTCTAAAGCCCCACAATACTAAGGTGTCAACTTGGCACATGACCCACTCCTCAAGGAGCTCTTCTTGGGCTTGATGCATAATTATACATTCTCCCCAACCTGAAACTCCTTAAATTCCTTATGTTAGTATACATAACTCTTTTTTCTATCATTTTTTCCTTTACATTCTTCTTGATAACCTGCATTTATTGTTCCATATATACCAACATGTTCAGTCTTATTAGTTCCCTATTCACTAGACCACTGTAGCTGATAATATTATTACAACTCCACCCATAAAGTGCCTCAAATGAACTCATCCTTAGTGACTCCTGATACCCATTGTTGTAAGAAAACTCAACCAGTGGAAGATACTCCTCCCACCTTCTCTACTGGTGCATAACATAAATTCTCAACATGTCCTCCAGAATTTCGTTGACCCTCTATGTTTGTCCATTTTTATGTGGATGATAAGTTGTGATGAAGGCCAAATATATATTCAAACCTACAAATAAATCTTTCCAAAACTTGGAAGTGAACTTGGAATATCTATCTGACACAAAATTCTTAGGAATACCATGCAATCTCACTATCTCCCTGATGAATACTTGATCTACCTTGCTAACTGAATAAGTATATAACCACTATGAATTGAGCTACCTTAATCAACCTATCAACCACAACCATAATGGAATAATTTTGTCTAGATGTCCTCAACAAACCTATGATGAAATCCATGGAAATGACCTTCCATTTCCACTATGGAATCGGAATTGGCTATAATAGACCATCTAGATTCTTACACTCTAGTTTTACCTATTGACAATCCAAACACCTTGTGACTAACTCAGCTACCTATTTCTTCAGATTCAACTAGTAGTAGAACTTCTTCACAGTTGTCAAAGTCTTGTGATATCCTAGATGACCTAAATATTGTTTAACATGAAATTCCCGCAAGATAAGATTCTTGAGCTCACTATTGTCTAGCACATAGATCATATCCCTGAATCTCACTAAACCTTATGTCGTGAGATGATACTCCACATCCTATTCACCTATACCCTATTTTTGTAACATGTACATAATCTCCCTATACTTGTCACCATGTTGTCATGCTTCTTGAGCTCACTGTTGTACAACACATAGTAATTGTCCTTGAATCTCACCAAACCATTTTCCGTGAGATGATAGTCCACATCCTATTCACCCTTACCCTATTGTTGTAACTTATATGTATAATCCCTATACCTGTCATCCAGTTGTCCTACCTGTAATATCCAATTCTGTAAATTTTTCCCACATGAACTCAAAGTTTCTATGTGATTTACTTTCACTCTCCTACTAAGAGCATTTGCAACCCTATTCTCCATTCCCTTAATGTACCTAATCTTGAATTCAAACTCGTTGAGTGTGTCCAACCATCTAAATTTCTTATCATTTAGATTAGGTTGGTCGAAAAAGTACCTCAATCCATTGTGATAACTCATCAACACAAACCTCCTACCAAGAATATAGTGCCTTCACATCTTCAATGCATGAATTATCGTGCCAACTCAAGATCATGTGTCACATAATTTTTCTTGTGATCATTTAGTTCCCTTGACTTGTAACATGATACTTGTCCCTTCTACATCAGGACTCCACCAATTCACCTATTGCAAGCATCAGTACACACCACAAACTCTTTGCTTGTATCTGCAATCATTAGAACTGGAGCATTTGTAAGAAACTAATTACAAAGAGGATAATTTGTAAGCAAGTGAAGGCTCTTAGGAGCGATAATGGTGGAGAATACATCTCCAACTAATTCAGGAACTTCTGCATCAAAGAAGGAATTCGAAGAGAACTCATAGTGCCTCATAAGCCAAGGCAGAATTGGGTCACGGAGAGGAAGAACAGAACGATCATGGGTGCAACACAAGCGATGTTGCATGATCAGGGCCTACCAATGCATTTGTGGGCGGAAGCATGAAACACTGTGGTTTATGTACAAAACCGTTGTCCTCGTAGAGTACTTAGCATGAGTACACTTGGAGAGGCCTTCACTGGTAAGAAACCTAATGTTTCACACTTTAAGATTTTTGGCTCGTCTTTTTATGTGCATGTGACTAAGGACGCCAAGAAGAAGTTGGAACCGACTGCTGAAGTTGGAATTTTTGTGGGGTACATAGAAATGCCCCATAATTATCATGTGTATTTTAAAAACAGTAGAATGATTGTTGTGTGACGGGACATAAAATTTGATGAGGGGAAAGCCATGTGGTTGTCCCTTGAGAGGGAGTTGGACTTGCATGCAGAGGAGGAACTGCTGGTTCCCAAGGATGAGTCTCAAGATGTGGATCAACCACATGAGGAGGTTCATGGAGTGGAGGAAATCACTCATGCAGAGCCATCCATCAAAAATGGCAGAAGGCACACCACGGAAGCTAATAGGCTGAGTCTTGATGCTGCACAGAATGTAGGAGCCCCTACTTCACAGTGCAGACAAAGATAGTCTCCTTACCAATTTACTAGATACATTTCTCTTATGAGAAAATGTATTGTGACTGAACCATCTTCCTTTCAGGAAGAAATGTAGCAGCCTAATTGGGTTGATGCAATGGTGGAGGAGTATGACTCCATTGTCAAAAACAGTGCATGGGAGGTAGTCCCAAGACCAGTTGACAAATCAGTGGTAGGTTCAAGATGGATCTACAAGGTAAAGCAAGTTGCTGATAGGAGTGTGGAGAAATTCAAGGCCAGATTTGTGGCTCGAAGCTTCTCACAGATTGAGGGGATATATTATGATGATACTTTTGTGCCTGTCGCAAGGTACTCTTCCATAGGATCCATCCTTGCACTCTCAGCGCAGATGCACTAGCGCATTTATCAAATGGATGTGAAAACTGTGTTTCTTAATGGGATCATTGAGGAAGAGGTGTACATAGAGAAGCCTGAAGGTTTCAAGATCTTCAATAGCGAGTCGCATTTTTCTAGGCTCAAAAGAGAGATGTATGGGCTGAAGCAAGCATCCTGTGCTTGGTACACTCGAATAGACAGCTATTTCACCAGACTGGGCTTCACCAAAAGTGAAGCAGATGAAAACCTGTACCAAATCGTGGTTGAGGGTAAGCTATTGATCATTTTTCTTTATGTTGATGATATAATTTTTACTGTTGATGAGCAGCTGATACACTCATGCAAAGAGGATCTTGCAAGGGAGTTTGAAATGAAGGACATGGGACTCCTTCATTATTTCCTTGGATTGGAAATATGGCAACGGGATGGTGAAATTTTTTGTCTCGAGGTAAGTATGCAAAGGAGATACTGGGTAATTTTAACATGGAGAGCTGCAAACCCACGGATACTCCTCTTCCAGGAAACTGGAGGAAAGAGGATGCTACTTCTGGAGAGGTATTGGATGCTACTATCTATCAACAGTTAGTGGGTTCACTAATGTATCTAGTGAACATGAGACTGGGCATTTGCTACGTAGTTAACTAGTTGAGTCAAGCTATGGTTAAGCCTACCAAGCTATTTTGGAAGGCAAGGAAGCATGTCCTGAGATACCCGAGGAGCACATCATAGTATGGTCTATGGTATAGAATAACGGATGGAGTGAAGTTTCATGGCTTCACGGATGCAGATTGGGTTGGAAGTCCATAAGATAAAAAGAGCACATCAGGATGGATCTTTAGTATCGGGTCTATAGTTGTTTCTTGGTACAGCAGGAAGCAGAGATCCGTGGCACTCAGTTCAGTGGAAGCGGAATACCTGGCAGGAAGCCAAGCTGCATGTGAGGTTATATGGATGAGAAATATCTTGGTTGGTTTGTTTGGTTCTCATATGGATCTGACAGTGATTCATTGTGATAACCATAGTTGCATTAAACTCTCAATTAATATTGTATTTCATGATAGGTCCAAGCATATAGATATCTGGTACCATCATCTCAGATATTTTGTGTAGAGGAGGATCATGTTGCTTCAGTACATTCCCACGGAAGATTAGGATGTAGATATTCTGACGAAGGCACTCACCAGGAGCAAATTCGAATACCATAGAGACAGGATCGGGGTGAAGGATAATACATTTCTTGTTGAGAGGGAATGTTGAGATTCAACAAGAAGATTCAACACCCATACTAGTGCATTAAGCACCTAAAGTAGGGTGGGGCCCACAGGGCTATTTTTGGGTGCATGTATATTTTTATTATCCCTTATTTTAGATGGTCATTAAACTGTAATCTATTCTCAATGTGGACTTGAAATAGTTAACTGAAGTGGAAAGTTCAGTTAGCTAGTGAATTTCGAGTTAGAGGTTGGTTGGTGGGACATGTAGAGTAATTCTAGTTGTAACACAGTTCGAAGTGCAGTGGTGCATGAGTTGGTGCAAGTTGTAATTAGTTTAGCTCAGTTAAGTGAGTTAAAATTAGTTGTGCTAGTTGTAACTGAAGATACACTAGTGAGAGATCTAGTGAATTAAATATTAATTAATTCAAAATTAATGATATCAAATGCAACTGAGGATTTATTATTATTAGCTACATGCATGTCAGATCCAGTTGAGACCTAGTTGAGTTCTAGGTGAAAGGGAAGTTGACTATCAATTGTGACATTATCTGCTTGCACACATGCATGAAAACACACATTGGATGTGCCCATGATACTTGCGCAGTCAATGCAAGCAGGATTGCATCAATTCAGGGATTACATTTAGCAGGGATTGCGCAGTCAAGGCAGGTTGTCTGGAGGCAGTAAATTGGCTAAGGAATTTGCCAATTTTTGTATGACAGTGTGAGACAATTAGCTGATGTACCGAGGGCTCTTGTGAGAAGATTTTTGTATGTAATTGTTTCATGATCCTTGATATTATATACAATAGAATATAGTGGGGTTTTTAGCTGTAATATTGCCCTGGGATTGATATTTATTCATGTTCATGTGATTAGGGATTGTGTTTTTAATTCCACAAAATATTTGTAGAAGTGATTCAGTATTTAACTTTAGCACATTGTTAGATCGGATGAATCTAAGATATACATGCTTGTTGTATAATTTCTAAATACCATATCACATTAATGCTAATTTTCTTAAACATAAGGATCATAAATGAAAGGCTCAATTATCAAACTCTTGTTGGACCTACAAAAAGAAAACAACAGGTTAGTTTCATGGTAAAAATTTGATTTTAAAACATGACCATTCTTTGGTCATTTTTAAAATTAATTTAAGCAAAGATCAAAACATAAGCTAATATCATTTGAGGGCGCAATATGCAAATATCAAAACAATATAAAAATATCATTTGAGGGCGCAGTCATATATATGATTAAAGCTAAGGTATATGGGCAGAAAATGCAATTATGATAAAAACCAAAGTGCAAATGCAATGAGCTAACCTAAGTTAAAATGATGCGATGGAATGAATGCAAATATGATGCGTGGTTATGGAAATCCATCATGCATTTTCAATGGGTATGATGCATTTTGATGGGAGAGATGAATGAGAACGTGGATGGTCAGCATATGTCATGAATGCGAGATGAGAAATGGGTTGTGTAATAAGTAAATCCGAGAACATGGATGATGGAGGAATACACCGTGCAGAAAGTACACAAATCAGGTCAGAAAGGTTAAGCCATGAAGGCATCACATTCAGAGGTCAGAGAATAAACAACAGTCAAACAAATTTAAAAACACAGTGATTCAAACCATGTGTAATTGCTAAGAGCCTCCACCATTTTCAAACCACAGACCTTTGAAAAACCGTGTTTTCTTCACCATCATAGCCATTTCAGGCTCAGTGAGGGATTTGATGTCGTGCAAACCATCGGCACGCATTCAAAATACACTGTGAAGAACGAATTGATAGAGGAAAATGTAGGAAGGTTGTGAAAGAATAGAGGAAATCAAGCACAGATAAACGAGCAAAATATATAGCAACAGAAGGACGGAGAGATAAGAATAAGAGCGGAGTTGACTAGGATTTGAGCCAAGAGATCTAGCAGTCGTGTCAATCAAATACATTTTCAGAGTGTAGAGATCCCGTGGAGCACGAAGGTAAGAACAAAAGCCCTAATTTTTCTCATTAAATGCAACAGATATTCATATAAACAAATCTTGGGATTTTTTGTGAACACAAGTTGAAACTACGGGTTATAAATGAGTGCTTCTGCCACTATTTAAACTTGTCATTGCCACAAAACTTGTCACTGCCACCGTTCACATAAACTCTGCCACCAATAAACACATATTTATCATTGATTTAATGAACGAATCCTTGGAAATATTGAGGGATATTTATGATTGAAATGGCGCTGTCTAAACACAGGAACTCAAGTTATCTCAGAGATATCATGAAAATCACTCCCAAATCAGGTAAATTTGCAATTTCTTCATGTGAGGTTGTATGTGAAAACGCAATCTTCGATTTTGATTTTGATACATACAGAGAAAGGAGTGTTGTTTTTAACACACAGTGGCATCATTTGTTTCATTTATGAATGGTTTGTATGAGCAAATTCATTTCATTTATATACACAGTGAGAAATTTCAAAACAGAGAAGAGATTTTTGATGAGTTTTGACAAAGACAAAGATTCAATTATGGGTTAAGAAGAAATAAAAACATGGTCAAAATGTTTTTGTATACAGAGAGCAATGTTTTATGAATTTTGAAAACATATTGAACCCAATTTTCATGAGAATTTTGATAAATGTTGACATAGATACAGTGAGCCATTCTTTGAAATTTTATTGTACACAGTGAGCTCAGGACATTTCAGATTGAATGCATGATGATTTTGTCTTAAGAGAGGAGGAATTTTGTGTGAATTTGAAGGAAAATAAAACATTGTGGTATAAAAAAAATTATTTCTTTTGCATAGTCAACTCAAAGACAGATAATTCTACATCAGAGATAGAGGAATTTTTTAATAAAAAAAATTGATGAAGCAGAGGATAGAACAAGAAGAATAGATTAATATAAACATGTTTGTTATGTTTTAATAATCTTTCTACGTCAAAATTTTGTGTTTGTAGAAGCAGTGAGTTCATTTTTTTCAAGAGGACAGAGGTTGAAGAGGATTGGTTTCACTTCTTTTTCGAGGGCATAAAAAAGAGGTAAGTCTTACCACCATAATGCATATGTCAACAAAGATCTCATGCATGAATTTTTATTTTTCAAAATGATAATGATGACAGTGGAAGGATACATTAATTGGTTTTCAGAAAACATGGCAACAAGGATAGAACCTAAAGACTTCCAGATCGAGCATTGGGAGAAAGACACAATAGAAAAACTTTACCAAGTTTGTCTAATAGGTTTCCTTCAAAATTTTAATGGGCATAATGAGAACATTACAAGGGAATTCATAAATAGTTACAAACAAGAGAAAAATATGGTGGGAAACTCAAAGAGGATCATGATTGAAAGAGAGACATCCTTCCTGTCCATTCCCAGAAGACAAAGAAGAAAGAGTCCAGTAGACATAAGCAGTAAGGAAAAAGGACCTGAGGTGCAAATTGTTGAGACATCTCCCTTAACAAAACAAGCTGATGAAATTATTGAAAGATTGCAGAAGGAGGTCTATGAAAACACATTAGAAGGAGACTCATATTTTGATAATGATGAGATTAAAGCCACTTAATTTGCTAAAGACATCAAAGAACAAGAAAAGGAGAAAAACCTTAGCAAAATCAAAGAATTGACTGATAATTTGGAGGTAAGCAGGATACTGGAGAGGCATTTGAAGAGATAAAATGATACATACAAGAAAAACAATGAAAATTTGATCAAGGAGAATGAGAAACTGAATGAGGAAGTTGAAAAATTGAAAACAAAGAACAATATTCTTTCCATGCAAGCATTCAAATGGCTCAAAGAGAAAAACTCATTGAAGATCAAGTATGAAAAACATAACGTCAAGGTTTCGATATACAAAGAGGAACAGTATAAAGGTATAGATTATCTTTTGCAAGCAGCACAGCTAGAAGCATCTGGGTCAGGTGTTATCACAAAAATAGGACCCTGATAGGCTGATGATCAGACTACCTTAGTGTAACTATTTCAGACCAATCTTTTAGCTGAGGCCTAGCCTCCTTAGCCTGAGAGGGCTCTCTCAAGGGTTAATAATTTTGTATAAAGATAGATGGCTAACTCTATGGTTTGTGGTTTTGTATGTTTGCAGGTTGAAAGATGAAGACAAGATACCATTGGGTTATGGAGTCAATGATAGGGATAAGATAACAAAATACCTCTTCTTACAAAACTAAGGCTTGTATATACTTTAATGAAAGGGTGACACATTCAGGAAAGTCTCAATATCTTAAGGTTCAAAGGAAGTCAGAGCATGAGTGCATGAATTCTGAGTAATGATACCTTAAGATAGTGAAAGGAAAGTATTTAACAGAGATTTGCCCAAGCTTATCACTTAAAGGAAGTCAAAGCACGAATGACCATGAATTCTGAGTAATAAGTATCAAACATTGAATAAACCATCCACATATAGGACCTAAGAACTCAATTCACCATAAATCAACACTTAAAGGAAGTCAGAGCATGTTCACATGAATTCTAAGTATTAAGCATCAAAACTATGGAAGTAAAACATATGAGAGAAGAAATAAAGTTCACTGAAGTGTAATAAGTATCTCAGCTTCAGAAAAAGTCACTTTGTTTCTGTATATATCAATCTACTCAAAGCATTTACAAAAGTAGCTATTCTGATTACCATTTTCCAACCCTTGGTACCTCAAAATATACGTTATTTATAGGCCTTTTAGCCTTTACAACTACCTTGCCAAGTGGCCAAACCATTTTACTTTAACTGACACTTAAAACTAACTGTTGACTAACTTCTAGAGACTAAGACTGACATCTATTCGAAACAAGAGTAAGAGTCCTACTAGGACTAGAACTCTTAATTATTACAATCAAAACAAACTAATCCAAGTCATCCTCGAGAGGAATCCTAACTTTATACCATGCTTCCCATTAACAAAATATTTATATCATGACATCCTTCGTGGAATAACTTTGCCCATCATTTTGGAAAAGTTAGTTTGATGACATGGCACATGTTGGACTATTGTCTTCAAACTCTTATTTTGGCTAAAGTATCCACTTGGCAAAAACTGATACTCTTTGACACCTGATGATGAGTAACCTTACACGTGCTTGATCCTTTTCATGCCTTATCATTATTTGTCATAAAATTGTCTTCTCTACTAAAACTCTGTTTTTTGAGCTATGAAAACAACCTGTTTTCGTAGCGCATCCCAAAAGTTGATATATAATATTTTTATGCTGATTTTAACCCATGGAAGATGTTATTTGACCAAAAAAAAATAAGCATAACCTGTAAAACTACTTACTTCCATCATTTTTTTCTTCTCAAAACCAAAAAGATACTTTCAGAAATTCTGTGGCAAAAACTGGCCTTCAAGCCTGCCACTTGCTACGGAATTGCCTAATACTTAGGTAATTCAATAAAACTTGCATATGATCTTCAAAAAGTATATGAACATGAATGTAGGTATTTTTTTGACAATATAAGACAAAAATATGCTGATATAATTGTTACCTTATTGTATGTCAGTGTTTTCAAGCAGCTTTGTTTACATCTCCTCTTTCCAAGTCTCTTTTATCCAATTCTGTTCTCATTAGTTCCATTTCCTCTTTTAATTCTTTCACTTGCCTTTGTAGGTTTCTCTTCTTTGCTTGTAGGCACCAATTCCTCTTTCTTGTATGTGACACTATGTTGTGCAAAGGTTGTGTCCCTTTCAACTGATTCTTGGCTTTTGCAATAGAATTCTCAAAATGAACAACTTGTTCAGTCACTTTCTTTTCTACTTCATCTATCATCTCTCTGTCTTTCTTATATCTCTCCAACTCTTTCTTAGTTTCAGCCAATTCATCTTTGACAATTTTCAATTGTTCTATCAAAACCTCTTTTTCAGTCATCTTTATAACCTTGTCCTTTCCTTTAGAAGAACCTATCTTAAGTTTTTCTTAAGTCATATCTGTAGATTTATCTATCTTCTTATCCTTGATAGATTTTGTCTCAATAGGTGATATGACAATAACTTATTTTGCTATTTCTCCCATACCTTTATCATTTCTCTTATTACTATCACCAATAGTAACAATTTCTGACATTTGTGACCTGGTATGAGTTTTTCGAGGTTTGAAGATAAAAGCTTAATCATTTGAGGAGAAATCTAATTTTTTAATAATGAGTCCCTTACCTTTAACTTTAGATGCCTGCTCTTTAGCTGCTTTTACTACAGGAGATTCTGCAATGTCAATGGCCTGTAGGATATCTTCAAGTTTACCTTTGCCTTTAACATCTTCTTTAACATTTCCCTTGGATCTCTTAGCTTCAGATTCAATCTTGCTGCATGTAATATGTTTGGTAGTCCTCCTCTTAGTTATAGTTGCTATAGATGATGATATGTCCTGAAATAAATCATCTTGCTCTACCAAATTCTGTTCTGAAAACTTTAAACCTTGATGCTGAGTTGCTTCAATAGCATTGACACCCATTTCTTGCTTGGAAGGAGAGATTTTAGATTTGGAAGCTTTCCTTAGTAATAGGACATCAAGTTCATATCCATTCATGAACAGAAATGAAGCCCATTCTCTGTTTAGTTTGTTTAGTTCCTCCAAGACTAGCAGTTTCATCAATCCATGATGAAAAATAAAAGTTTCATTCCTTTCAGGCTTTCCTTGTACCTTATCTGCCATCTTCCCGAGACTTCTAAAGAGATAGAATGGGATATCTATGAGTTTCTTCCCTGTAAAATGAATCAATAATTTGAAATGATACATATATATGGTTTTAAAAAGCCCTTCACATGTAAAATACTTTTGTATGACTGTTAGCAGCTTAGAAAATTCATCTTTAAGACAGCTCCTAGGAATTCCTTCAGTCATTTGGATTCCTGCATGTTGTGGTTTCAAATATTCATCACAAATTTTCAAGTCAAATTTGGTGGCTTTAAACCACTTCTCTCCAACCCTGGGAATCCCTGTTACTTTAGAGATACTATCCGATGAAATTGGGACATGGAGACAGCCTACCTTTGTAAATGTTCCTCTGAAATTGGCCACAAAAATCTCTTGACACATGTGGATGATTCCCTTGCAATTTCTGAAGGAATTCGATGCATCCTGCCTTTGTAAACAACTCTGTGAAATATTGATTTTCTAAGACCAAGTCTGGAGTTGTAGGTTCATAGCGGAATGGTATACATCCTTTGTAAGCTTTCTTGGGTGTAGCTGTAGCCATTCCCAGTGTGATGAAACGGTGGCTTACCTTACCTCTTTACACCTGTTCAGGATAGACCGCTTGATAACGGAGAGCAACTAAAATGGGATGAGACTGATACAATTGACAAGGGTTTTTACAGGGTAGCTTCCTGACAGAGAGATTCTTTAGCAGCGAATGATGAGTGTGGAAAGATAAAACAGAAAGTCTGAGAGTGGAATGAGAGGATGTATAAACAAATGATGACTGACATGGAAATATTTTAAAATGATGGTTTAAATCTGGCAGCAGGTCCTTGCAACACTAAATCATTCATCATTATTCTTCAAACCATTAAATATTGGCAGAGATTTTGTAGCACGTTTCATTTGACGAGTGTCAGATTTGCTACGAAACTATTAGGTGTTTCCGTAGAAAATCCTGTTAATTTCCTGCTATATTCGCTGCGGACTTAGACAGTTTGGTAACAGATGGAAAAATTTCAGAATTGTGGTCATTTCCAAGTGTCAGCTCAAAACATACTCCTCTGATGTGACTTGGACTCATTTCTTAGACCTTAACCTAAGTTTAAAAAATTTAAATACACCATAAAATTCATCATTTTATGATATTTTACAAACTAAGAAATTTGAAGGAGTATTATGGCTGATTTTCAAGCATCAGATTTTGAAAATTTGTGGAGTGATAATAGGAACAATATCAGCATCAGAACTCAGGAGGTCTAAAAGGAAGAAGCAAGCATGAGGACATGCTTGTACATCAGCATGGGGGAGATGTTGGCCCTCGTTTTTTATCCCATTTTTTTTAAGTAAATACACTTTATTACCATGCTATCCATCCATACACCATCATATTCACTCTATTTTGTCCAATTAATTCATATATAGGTATATAAATTATTTTTTTCAATTTTTACAAATTTTTATAAAGATTGAATTTTAAGTGCATTTTTAGACTAGACCAGAAATTCCCGTAATGGATTCATCGATGTCATATTTGCAGGACACTTGGGCTCGAGCTGGATAAATTTATAGAAATATTGGGAACTAAGATTGGATGTACACCTATTGATTTAGTTAAACAGAGCTTAAACGGGACCGGTCAAAGGTGGTCAAACAAGACCTATTTTTATGGAAATCCCTAGGAAATAGGTCAAATTTAGCATTTTATGGGATTTTCCAGATTTTGAGAGATTAAATGGATGAGATCGACCTGAATATATATGATAAGGATAGCCATGGATGTAGGAGACATTTTAGATGAGTTTGTTTCATATTTTATCTATTTAAGCCTAAGACATTGAAGGCATTCATATGTAGAATTTGTATAACTTAACTTTGATATTTCTGAAACTTTGGGAGCTAATTGAAAATTTTCCTTTGTTGATGTTCTATATGGTGAATTATTTATTGAGTTTCAGCAGTTGAAAGTACTCACAGTGTGCGAGGCAAGGGTGGAGGGCTCCCACACCAAGCTAAGTGCACTTTCTGGTTAATTTAGTTGCAATTTCCTGAACTAGTTTTTTTTTATGCTTAATATGTTAATTAGATGTATGATGATGTGTTATGATTGTTGATGAATCTAATTCTAATTTCTATTATGCATATGAAGGGGCAATCCAATGTTTAAGTAAACTTTCCTTCTATCTGATCAAGAGTTAGAGCTAGAATTCATCTTTCATGCTTTTAAATTATTTTCTGAAGTTCTTGTTTTCTAACAATGGTATTAATCATGAATGAATCTGTAATGAAGGATAGCTAGAATCTCCTTAGTTAGGAGCCTCTTCAGTTATTCTTTCATACATCTTGATCTATTTTTCATTAGTGTTTTTTGGTTTCTAATTCATGAAGTAGTTTTGTAAGAGAAGGACAAACAAGTTCCCCTAAGTTGGGAGCTTCTTCTGTTGATTATTACATAATTGAATTAAGGATTATTTAGTTAAGATTTGTATTTGTAATTTGCATTTCCTTTATTATTAATAATTCATCTTCTAAAATTGACTATGGTTGAAACCCATATATCTTGGAGATGCTTCTAAGTTCTACAACCCTGAATTGATAATAAAATACTTGTGTTAGTTTACCCAGTAAACAACCCAACAGTACTCATATCACATCATGTTTCTCATTCACTTCACAAGGGTAAAATTTCTCAACATCCCTCACTATTTGTACAGGAGAATTGACAAGATGGCATAGAAAGTGCAAAGCAGAGAGCCAGAACATCATATGAACATCCTTTTTCATCACTCTCTTATCAAGATAATTGTCCTTCATCATCTCAATCAATTGCACATTGCTTGGGAGACCTTCATTTAGAATGATGTCTTCATTACTCCACCATCTCAGTCTGCTAGACCAATTCCACCACCAGTATGAGTGCCTTAAAAAGAAACAAGGTCATCTAGCAGGGCTGCAGTGAAGAAGACAAAAAAGGAAAAACAGGTCAAAACCTATCAGAGGGGACCTAGGCAAGTGTTTTCTCCACAGATTGTGAAAGGGACCTTGCCTTCTTCATCGGAAAAGCAGGTACATCAGGATGATGCAGTTGTTCATAAGGAGGCAAATCTTCATGAAGAATAATTAGAGATTGATTTGGTAGACATGGATTTCCAAGATGATCATCAAGTCTCAAACTTAATCATCAAAGAGAAGGATTCCCAAATCAAAGAACTGTAGGACAACTTGGACAGAGCAAGATATGTGATCTCCTACCTTGAGAAAGAGAAAAAACAGCTAAATGACAAGCAAGTGCTCATGGAATTGGAGCTCCTAAATGTTAAGAGTCAAAACACCAATGACTCTAATCAAGCCACCAGGAAAAGACCAAGAACAAGAGGTCTTGAGAAAGCATTGGAAAAACAGCAACTTGAGGTTGAAAGCCTCACTTTTGAGGAGAGGATTGCAAAAGAGATTGAGGATGACAGAGAGGTTTGGCTTGATAGAGTGAACCTACACCTGAAGAAGCTCCTTTAAAAGTCCAATAAAGACAACAACATGCTCAGAAACATGGCCAATAGGTACAAGACAAGGAATCAGATCAGTAACATCAAAATCAAGCAGTTGAAGGATAAATTGAAGGAAACCCTACCCAAGAAAAAGGACAAGGGAAAACTTGAAATTCTTACTGATGCTTCTTTGATTACTTAAGACACTTCATCAGCATTCTATCTACCAATTTTGAGATTTTTTTGGTAACATTTTGTAATTTTCTGCATTTTGACAATTTTTTGCTGAAATTCAGCACAGTGAGCTTGTAAAAAGCACAGCACCTAGGGGTTTGTGCTTTCTCTAGGAGCCTCCAAATGAAAACTGGCCACCACCATTGGATTCAGAAGGCCCTCTACATTTAATTTTTATTATAGGCACTCAAAAATAGGACAATCTGGCTAGGAGAAATGGCCAAAAACACCTAAAAAATCACCTTTCTGGCCCTATTTTCAGGTTGGCACTGCGCTTTGGAGTAGTGTTGGAATATTTCACTTTTGGAGGCCTTAAACTCATCATTTTTAGAAACCAATGGCATTTTTGGAAACTATACAGGAGAAACTTTCCAATGAGATATCATGAGCTCAATTTGGACTTCATGAAGTGTCTCAAATTCAGCCTTGAATTTGGCGATGCGCTCTTGCTTCAGGCGCTGCTCTCCAGCCAAAGGCACTACACTTTTTCCAGTTTGTTGTTTTTTCTAAAAATTTCCAGATTTTCTTAGTTTGGTCGAAGAATTCATGAATTTTACTGATGTAATTTGATTATATAAATGTAATTAAGTTACTTTTAGTTACTAGAGGGTAAATACATTAGGTAAAAGTGTATTTGTGGATGAATGAATCAGTTTCACCAAAGTTAGGGATGATTTGGTTGACCTCCCTAGTATTCGGGTTTTCAATTCAATATTTTAGGGATTATCTCCCCAAGTCAGGGATTCGATCCCTGAGAGTGGGAGAATTTTGTTTTGGCCTATATCTTCCACCTCATTTCTCTTTACAAGGGTTGGATGTTATTGTATTGATCAGAGAACACTATTGTATCAGACTTTTGGCAGGAATTTATTGACAGAGTTTCAGCTATTTTTATGGGATTCATGTGGTAATGTATTTTAACACATTTTCTTCTTCTATTTACAGGTGTGAATGTTTTGTACTTTCCATGATTGTGTCATTTCTATAATATGGTTTACTCTTAAGTGAGATAAGCATAATTCATTTTTAATGCTTTGTTTTGGGAGAATCATCATAAAAGTGTTTCATTTCTTCAGTTTAAAAAGAATTCATGTATGCCATGCTCTTTTTAGCACATCGCCAATCTAATTCACTCCACCAAACCTCCTTAAAATGTTAAAGTACCTACCTACCTTGCCCCATCAAATGTCTACAATTTCTGGTCCTTTTTCCCTGACCTGGTTTCCTCTTTGACCTAATTCACCCATCCAGCAACCAAATCAACCAATAAAAACCCTAGAGCTATTATACATAGCCTAAAACCTAATTTATCCAGCCCTCTTGGCTATGATACCTTGTAGAGATCCCTCTCCTACTTATTAAGGCTAGCTACTTGGTAAGATCTTAAATGTGGTTACCTTTGTTGGTCTCTTATTAGCATCGGAGATCTGGTAGAGCGCTAACACTACTAACCCCAGGTATTTCCTCACCATAAATTGGTATGACTATCGCTGCTTCCATTTACAAGCTCCAACCTTGGGTCACTGAACTTCCATTGTCAGTTACAGCCATTTCTCGTCATCATGCCTAAGTTAACCTAACACACCCCGCCTGATACATCAGAGATCTTGGTCCCTTGCATCAGCACTTCTCTCGGTCGGTTGAGGCTTCCTTCTTGTCGACTTCAACAACCATCTTCAAAGAAGGAGGCAGTACCTTGGATGGCTCCTCACCTCAATAGGGGCATTCTCGGATGGCACTATGGGAGTCATCATTTCCCATTGATGTCATCGATCCTCTTGACATTTGACTTCAACATAAGCTTTCATGTCAAGATGTTATCGTACTTCACAACCATTGCACTCTGTTAGAATTTGTAGAAGACCTGAGCCATCATAAGCATCTCTTTCAGCAATGCTTACATGGGAAGTTTCCTAGTCAGAAACCCATGCATACAACGAGAATTTACTCTAAAAACATGTCATACCAAGATTGTGCATGTGGGCACCACATTCAACCTATTGTCAAATAAAACACGCCCCTGAGGGCGTCAGCAACCGTCGTCATCAACCAAATAGTAGGTCACTACCTTACAAGTGACACAGACAGAACTTCTATCTGTCAGATAATATTAACTAGCCAAAACATCACA
The DNA here is from genome assembly GCA_034641835.2 of Pinus albicaulis. Lineage (NCBI taxonomy): Eukaryota > Viridiplantae > Streptophyta > Pinopsida > Pinales > Pinaceae > Pinus > Pinus albicaulis. The sequence continues at coordinate 3,424,960 of CM076578.1, forward strand.
AGCATGGGACATGATCATCTCATAGAAATATTGTATTTATTTTATCTCTTGCAGGTTTCCAACAGATCATGGTACCTATTTTACTCACGAAAAGGGGTCTCCAGCCTCAGGTTTCACACAATTTACCCTCTCTCTCTCTCTCTCTCAAACAGATTATAAAGAAAAAGAAACTATAATTTATTTCGATTATACAGTTCTTCCTAGACCTCATACATTAAAGGCAACTATTATCATTGGAAAATCATACAAGAAAAACATATTAGGAAATGTCAAGCAGAAAGTACAGATAAGGAATTAAAGGGAAGGAAGACATTACAGGATCTGAAAATTTTAACTTTTCCTAAGTTTAAAAAGGAAAATTTATCAAATAGTGCACAGAAAGCAGTGACCCCAAGTAATCTGCATGACCTTTTCTTCGATAGCAGCGAATATCATCGCAACTATCCCTCAGATAGTCGCACGGTCCTGAGTATGCGGAAATTCACCATCTGGGACCACTTGGCACACTTGAAGAAGAAGATTCCCACTCAGTCCAGCCAAGCACAGCTACCTTGGAGCCACCTTGAGGCCTTAGTGCAGCACACAAAGGAATCAGCTTCCCACTCTTGTGTCAACATCCATCTTGTACCAAGAGAGTGAGGGAAATTTTGAAATTTATCTATAAAATATTGCCATGGGAAGAGGAACAGGAGAAAACAGTGTTATGTTGGCCAAATTACTTGAGATCAAACAAGATTTTTGTTTTCCAAGCAGCAAGGAGTGGAAGGATTAAGTTTTTGGCCACCCAACACCTCAATCCAAGAGAATAAGTTCACCAAATGTCTATTATTCTACCATTTTTCGAGGAGATAGAGAGACTTGCAAGAAGCTTAAAGGGAAGAGACCCCCTTGCCTTGAATATTAGAGCTCCATAGCTCTAAGGATTCATTGCAAGTGATTTAGCATCCTATTATCTTATACCGTCAACAACTAATAAAGGTAGTGTTCTCCATTTGAATTATTAGTGTGTTTGACTCGGTTGAGCCTGTTATTGTACATGAGTATTTTGTTTCTTGTTTCTTCTTTAATGTAGCATGCTATGTTATTTACTTAGTGTTGCGGGTAATGTTACCCTAAGGTCTTGGGTTGATAAACCTTCACAGATCAAGGGCATTTCATTACAAGAAGGACTCACTTAACCAACTTCTATGCTTTAAACTAGAAACTACAGGTTGCAGACCTTACCCGGATATCCCTCGGTTGAAGTAGATCCCACGGGGTGAAAACCCCCTGCAACTCTTTGTGCTCCAAAATCTGTAAACCAGCAAAGAAAAAGCACAAAATCCTAGTTGTGCAACATATATATGTTCTAGATGTTAGTGAAAATCATGCATAATCTCATAAAAACAATATTAAATGAACAATTTAAGATCATTACACATGTATAAAATATTATTGACACGTAAACATCAGGAACAAGATGGCTCTTCTTTTATTAATGACATGTACAGTAAAAAAATGTGGATAGATCACCTGAAATCTACCACGGCCTTCGAGCATACCTTCCTCTGGATCCGTCCAACCCTAACCTCGCAAAACTTATTCCAAGAATAGTGCACAATGGATGTCACATAAGGTAAGTGAAAATCTCAAGGAAATAAGGGTTTCCTGAAAATATATGGGAAGTGCAGGAGGCACAGGGAATATATCAGACTTGGATAGGGCTCCAACAACGTATAATATCTATATTTCGCTCTCTCTTCCTCTCTTAGGCCATTCCCTTGAGGGGATTTTATACTCCCTCAAATTAGTTTTTATTGTTGGTAACAGTTAGGCCACGGGCTGGGGTAGTTAAGTTACAGGAACAACCATAAAACCCGCCTCTAAAATAGGGAAATTATATGTTTTTTAATGTTTAAAAAGGCATACGCAGTTCTCTATGAATGGACTCACGTGTATACGCGAAAAAGTCTGGGTAGAGTCGCGTATGGGTTTTAAAACTGTTTTTTGAGAAATATGTCCAAGTCTGAAGGGAAGGTTTTCCCAGGGCCAATCCATAAGTCATCAAGTATATGATGGTGATAAATGATGCTATAACAGACTCCCCCTAATATATGAGGTCAGAAGGGGTACATGATGGCCGAAATGTATTATGTGCATAGAAAGAACCTTGCGAGGACTAGAGAGGAATTCACCAGATTTCAGCCTGCCAAAAAACCAATGAGAGAGATCAAAAATATAGCTCATGTCTGAGGCGGGCATACCCATGCTCAGTGAAAGAAAAGCATGTCTGCATATGAAGTATAGAGCAGATCCAATATGTATACAAGTATAGCTGAAATGTAAAGTACATAGTGAATCATCTGATCACTACCTGGAAGTATAAGTCAAAATCAGGTCCAAGTATCACATATAGAAGACTGATCAATGATGCTGCAACAAATATCTGATCACAGAATTCACAACTGAATCTCCAAGTACCAAATCATAAGTGGTGGAAAAAATGGTACAACACGCAACTCGGGAGCCAACATATAAGATTTTGCTATGATGAAACTGCAACATATAAGGTTGGATGGTGTCACTGGCAGAAAACTGAAGGAGTTGTCAAAGTGAAACAAAGCATGTTGATGCAAACCCGAGGTCTTCATTGATCACCATGGCACAATTCTACACGATGGAAATAAATGAGCTGAAGTCGACCATGTGAGAAATTGTTTGATTATCGGTCATTGATGTATATCGTTAACAAACGCGAGACAACCCACTGATAATGATAATGAGTGTCAAGGTGCCCCAGTACAATCTAGCAAGTGTGAATAAATGAGTTGAAGTCGAACACTTGAAAGAATCTACCAATCAAGAGGCAATAATGTATCCTCACTATCGATAGTGAAGAGTCTGCCACTGATGACTGCAAACCCTAAGGTACTGACAAAAGGACTCTAGACCTTATTCCCAGAGCAATGTGTCAAAGTCGATGGGAAAATATCTGCTCAAAGGAAGGCATTAAGGCATTCCACATCAGTCCAGTGCGAGTGTAACCCATAGGCCAAGATTTGGAAGGAATAGGACGAAGTAAAGTGAATTAACCAACCCGAAGTACATTTCCATCATGCACAAGATGAAGCTAGTGCATGGCAGAAACCCTTTGAACCAACCAATAATGAAAGCTGACAAAGAGACTAGATATCCACCGATAGGTTCAAATGGAAATCAAGGTACTGCACGAATCCCAGGTGTGATAATGTAATCTGATGTCAAACACAAGGGAAACCACTAAGTCAAAGACCCATGATGATGATCAAATGTTGAGCACAAGGTCACCTATCAATGATGTAAATAGGGCCAGGGTGTGGCTCTAGGTTTACTCTCAGAGCAATATGTCGTAGTCGATAAGAGACAAACCTGCCAGCAAGAAGTCAGTGGAGACATTCTCAAACCAGCACGAGCAAAGGACGAAATATATAATTTGATAGAACAAGATACTGACAAGACATGGAAGGCCGACTGAAAAAAGAGTCAAGAGACACTGCAGAAAGGCCGACTGAAAAAAGAGTCAAGAGACACTGCAGAAAGGCCGACTCAGGTTAAATTCCCTTGAACAAAACCACGACTCATGTTGACTATGGTAGAAAATGATAACTTTATATAAGTTTGTCATGCAGGAGGCATAAACAAACCCTCCATATGATTGGAAGAGATAACCAACTGGGGGAGAACTGACTCATGAAACAAGGTTATGGCCTCTCCTAAGTCAAAAACTAAAACCTTCCCAAATGGAGAAAAGACTTAGCTTTTTTGTGCTTTGTTCAAGGGCGACACAACTGACACTGTAGTTGCAATCAAGTATGGAAGTAATATCTCGTTCCCGCTCTTTTTCAAATATTTAATTTTTTTTATATTTTTAGTATTCAAAGCCTGAAAAATAATAAAAGAATGCTATATTACAATAGATAGAACGAGTGTTGTGAAACAGATGCACTAGTTCCTGGGATAGGAGCAATCCTATGCTCAATGCAAGGTGGCGAAAACTGGTAAGTGACACTCAAAGGAATGTTCCATCCATGAGTAAAGGTGTCAAGTCGCAGAAGCTAAGTGAATGCATGGTTAACTTGTACAAAAAGACATGGTCAAAATATGGCTTACACATGAGTCCAAATGAAGCTGGTTAAAGGCCAAGATAAACAAGTAGTCAATATGCAATGCAGTAATACAACTCGACAACATAAGGGAGCCTCTAGGGTAAATGGCCAGAAAAAATGATAGCGAAGAAGGAGAAGGATGAAGCTTCAACGCATAATTCATGGTGGGGCTAAAGAGGACACCCGAGCCTACATAAATTGCAGCATGGGCGACAAATGCTAGTGAGGAACTAACTAGGAAGCCCATGTAAAGGATGGCTCTACCACCAAGTCATGATAAAGAAATCGGCGAGTGAAATGGGTTAAGTACTCATGACATGATGGGATCGGCCCTATGGCAAGTGATCAGAATGGAGGCTAGTATGCAAAGATGCAATGAAAAGTGAATTCCCTAACCTATATGCCAATTCGAAATCAAATACCTGCCATGATAGGTCAGCGGTCATGGATCTGAAGGAAAACTAGGAAAATCTCGAATTTAGCAAAATGTACCTGAAAAATGCCTTTCCCAACACTTACAAGCCAAATGGTTATACAGCCTTAGTAAATTTCAAAAAATAAGCACAATCGAAATTTGTGAAATTTTTTCAAATTCTGGGGATAAATACACAATTTTATTCACATTTTGACCAATTTCACATTGCAGAAGTGGACAGAGAGCTTTGGGGCAAAAATTCCTCTTCTCAAATACGAAGCAATCAACCACCAAATCACGCCAAATCAATTAAGTAAGCTTTAAACTCATCTTATTCATCAATTTTGTTCCTATTTGAAGAAAAATTTTGGAATATTGACCGTAGAAAAGATATTTTTATTGAAACCCTCTGTACATACGTGGGTTCGTATGGACGAACCTGCGTATGATACATGACTGTGTACAAGCGAGGTCGTGTATGCGTAGAGTGAAAATTTAAAACTTGTTTCTAATTAGCCATTTAATGATTTTTCCCAGGATGTCCATCAGCTGGAGAGAGCATGAGAATAGTGAAATTGACAATGAGGTGATGGAGGATCAAACTTTCTTAGATATTCTCCGGAATTGCAGATTGCTCAAATTTTTCAAAATGCCCAATATGAAAAGAAATGTTTGTTTGCTTCAAATGTTGGTTGATCATTGGGAACCGAAAGAAGATTGTTTCATAATTGATCATATTCCACTACGCATAGAAGTGGAAGATGTATACTTCATTACTAGACTCTCTTGAAGGGGAGAACCAGTAGACTTGCACGGAAAGCCTGTTGGAGGGCTTACCGTAGAAGATTACGTCCAAGTCTATTGCATAGACACTGCACAGAAAGTGGGAACGCAGATTCCCATCAAAGATATGAAATATTTATACATAAGATTCTTCTCTTTACCATTGGCAGAGTAGCAGGATCAGCTTCTCTCCATCAGGCTTCACGTACACACATGAGCATAGCAGTGGAATGCTTGATTCATCTTCTTGATTGGTGCACAGCCTTGCTGAGAAATATGAAAAAACAATTGACTTCAATCCGAAAATAAAAGACTAAACACTTTGGATACGGTACAATCTTGTTGACATTCTTCTTCGAGAGGGTCCCAGGGCTTCGGCCCAAGGTCATCTCAACTATCAGTAGCCCGAGAGATCCAAGAATAGCCCGATGGGCAGATCTGATGAATATATTAGGGGGAAGTGAAGTTTCCTGGAACACTTGGCATGATGAGTTCTTCCAATGGTGGGAAGAACAATTCATCACAGTGGAAGATTATCCCTATGCTGGGATGGACTTTCATGCAAATCCAGATCTAGTCCTGCCACCTGGTGCAGCATGGGGCACAATTGGTGAGATTCCATTTTTTATTTTTTATTATATGATTTTTTTTATGATTTTTTCAAAGTATAAAAATGAAAAAATGTTTTTTATTGGACTAAATGACTTACAAAATTATGATGATCATGATGCAAACATGGGACCAGTGAAGTCGGAGGGGTACCCAAGGCACAAGCGCCACAGAGGTGAGGCAGATGCTGAAGACCCTGGCAGGACATTCCATGTAGTATAGAGGAACTTAGAGAGCTTGACTCGCCAAGTGCCTATGGCTGCTATAGAGGACCTACCGGAGGCTATCCAAAGACGGGTGGTAGGAGTACCACAAGACTGGGTGCGGTTATTCTGTCGTGTAGCGACTTCCATTGTGTTTTATAGGAACATAAATGTTGGGCAGGGACCTCGGGAGTAGATTATAGATATGTTCGGATGACTGTAATATTTTTTGATGATAAACATGATCGGGCATAAGCCCCAATTTTTTAGGACATGATGGTCAAGATTTTGTATATTTTTTAACACTGTGATATATATATATATATATATATACAGCGATTTATATGATGTGATGACTCAAATGTATGAGAATGAACGATGTATTTGATATATTTTTTACAGTATGGAATGATTAATATGCCAATCAATTGCTTGATTAGCCAATAAGTCTTCCATCCCATTGTCAGCCTGAGGAATATGAATGAAAGTGATAAATTGAAATGATCATTGTAACAAACATACCCTAAAAAAAAATCAATGTAAAAATGGGTCTTGGACACGATATGTGTTGTTCAACTACAAAACCACCAACTTTAAATCCAAGAAAACTACTAATGAATCAATATCCAAAGATATTCCCTCCGAGAGTACGCTGACCACTGCAGTGTATTCAGCTACATTGTTCAAAGTAGGACCAATGTAGACACCTCTTGAAACTAACAACTGACCGGATGGATAATGGAGTACCCAAGCCACGGAAGCCAAGTTCTAGGTATGTCTACTAGCACCATCGGTGAAACCAAAGTGAATCATGTCATCCAATATCACCTGCCAAAGCAGATCAAATTCATCAAAATCACACCAAAAATCGAAACCCAGATATGTACAAAAAATAAAATATATACAACAAAGCAAGATGCTAGGCCTAAGCCTAGGCATAATAATTTTTCAAATAGAGCCCATTTTTGGGCTCCTCCAACTCATTTCCATCAAATTCAACCACGGCATCAGGTCCTTTCTTCAGGACCTTTTTAACGATAAAGGGGTCATACCACATAGATTTGAACTTGCCTTCCCCCAAGGCATCCTTCTCTTGGGCATAAACCAAGACAAGGTCACCTTCAGAGAAAACCCTAGGTTTGACCGCCTTATCGTACTGAACCTTTACCCGTTTCTTATGTGCCTCATTCATCATAGCTGCATCTTGATGTTTCTCTTCAAGATGTTCCAGATGAAGAAGGTGTTCTTCAAGACTGGAAGCATCAGGAAGAAGCTCAATATCTAACTTAAGAGAGGGAATTTCGCATTCAATAGGAAATATAGATTCCAACCCATAAGCTAGTTGAAACGGAGTAAAATCGGTTGCAGTTTTAACTGACATCTGGTATGCCCAAAGTGTAGGATACAGCATAATATTCCAATTGGATCTAGCTTTATCAATCGTCCATTGAATAATTTTCTTCAAGGATTTGTTCACAACTTCAACTTTCCCATTGTCCTAAGGATAATAAGGAGATGAATGCTCCTGCCGAAAACCTAATTTCAGAGCCAATTCAACAATCATGCTGTTCTGAAAATGACTACCATGGTCAGTGAAAATCTCTTTAGGGATACCAAAGTGAGAAATGAGTTGATTGAAGAGGAATAGAGCTGATTTCTCACCATCATTCCCAAAAGTAGGCATAGCCTCCACCCACTTTGTGAAGTAGTCTACAGCTACGATAATGTACTTGTGACCTTTAGTCGAAGGCGGGTTACAGGTAGTATAATCAATACCCCACTTTGTAAAGGGACCAACAGTTATGATAGGAAAGAGTAGAGTTGGATGAGCATGCATATTTCGAGAATAAACCTGACATGAATGACACTTTTGACCGATTCAATACAATATTTGAAAATTGAAGGCCAAAAGTATCATGCACGCAAGATTTTTTGGGTTGTAGCAAGCCCAGATAAATGACCACCACAAGCTCCATTGTGGCAATCATTCAGCACAACCTCAACTTCTTCGAGACTTAAGCAGCGTCTAAGGATCGAATCGACCACGCGATGATATAAAGTGTCACCAATAATCAAATTATTTTTGAAAAGTGACGTAACTTCTGGTGCTCATCTTTCGAAAAAGTCGAGGGAAACCTCGCAGTCTAGAGATAAACTATGAGATCCCCATACCAAGTATCCTATGAATAAATGAGAAAAAGATGTTCATCAGGAAATGACTTTTCATAAACAATCTCTTCTCCACAGGGAAACTCAGAGATCAATTCCGCAAAAACTAATGATTTCTTGGACTTGGCAGACATAAACTCAATATCAAATTCCTGCAAAATCACAATCCAGTGATTGTATTTTCCCCAAATCACTCGCCTACTAAGAACAAACTAAAATGGATTGACTGCTGCCAAAACATAAGTTTTTCGAAGGAGAATATAATGTTTGAGCCGCTGAACAGTGTGAACAGCTACTAAAGCAAGTTTCTCTATCAGAGAATATCAGAGTTCAGGACCTACCAAACCTCGACTAAGGCAGTACATAACATGCTCGGAAAGAGCATCATCTTCCTAAACTAGAACCATACCAATGGTAGATTCTGTTGCCGCGAGGTACAAGAGGAAATCCCTACTATAATCGAGTGGACTCAATAAAGGAAAAGAGGTCAATGATTTTTTCAAAGCATCGAATGAGTGTTGAACAAAGTCATCCCAAAAGAATGGAACTCATTTCTTTAATAATCTCATAAATCCCTTTGTAATCTTAGCATGATTTACGATGAACCTCCACAGGAAATTAGCTTTTCCTTACAGACTTTGAAGTTGATGAATTGAAGACGGGGGAGGCAACTAAAGTATTGCCTCAACCTTGAAGGGATCTACCCGAATCCCTTCTGTAGACACGATGAATCACAACAACTGATCGGATGTTACAGCGAAAACACACTTTTTCGGGTTCAACCAAATTTTTTAATACCGACATCATTCAAAAACTTGATGGAGGTGAGAAGCATGATCAATTTTCTTGCGAGAAAGAGTAGCTAAATAATCCAAATATGCCTCGATAATATGTTTGATTTCGTGGAAGGCGTAAGACATGGCCTGCTAAAAATTAGCTCCAGCATTTTTTAGGCCAAAAGGAATTTTCTTGTAAGAAAAGGTACCCCAAGGACAAATAAATGCAGTCTTATGCCGATCTTTAGGATGGATAGTAATTTGATTATATCCAGAGAAACCGTCCATGAAGGAGAAAATCTCATTCCCCGCGAATTCATCGATGATCTAATCTAGAAATGGCATGGGGTAATTATATTTAGGACATCCTTTATTTAGATCCCAGAAATCAATGCAGACTTGAATCGTTCCTTGTTTCTTTTCCATAGGAACTGGATTTGAAACCCACTCAGTTAATGGAACGGGGTATACGAACCCTGCCTTAAGCAGCTTCTCCACCTCAGCTTTGATAGTTGCTGCCTTCCTCGGATTGACCGGACGAAGATTTTTCCTGATATGCTTAGCATTTTTGTATGTCTTGATCTCATGTTGGACAATAGATGGATCTATACCAGGAATTTCCTCATAAGACCAAGCAAACACATCACAAAATTCTCAAAAGAGATTGGTGTAATTCTGAATCTCTTCAGGGGAACAGTCAGCTCCAAGGGACCACTCGACTCCAATGAAGACATTCTCTATAATGTTGGGATCTCTGGAGATGTTCACCGGGTAGTAGGAGAAATAACAGCCATGTTCCCTTCAGCAAAAACCTGTGTTGGCTCTAAAGGGTTCAGGACTAGGTGAACAGGTCCAGAAGACTAAAGGCTAGGGAAACTTGATTCAAATTCTCACAAGTCTGATAGAAAGTAAGACCGATGATCCAAATCATCCCATGGTCTCTCTACACCAGTCATTGCTTCAAGGATAGCCTCTTCAGATGGAAGAGTGGTATCAAGGCAATCTTGAGCAGAAGATGAACTGAGAGTCCAAGTTGTAGCCACATCTCCATCCAATTCCTCTGATGAAAGAGAAGCTGGAATGGAATCTACAGAGTCAACAATAGATCTATAATCAATCTCAGCTGCAGACATAGGAAATGCCATTCCACCCACTTGACCTTCTTCTAATGTGGAAGTAAGAGAAGGTAAGGTCCAAGGGTCTGAAAAATAATGAGTTCTGAAGAACTCTCTCCAAATAGGAACCCTGGAGAATGAAATAGCATTGATATGAACCGAAGGAGGTAGAAGATCAAAAGTACCCATCAAGGAAGTGTACATACTAACCCCCATATTCTCAACAGGTTGCTTGGTATCCTTCACCAAAGGAATGGTTGAGTCAGAAGATGCATTCGAATCTACAGGAGAACAATCCAGTTGGTCGACTGTGACAATACTCCCTTCGCGAGGGAAAGAAACAATACGAAATAATGAGGATGCAATAGCATCCATCTCATAGATCCAATTTCACCCCAACAGAAGGTTATATTCTAAGCTTGCATCGACTATCTCAACTTTGATGTTAACAATTTTGCCCCCAACACAGATGGGCAAAGCTGGAACAATACCATGCGGCCTGTGAGAATGACCATCAAACGCAATCAAAAGAGTGGCTGAAGGAAAAGCTTCGGGAGATCCAATACCCTTCCAGCATGCAAGAGAAATTACACACGTGGAAGCTCCCTCATCAACAACCGTTTGAAAGATATTGAATTTCCGATAAGTTGACCTAATATGGAAATCCATATGATGAGGAAGTCTCTTTTTGAAATTTGACATATCAAATGTGATCATCAGATAATTCTTCATATCAACAGCCCCAATAGCATTGATCAAAGCACTTCGTTGTGCAGGACAATACTGAAGCACCTCTAATGAAAACATGGCACAAGGACTTTAAGCCAGATCTTCTACAATCAAGTAGTTCTGGGAAGCCCTGGCATTAGGATTGATTTTCGTACGCTTTGAAGACCCTTTCGGCATCTGAGGTATAGGCTCAACAGCAAGCCTCAAAATATGAAGTGGCTCAACACTATCAGTATCACCCTTAGCTTTCAAAGACTCATCTTCGCCATAATCACGAGATCTAGTAGAGATATCTGCGTGAGCACTCATCATGTATATGTTTGATGTATTTCCCCTTCCTAGCTGCCCCTAGAGGGAGCCCCAGTATTTGGATTCGCGCCAGCAAGTAATTTTTGCCCTTGGGGAAAAGGGTTTGTCAGCACATCCTGGGAACTAGAAGAACCTTGTTGACCTAACAAGCGTTGTTCATCTTAAATTTTAGGGAAAATGTGCGTAATATGGTCTCCAATCCACAAATTGCATGGAAACTTTCTTTTTTTTATCCTTTTTACCCTCTCCAACATGATGGTTGGATTTGTTCGCATTCCCCTTCCCATCCTTGTCCTTTTTCTTTTTATTTCGTCCCTTCTTCTTCCCATCGGATTTTTTATTTACTTTGGGGTTAAAATTTTGGACGGAATTGATTGCCGAGGATTGGGAAGGAGTTGACACTGAAGGCACAGCCTGACCAGAAGAAGCAGATTGTATAGACAACTATTGCAATTGACTTAACAGGTTAGTTGTACCGCTATCGATCGAACCGATAAGCCCATCACCATGAGGACCAGGTTTAGTTTTGGATAAGTCCAATTTGGAGTGAGGAGCATCCAGCAAAATTCTATTAAGGACTCTAGACTGAGAATAAATCAGTTCTAGCTGTTGAGCCCTAAAAGTAGCCTGATCTTCAGAAAATACCCCTAAAAGGGATACATCCTTAGAAATTTTTAGCTGTAAATATTTCAAAAACCATTCAACAAGGAATTTATTTGGGATTTGGGCTTTAATGAGCCTCTTCCTTCTTCGCCATTCCTGAATATCATCAGAAATGTGAGTGTCCTTGTCCTGCTGAAAATTTGCGAGGAGGTCAGTCCCAGCGTCATATCGGACAGGTAACTGAAAATGATTTAATAACATGGTAGCCAACTCTCCAAAAGTAGAAAAACTGCCCCTAGTTAACTCGATGTAACATTTGGCCGCATTTCCAATTAAGGTTTGTTGAAATAATCTCAACCTAATCGAATCATCGATCAGGGAATTCGATGAACACCATAAATGGAAAGTGGTGATATGATCTGCCGGATCTTCACCAGTCTTCCCTTCAAACTTTGGAAATTCTGAGGGGAGCTTGGTGGGGACTGGAAGCCAACTCGGACTATACCGAATAGGATCGTTATTCAATTTTGATAGATCTAGTAAGCTTAACATTGCCAGAAATGGTAAGCGTGGAGGAACCTGGGAGTTCCATCCCCCATAGGAAGGATTCCCCACATTCTGAAAAGAATAACCTGGATTTTTTGAGACACCAAGTTGCTAGATGTTGTTCATAGAAAATTTTGGGCCATAAGAAAATCCTTGTGACCCAACATTCGTGTTAGAGAATTAAATATTACAGAGCAATGAAACACATAAAATATGCGGAAAATACAAGCACACAAAACACATAAAACCAGAGAGACACAGATATACGTGGTTCACCCAGTTTGGGCTATTATTGCCCACTTTATCAGCTTCTGGCCTCTTTCCTTTTCATATCTCAAGAAATGAAGAGACAAAACTCATGAAGCAAACTTAGCTTTCAGGAATATCCTCTCCCCTGGTTTCCTTCCTTCTCTCCCTCTCTCGTTTTCGTCCGAATACACTCGATAATAAGGCCCGCATTACAATACCCTCATATATACAAGGGGTTGCCTTCTAGGGCAAAAAACCCTAATCTAAACATAACTTCTACCGTCAGATCATTTGCCTAATGAACGGTCCAAATTGACTATAAATTACTATACTCTTACAAGGCAATTTTACACTGAAAGGGGAGTGGTGGGGGCGCCCGCCCCCGACTCGCCTGGGGGATGCCCAAAAGCGCTGCTACCCCGGACCCCCCCACGCAACACCACCCTCAAGGCGCCCCTTTTAAGGTACAAGGGTCCAATGTCGTGATACAAAGTAAACAAGGTAATCAGGCTCCACACCCAACACCTCTTGAGGAGACTGATTGTAGCAACTCCACCACTACTTCATTTTCTGGACAATGACTCCTCTTTGGACCTGGTTGTTTCTCATCTTCATCGTCATTCTTGAAGACCAATTGAAACCGAGCATGTTCTCAGTTCCTCAATGGTTACAACTTTTGTTAGCATATCTGCAGGATTCTGGCTAGTGTGTATCTTTTCCAGCTTCAACTCTCCATCTTCCAATACTGACCGTATGAAATGGTACTTGAGATGTATGTTTAGACCGAGAATGTAGAAGAGTTTTTGCAAGATGAATAGCATCTCACATCACAGTGTGCCCATATCATGCTTCTTACCCAATTCATCCATAAACCTTTGTAACCAAATCATTTCTTTACTAGCCTCTATAGCAGCAACATACTCGGCTTCTGTTGTTGAAAGTGCAACAACACTTTGGATTTTTGAAACCCAACTGACACATGTTCCACCTACAGTAAATACATATCCTATAGTGCTCCTCCTTTTATCTCTGTCACCTGCCATATCCGCATCAACATATCCCTGTAGAGCAATGTTTGAACCACCAAAGCATAATGCTTGATTTTTGGTACCTCTCAAATATCCGAGAATCCATTTTACTGCCATCCAATGTTCTTTTCCTAGATTTTTCATGTACCTTCTTACAACTCCCACTGCATGTGCAATATCAGGCCTTGTGCAGACCATTGCATACATTAAGCTTCCAACTGCTGATGCATATGGAACTTTAGACATATAATCCATGTCTTCTTGGGTCTTTGGGCACATCTTCTTACTAAGTTTGAAATGGCTAGCAAAAGGTGTACTAACTGGTTTTGCATTCTGCATATTAAATCTTTTCAACACCTTTTCTATGTACTCATTCTGAGACAGTGTTCATTTGCGATTTTTCCTGTCTCTAGTTATCCTCATACCAAGGATTTGTTTTGCAGCTCCCAAATCCTTCATTGCAAATGAATTTGCCAATTTTCTTTTGAGCACATTTACTTCCTACATGTTAGATCCTGCAACAAGCATGTCATCTACATACAATAACAATATAATATAGCTGCCATCATTTTGCCTTTTTAGATAAACACAATGATCAGAGTGACATCTAGTATAACCTTGTCCAGACATAAACTTGTCAAATTTTAGATACCACTGCCTTGGAGCCTGTTTTAAGCCATACAAGCTCTTCTTTAACCTGCACACCAATTTTTCTTTCCCTTTTACCTCATATCCTTCTGGTTGCTGCATGTATATCTCTTTCTCCAAATCTCCATGGAGAAATGTTGTCTTTACATCTAACTGTTCAAGATGTAAATCTTCCGCTGCTACAAGACTTAAAATAGTTCTGATTGAAGTCATTTTAACAACAGGAGAAAATATTTCATCAAAATCAATACTTTTTCTATGCAAACCACCACAAGTCAGCTTGTACCTCTATTTTTCCTCTGATATAGTAAATAAATTCAGAACTCCATTTATTCTCTCTACTTTTTACTTCCACAGTAACTGATCTAAGTCCTTAAAGCCTGGTTAAGTATTAAGTGAGTTTCCATTTTCCATACAGGTTCCACTTCTTCCTGCTTTCAACCTGCATTGCTTCTTCATAACATTTAGGTTCACCAGAATCATTCAACAATAAATAATATAATGAAGGAGAGTATCGTTCAGGGGGTCTACTTATCCTGGTAGATCTTCTAACACCACTTTCAGGTGTTTGAGGTGCCTGTTGCTGTTGTGGTAGTTGCTGTTGCTGTGGCTGTTGATTATTATTATTTTCAGGCACCTTTACTTTTTCAGTTATCTCATCAAGAACCGTGTATTCCTTGCTTTCTTTTTCCTGTTTCTTTTCCTTCAGCTGATTCTTATACAAGACCTTTTCATTGAATATTACATCTCTGCTCCTAATGATTTTGTGATTTTCATAATCATATAAGAGATTACCAAAATCATTAGCACAATATCCAATAAAGGTACATTTCTTTGATTTTGCCTCAAGCTTTGTTCTGTTTTCTTTATTAATATGGACAAAATCCTCACAACCAAAAGGCTTTAAAAAAGAGTAGTTTACCTTTTTACCTGTCCATGCTTCCTCTGGAATACCACCATCCAAGGAACTTGAAGGCCCTCTGCTGAGCCAGATAAACAAAGCAGTGATTCTTACAAAGATCTGCCCAAAATTGTAAAGGCAATCCTGCATGCAATCTCATGCACCTTGCACGCTCCATGATTGTTCTGTTCATCCTTTCTGACACACCATTTTCTTGTGGTGTTCTTGGAACTGTCTTTTCTCTACGAATTCCATGCTCTGAACAGTACCTATCAAACTCTTTGCTGCAATATTCACCTCCATTGTCTGATCTGAGACACTTCAAATTCTTTCCTGTCTCAATCTCAACCAAAGCTTTCCATTTCTTGAAAGTATCAAATACATCAGATTTATTTTGAATACAATAAATACATGTTTTTCTAGTTGCATCATCAATAAAAGTAACATAATAACCAGAGCCACCGAGAGATGATACCTGAGCAGGTCCCCATACATCTATATGCACAAGCTCCAATTTTTCGCTCTTCTTTTCTTTCCCAACTCTGAGAAATCTGACTCTCTTTTGTTTTCCATAAATGCAATTTTCACAGAAATCCAAATCAACATTCTTCAAACTTGGCAACAAATTTCTTGAGTGAAGAATCTTCATCCCCTTCTCACTCATGTGTCTGAGCCTATGATGCCATAATGTTGCATCTGCTCCTTTGGAAGTTAAAGCATTAACAGAGTTAGAAATACCATTGCATAAATACAATGTACCAATCTTTTCGCCTTTTGCTATTACCAGGGCTCCTTTGGTGACCTTCCAAGTTTTATCTGTGAAAGTTGTCACACAACCTTCACCGCCTAACTGCCCTGTTGAAATCAGATTTTTCTTCAGATCTGGAACATGCCTTACCTCCTTTAGCAGCCATTGGTTTCCATTCTGCTGTTTTACAAGAACTTTACCCATTCCAACAATTTTACAGGGTTTATCATCACCCAAACGAACTTGTCCAAAATCTCCTTGAACATAGTCATGAAAATATTTCTTATCATGTGTGGCATGGAATGAAGCCCCTGAATCTACAACCCAAGAATCAGTAACATTTTCGAAAGAAAGAATCAAAGCATCTTGTAACACATCACCTGTCACATTTGCTTCATGATTGTTTTCTTGTTGTGTGTCTCCTTCTTTTCCCTTCCGAGATCTACAGTTTTTCTTTAGGTGTCCTTTCTTTCCGCAATTCCAGCACACTATCCTTAATCTAGACTTGGATCTGCCTTTCCTTGATTTACTGCGATATCCCGAGCTCTTTCCTCTTTCCATTCTTCTTCCCCTAGACTCTGCACTCAAAGCATTACCTGATGTCTCATCGGAGCTTTTCCGTCGCATTTCCTCGCTAAGGATAGCACCAACAACATCATCAAACTTTAAAGTACTAGATCCAGAGACAGAGTTACTAATGGCCATTACTAAACCATTCCAACTCTCTGGCAATGAGCACAAGAATAACAGAGCTCTAACTTTATCATCAAAGTTTACCCCTACAGAACTTAGCTGACTGGTAACTGTATTAAATTCATTTAAATGGTCTGCAACAGATCCACCTTCCGACATCTTCATATTAAATAGTCGTTTCATAAGAAATACTTTGTTTGAGGCCGAGGGCTTTTCATACAGTTTCGCCAACGTCTGCATCAAACCCTCTGTTGTTGTTTCCTTCGAAATATTGAAGGCGACTGATGCCGCAAGACACAACCGTACTGTTCCGAGTGCCTTTCTATCGAGAATGTTCCATTCCGCGTCTGTCATGGTCGCCGGCTTCTTTGTTTTTCCGCTCAATGGTAGGTACAAATCTTTCTGATACAGATAATCTTCCATCTGCATCTTCCACAGTGCAAAGTTTTGGCCGTTAAATTTCTCGACCCTAAACTTACCACCATGCCACCTGAACCGTACTCCTTACCGAACCAGAACATCTTTTTCCTCGCGAGTTTATCACCCAAATATACTTCACTCCATACCGCTGTTAGAGAATTAAATATTACGTATAATGAAACAATTAAAATATGCGGGAAATACAAGGCACACAAACACATAAAACCAAAGAGACACGTGACATGTCGGGAATCACCCGCTTGGGCTACGCCCACCCCAATGCTCAAATTCTTCCTTTCTATTATCCAATAAAAATGAAGAGACAAAACCTGTAGCTGTGATCTCGCCATAATATCCTATGTTTTCTCTCTGTTTCTCGCTCCGAGAATACACTCATAATACACAGCCGCAATAAAATGCCCTCATATATACAAGGGGGTTTCCTTCTAGGGCAAAAAACCCTAATCTAAACATAACTTCTACTGTCAGATCATTTGCCTATTGAACGGCCTAGATTGACTAGAAATTACTATACTTTTACAAGGCAATTTTACATCTGTTTTTAGCTTCGGGGGCGCTGCCCCCGAACCCCCGCCAGGGGGGGGCTCCGAAAAGCGCTGCTGCCCCCCCCTGGACCCCCCACAGCAGCAATTAAATTTCGGGCGGTGTTGCCGCCCCTTTTAAGGTACAGGGGTCCAATGCTGTGATACAAAGTAAACAAGATAATCAGGCTCCACACCCAAAAATTCGGAGAAGGATCCCCTCCCAACATAGAGTTACTATACACAGGAACATTCCCTCCAACCGAGGTATTGAAAGAAGAAGAAACCCCTTGGTAAGGGTTCCAAGCATTTTCAAATGGAGAAAAAGCATGAGAAGTACTCGATGAAGGGAAACGAACATTCCCTTGCAAACCAGCGAAGAACTGACTCCCTGCTCCTAACATTGTAAAATCAGGGTTCCATCCCGAAAATACATTAGAGATTTGACCTCCAGAAAAAGGATTAAAACCTTGACTCTGAGAGGGGAAAGGCAAGGATCCTAAGGAAGGGTTTGAATGAGGGATATGCCCACTTTCAAAGGGGAACCCTTGAAACGAATCTAATCCACTAGCCATAGAAGGTATGGGTGCGGAGACAGATGAAGCAGCAGAAAAGGAGAAAGAAGGAATTCCACTAGTGGGCATTCCATAAGAAACGGGACCAGATTGAGAAGCATGTGCCTGAGTGAATCCAGAGCCAAGCACAGCAGCACTAGAAGTGATTGTCGATATGGCAATAATTCCTCCTCCCTTAACTAAAAGAGGAGTCTGAACACTTGCATCGTTCACATCTGAAATTGTGTTCTCAGTCATGGCCATCGAAAGAAATGGATATGAAGGAAAAGGACTAGCCGGTCTCTGAGACTCGGGCCCAATGTACCGAAGAGCGTCAGGACCACTAGCAGGAAGAGGAGATGGAAGAGACTCAGCAGGCTGAGGGACTTCCTCTACTTCAACTTCTTCTGCTGGAAATAAAACTCTAGAGATGAGTGGAGCACTCCTCTCTATATTGACATTGACACCAGAACCACCCACAGAAACAACAAGCCCCAATGGAGGATCACTCTCCATTGCGTTCGAAACCACCGGGTGAAAATTACCCACCAAATTACTCCTACGCCTTCTTGAAGAAGGCTCAGCACTCATGGGAGAAAGCCCACGAAGCCTCCTCGATCGACGAGGCGATCAGTCAGCCACTTAAGAGATTAATTTTAGACTCAAAAAATATAAGAAGCTAAGCAATCTAGGAGAAAAGAGCACACTCTAAAAAGTTCCTAAGATACAACCAGACAAGAAGCTTTCAGGTATTTCCACTCTGGATGATGAAGACCAGACACCAAAACACAAGAAAGTGAAATAATAGGACCTTCCAAAAATAGTCTGGGGTAATTACGCCCCAGGCCTACTAGTGAAGGTAACAGAAACAGTTACGATGACCTCCTAACAACAGCCTTTGTCGATGCAAGTCCCCAAGCTTAGCAAGGGCACCCTCCAGAAGTACTGATGGAATTGATGCAACATTTGTCTCAGGTACCACGAGTGTTCCCCCCCGCAGTCACCTATGCGGTCCCTAGGATAGGCAACTAAGGGCACCAATCCGTATCAGCAACCGGGCGGAACAGTCTCAGGTCAAGATTCAGCAAATAGGAGAGGGGGTATCTCTCTTCTCTGCCTACACTATCCCTCGCGCTTGACTTTCTGGAGGAGATATTTCTCGGTCCACTTAACGGTGTTGGATTTCTCTCTTTAATAAACTTTCTATGTTTAACAGTTTGAGCAGCCTTGGAGAGTTAACTCTCCACTCACCTAATCCAAGGCCCTATAACCTAGCTAGTTGGTGTATGATTAATGACAATAATACAAAAAATTCTAGTTGCTTTTAATTATATTGTTTGTTTTAAATTGGTTGTTACTTAAGTCAAGGGTATGTGGAAGTGAAACTGATGGTGTTTTATGACGCAGAATAAATCAATGAAAACCTAGTTACATGCAAATGCAACAATTTCCTTTCGATGAAAATAGATCTCTACATGGGTTTTATGAAACTACTTAAGAAAAAACTGTATTCTTTCTTTTCAGTTAATCACACTTCACACGATCTAGAAAACTATGAAAAATACTAAAAATGCTCAAATGCACTTAATGCAAACTACCAATGATATGAAAATTCTAAGATGCTAATTCTAAAGAAGCGAAAAAAGATTCTCTAGAAAAACAATGGTTCGATAACTTTTTGACAGAAAAACAAGGCTAGTTCCAAACAGAAATCCTATGCATAAGGATGCCAAAATGTACTTGATATAAAAGAGATAAATCAAGAAAAGACTTCCTTCAAAATCAAGACAAGAACGAAAAACTAGAAACCAACGAAAAAGCTTCAAAAGATACAATGAAACCATAAAAACAAACTCAAAGCAAAAGCTACAGAAAACAAAAATGTTTTTTGGGCTTTTTACTTATAATGAAAGAAAATAGATTTCAAGAAGACAAGCATAAACTACCCAAGAACCAGAATCAGGAAAAATGAGTCTCAACAAGGCTTCAAGGTGCTCAAGCCAACTATGCTACTTTTGTAGTAGGACTCAAATGAGCAAAAAGAAACATAAAACTCAAACAATTGATTCAGTACAATAGCACAATCTTTCAGTGAACAATGACTCAAAAAACCAAAAAGAGATTTTTCAAGGTTCGCAACAAGGAAATTTCAGGAAATCAAGAAAACCAAGATAGGCCAAGAAGGAAAAAACCAAAAGAGAAACAATGCATAGGGCCAAGAAGAGAAAACAAGAAAAGGCTCACTATTCTGAATGGTTAGAACAGCCAAGAACTTCAGGAAAATATCTTGGTGCTTCAGCCGCAATTATAATCACACAAAACAAGCAATTTACCAAAAAGCTAGGTTTTCACAAAAACAAGAGAGAAATGGACATGCAATCACCATAAACACAGTTGATACACCTTAAAGACACCACAGGAATGGTTCACCACAGACAGAAAAGACTACAGAGGCTGGAAACTCAAATTTTCAAATTTTTCCAGGCATATGCAGTTTTGTAGTATGCAACTAGCGTGTATACACGACTGTAACAAAGGAAACTCACGTATACGTGGGTCCCTTTGGAAAATACAGGAGGTATACGTGACTGTGCAGAGACTAAGTTGCGTATGGAAATAAATATAAGGAAACAAGAAAAATTCAAGCCTAATAAAGGGACCAGGTCTTCTGTTTGATTGAAATAAGAACTACTAGACTGTAAAAAGTGATAAACCTATCGGAGAACCTACAAGACAGATAAAACAACCCAAACTAGGAATTACATGAATGTAATCTCCAATGGAGTCGCCATTTCTGTTGCGGGCAATGTTACCCTAAGGTCTTGGGTTGATAAACCTTCACAGATCAGGGGCATCTCATTACAATAAGGACTCACTTAACAAACTTCTATGCTTTAAACTAGAAACTACGGGTTGTAGACCTTACCCGGATATCCCTCAGTTGTAGTAGATCCTGCGGGGTGTAAACCCCTTGCAACTCTTTGTGCTCCAAAATATGTAAACCAGTAAAGAACAAGCACAAAATCCTAGTTGTACAGCATATATATGTTCTATATGTTATTGAAAAGCATGCATAATCTCATAAAAACAATATTAAATGAACGATTTAAGATCATTACACATGTATAAAATATTATTGACACTTAAACATCAGGAACAAGATGGATTTTCTTTTATTAATGACATGTACAGTAAACAAATGTGGAGAGATCACCTGAAATTTGCCACAGCCTTCGAGCATACTGTCCTCTGGATCCGTCTAGCCCTAACCTCGCAAAACTTCTTCCAAGAATAGTGCACAATGGATGTCACATAGGGTGAGTGAACATCTCAAGGAAACAAGGGTTTCCTGAAAATATCTGGGAAGTGCAGGAGGCACAGGGAATATATCAGACTTGGATAGGGCTCCAACAGTGTACAATATATATATTTCTCTCTCTCTCTTCCTCTCTTAGGCCATTCCCTTGAGGTGCTTTTATACTCCCTCAAATTATTTTTTACAGTTGGGTACAGTTAGGCCACAGGCTGGGGTAGTTAAGTTACAGGAACAATCGTAAACCCCACCTCTAAAATAGGGAAATTATATGATTTTTAATGTTTAAAAAGGCATAGGCGGTTCTCTATGAATGGACTCGCGTATGTACGCGGAAAAGTCTGGGAAGAGTCGCGTATGGGTTTTAAGAAACTGTTTTTTGAGAAATATGTCCAAGTTTGAAGGGAAGGTTTGCCCAAGGCCAATGCATAAGTCATCAAGTATATGATGGTGATAAATGATGCTATAACACTTAGTTTACTACATGTTATTTTTTTCCACTAACAATCTAACAAACCAATTGACATGTTACTTGCTTGTAGGAAAGCAGCCTCCCTATTAAGCACAGTGTATTTCATCCGCCCATGCGTCAAATACACTACAACAATCGCCATGGTTGTCAATTCAATAAACCAAAAAATTGAAATCTCTCTTTCCATGTGTAGAGCTATAAAAAGGGTCTCTTTCACCTCTAATTACCTCACATTAATATGTCAATCCGGGAGCGTTTTGTTATTACAAAGAGTGACTCAATCTGAGGCTATCATTTGTCAGAGTAATGCTAGTAGTACAGTGCTTAAGAAATACAAGAGTAAACGGATGCTTGTCTGTAACTAAATTACTTCAAAGAATAAATCATACACTCAGAAAACTCAACAGCTTATCAGTCAAGGGTTCGGCAGTGATAACCCATCCCTTCGGAAACTGATGGAAAGGAAATTAGAGCATAGACCACGAGCCTGGGAGCTAGACAGTGACTGCCAATGCCCACTACAGCCTTAGATCATCTCTCACACCAAATGCAAGTAAATGGAACAGCAAGTAAAGGATTGAACAGCAATTCTGGAATGGAACAGCAAATCTAAAATGGAACAACAATTGAAATAACTAAGTCCCGCGGGTTGTAACCAAACTTAATCTATTAACTCAAATGTACTCTTTGCAATCGAATAACATTCTTTCACTCTAAAGGCAATTCACACAAATCACACTAATGGAACAGCAATAACTATTAATGAATTATGGAACAGTACTGATAAATCAGAAACGCGCACAACACACTGGAATAACAATCTGAATCAACAGGAATACAACTGTGCTTCCAACAGAACACTATCATTTATGAATCCAACGATTAGGAAGAACACTACCTCAAACGAATGTATGAAATGAATGTCAATATAACAGCTCTGTAATAGAACAGTAAGAACATGCAATTAACTCTTGAAAATATTAATAACTTGATGCGGAGTCAACACACGATTCTGTCTGTAAAAACCTCAATGATTCAATCTTTAACAGAGCATGTAATATGAACTTTATAAAGCATATCAAATTACCAAATAACACTGATAAACAAACCACACAGAAGTCAAGTCGTAATGGTACAAAAGCAAGTGTCCTCCGGGGCTGGGCCCTTAGCCTCCAAGGATACACCGCTTTAGGTTAATCCAGACGCAGAGATGAAATATTCACCAAGCTTTTATTAATGCATCGGTCAAAAATACATTGAACCAGTTCTTCAACGAGACTTAATAATCAAAGCTGATGTTTTACAGAAAATTACATAAAAGCGTATCCTCCATATCAAGCTAACAGTGTTGTCCCTTTATATAAAGGCGACGGCGGAGATGTCCAAGTAAGATGATAAATAAAGTAGCGATCCCTCAGGATCGAAGATCCTGAGGGATTCGCCAAACTGTTAATTCTTCATCCTTTCCTTTCTTTGGTGCCGAGCTGGTGTCTTCTCCTTCTTTTCCGAGCCGATTTGCTGTAATCTATTTAGCCTTGTTTGCATTCAGTTCACCTTCAGAGGGACAGCAGTTATCTCGACTTTGTCTCTTCCTTTGGAGCGGCAATTCCTCGTTTTTTCCTTTTCCTGTTCAGAAAATAACCATTATTAGTGGTTAAGTCTTGCATATCAATTTCCACATGTTTTATTATAATTCCTTATTACTTTCCAAATTCATGAGACAAAAAGGTTTACAAATTCTACTAAAAATCCACTGAAATAATCATCAAAAACATACATTTTCAGTACTCCACACACCCCCCTGCTTACCTTGTTTCATGTCCTCATGAAAACATTGTAGTTGACATGCAAGGCAGTGAGAGAATATGCTGGAGAAGGAGTCTCATTCGGAGGCCTACAGCCATGATGAGTGATTAGATAATCAAAGAACTGACTTGTTTGCCCCTCAGGCATCTCATACAGGGCCTGATATCCGAGTGCAGGGTGCCAAATAATTGGAGTGCGAAATCTATATCCTAACCAGGATGACCCTGCTTTCATAATGCTCTCGCCATAGAGGTTCAAACGGTTGGCAGCTAACTCAAAGTTCTCATACTTAAATGGTTCCCTGAGCTGGATGTTTGGATCAGAGATTCGGTATCGAAATTTGGCTGCATTAATGGCCAAGTCTTGGGTGGAAAGAAAATACTCTAACCCTTCCCGAATAAGTGCCTCATGCATGGGTCCTAAAGTTTCATAAACACCCGGAGTCTTTATGAGGTTTCTATGAGCTTTCCACAACTGCACTGGGTTCCTAGGCTCAGCCCTTACCCGTAAATCTAGACCATTTTCCTGACTCTGGAAAGTATCATAGGCTTTAAGCCACTTAATCTGATTAACCCCGAATGAAATGAATGCTTGAAATTGGATGTCTCCAACGAAAGGGCCAAGGTTTAACTCAGTCTCCTGATTTAGCACAAGGTCATGCAAATAAAGTTCACACAACAATCTCTGGACTTTCACTCCATAATGTTTACAGCAGTCTATAAAGTCATTGACAGTGTTGATTTGTATAGGGGCACCTGCTTTAACAGCTTTACATGCTAAGACATCATTGTA
Source organism: Pinus albicaulis (assembly GCA_034641835.2). Classification (NCBI taxonomy): domain Eukaryota; kingdom Viridiplantae; phylum Streptophyta; class Pinopsida; order Pinales; family Pinaceae; genus Pinus; species Pinus albicaulis. The sequence continues at coordinate 3,449,507 of CM076578.1, forward strand.
TAAAGAACACAAGGTATTCATCTGCTTGATAACAGTATCTAGTCTACGGGTTACCTGTGCAACTTCCTCTTGTTCCTTTCGCCACCCTTCAAAAGCCTGGCTTTTGGATTGATTGACACCCCTTAGTTGCTGCTGTAACTCTTCATATTTTTCTCGGGGAACCGTTTGCTCTCTAAGTTGTTCGGCTTCTTGCTGGGCTTTCTTCACCATCTTATGCAAGGTTTTTGTCTTCGGATCTTTTTTCCATAGGTCAGTAGAGGCCGGGAGTTTTACCTGAACTTTCTTATTATGTTGTTTGGAGTTCAGAACCCTGATTACCCCTGAGGGTGGTGCCTCTGTCTGTATTTGCTTGTCACTGGTCCTTATATCATCCTTTTCTATTTTAACGCGAACATCCGTCTGTTCCTGTTCCTCAGCATCATTTGGAACGTCAGCTGGATTCTCAGTAGGGTCTTGAGTAGCAGGCCGATTGTTGGCCCTCTTTTTCTTCCTTCCAGTCTTTCTTACCTTCTGGTTCTTTTTCAGAATCCTAATTTGTTGTCTGAGCTGGGTTATCGTATTCAACAATTTCTGCCGTTCCCTCCGCAACTTCTTAATTTCCAGCGTTTCATTAGAAGGAACAGCAGACTGTCTGCTGCGGTCTGGACCATGACTAGTTTCTAAATCTTCCTCTTGGGGTTCTTCCTCACTGCTCTGCTCTGGCTGTTCTGGGGTAGGAACCTCGACTGGTTCTGTCTCTTCCTGAGCAACTGCTGTTTCTGCTCCTACTCCCTCTAGAATTTCCTCTTGTGACCTGGGAACAGATTGTTCCCGTTCAGTATTTACCTCCTCTTCATCATGAACAGGCATGTTTTCTTCTTGGGGTTTGTCATGGGGGTCCTCTGAACTAGAAGGTTGGCCATACTTGCCCATATTGGCTAAGACTGCGGCCAAGTCATCTTCTCCCAGTAGGTCTTGTAATGGGCTATCTTCCGGCTGTACCATTTCCTCCTCCTGTTCAATTTCTGCTTCTATTTCTGTTTCCGAATGCTCGGCTGCTTCTTCTTCGGATTGCTCGTCCTCAATTACCACTGGTTGGCTGGTGCTTTCCTGGAGCTTTTCCAGCCTTCCTCGTATCCGAGCTAACCGGGCTGATTGTCTGGGCTTATCTATGCTTCCTCTCATCCGAGCTAACCGAGCTGATTTTCTGGGTTCCTCTGGTTGCTCGGGTGGATCGATGGCATGCTTGCGCTTTGCCGATTCTTGGTGTATCCCTGGTTGTTCTAATGTACTAGCGACATGTTCTCTACATTTTTCCGGTCGTTCTGGTGTGCTTATAGAATGTCTACGTTTTGGGGATGGCGCTGTCAATCCCCCCTCAATCATTGCAATCAGCTCTTCCCAGCTGCTCTGCTGCTGGGTGAGACTATGGCTAACAACTAGTCGTATTAACCCATGGTGACTAACGACTGACTCTACATGCTGTGCCTTTTTTATGCTTTGTGCAACATCATGCAATAATGAGTTCAGGAGTGCAGGTAAATTTACAGAGCATTTCTGCTTTAAAACAGCTAAAAGTTTAAGATGTCGTGGTCTTACCACGTCTTTCCTTCCTTCGCAGGTGATGTAGCCCTGCACTATTCTTGCTAACTCCGTCCATGGTTCTCCTAGGGTTGCTGGCAGAACTCCCCTCCCCTTAATTGTCAAACTCTGGCCTTCGTCCTGGAAAATTTCCATGACCTTCTGTAATCGTTCCTTTTTCAATGTCCATACTGGTCCGGTGGCTGGTAGTCCTGAAACTTCTGCAATTATGTCATCGGTGACCGCTATCCGCTTCCCCCTTACTATGGAATGATCATCCTGTAGGTTCTGCAGAAATTCCATCGCTACTGTTTCATTAGACTCTTGTAGGCAATTGAAATAATTCAACCATCCTGCTCTTTCCAGGATCTCCCGGGCAGCAGCAGAGATCGTCAACTGCTGAGGCTCGCTTCGAATTGCCCTTCCTCCCATGGTTTCACTGTAGATTCTAAATGGAACGGCAACTACGTTTTCTGTTTGAAACACAGAGAGGGTGATAATCGCAAGGTTTCAAAAACACAGAGTATGCAACAGTGCAACAGCAAGCAATTTTGTGTAAAAATAGAAATTCCATGCCGTTAAACCATGCAAAACCGTCGTACACTATTTTTCCCGAATGGTGAGTTGACACGTAATACAGGGAATGATGAGGTTAACCTCCCCCCCCCCGCAATGTGATAGGCTGTCCCAGCCGGCAAATAAAGGGGCGGCACCCGATCTGCAACCTAGTCAGAAAGGAACAACATGTGGAATTATGCTATGTTAAAAAGGACAACGAATTACCGAAATCGAGGCGGAGAATTGATCGCGTATTATATAAGAGGCTGTTGTGTTATGATATGAGGCTAGTGGATAAGACATGTATCGTACTTGCCAAATCTTAAGTGGTCATGGTCACTTCCGTTGCCATGATTGGTAATGATAAGTGTTCATGCGATGTATAAATCGGGAAATAACATATGATTAGTTCCTAGGATATAAGAAACAAAAGAGTATTAGTATCTTACCCATTGGTGTAACCAAAGTGACTTCAATACCATTAACAGTACTCTGCTGCCGACAGGTGTCCATAACCTTGGCAGAGTTGTTTTTTCACCCTCGGAACCATGATCCTTTGTGTATACTTAGGAATGTCGTTATGTCAAAATGTAGACCATTATGCTGGCTTGGTGACCAGTTAACCATAATGCCATTCACGAGGAAGGAGCGAAACATGGGCAGGCCGGCTCGTGATGAGACCTCCTGTTCCAAGGTTCGTTTATTTGATATACCTTTTGGACCATATCCCTGGTGTGGTGGCCATAATGGGAATGCCACTTCACTTCCATCCTCATGATCATGGTAGGCTGGCTCTCGATGAGACCCCCTATCCTGCATTTGACACTTCACATATCATGCTTACATATCATGTTTACATATTTTTTTCTTTTTTTATAGAATACTTTTCCTTATTTATACACAAAGGGTGGTTCAACACTCCTTAAGAGTAGGAATGGTGGAAGAAGTCTTATCATCTCAATAGGAAGATATAAGCTCTTTGCTCTTATTCCCAAGTAATAATTAAAAAAAGTTTAAAGGGATCAGCATGATAAAGATAACCAATCAGGGCAAAATTAGTAAAACCATGTCAACAAAAGGTAAGAAATAAGTATGTCCTTCCGTTTGTCCTCTTACTAATGCAGAGCCTTATAGATATAGCGATTTATGGTTTGCAGATTTCGGTATGTTGTGATTTTATATTTCATTGCACAAATACATAGCTGTATCTTAAAGACTAGAAAGAAGACGGGCAAAAAGCATCCTCAATTTAGATCAGCAAAAGGAATAAGCTGTTTCACAAGGAGAGAAAAAGTATACTAGAGGTGTTCCTTTGAAAAAGAAAATACGACGGATGATAGAAAAAAGGAACAGCAAAAATGCAAATGCCGTTCCTTTGGGAAAAGGAACGGCAAAAATAAAAATACTATAAAAACACTCTAAATGCCATTCCTTTGAAAAAGGAACATCAGTAATAAAAGAACGTTGTTTCTTTGAAGAAGAAGGAACAGTGGTAACCAAAAGGAACAGCAGAAAACGTAATAATTCCGTTCCTTTGAAAAAGGAACAGCAGAGATCCCGAATGCTGTTCCTTTAGAAAAGGAACGGCAAAAAGGAACAGAAAAACAAGCAAAATCAGCATACAAAACACGTAGATGCTATTTTTAGAAGGGCAAAAATTGAACTTTGTGAAAGAAAAGGAACAGCAAAAAAATGACAAGAAAATATTTAAATGCAAACTTATGTACAGAAATCACTCAAAAAAACAAGAACTTATATACAAATTGCAAAAAGAAATGAACCCTTAATGAATTACAGGTGAGGAAGATTTCTCTTCCTCTCCTAAGATCTCCATATCAGTGTCTCGGCGTAGCTGCTGGCAGAAGGATTCCTGAGTGAGTGGTTTATGATAGAGACGGACTCGGTGGCCATTTACTTTGAATGCATATCCAGAACCGTCAATGGTGATTAGAGTAAGGGTTCCGTTGTCATGCACCTTCTGGATTTCGTATGGTCCCAACCATCGAGTCTGAAGTTTTCCAGGGAAGTCCTGAAACCGAGAGTCGTATAACAGAGCCCAGTCTCCCTCGTGAAAGACTTTGTTTTTGATGAGCGCATCATGCCATTTAGCTCGCTGCTGTTGAATTAATGCTGTATTTTGTAATGCAGAGAGCCTAACTTCGTCTAATTCATTGATCTGCTGCAGTCGATTGATTTGTGCCTCGCTTAGATCTAGGCCAACTTCCTGTGCTGTCCGTAATGTTTGGATTTTGAATTCTATGGGAAAAATGGGTTGTTTTCCAAACACTAATTGATAAGGTGAGTAACCGGTGGTGCTCCTCCATGTGGTTCTATAGGCCCAGAGTGCTTCAGGTAGTCGGGTAGCCCAATCACGCCTATGTGACGCAATGGTTTTCGTTAGAATTGATTCTATTATCTTATTGCTACTTTCTACCTGCCCATTCGCCTGTGGGTGATATGGAGTAGTGATTTTATGCTGGACGTGATAATTGTTGAGTGTTACAGCTAATTTATGCCCAACAAATTGTGGTCCTCCATCTGTAATTATTTCCCTAGGAAGGCCATAACGAACAAATAGATGAAACAGGAACTGTATGACAGAGTCCTCTGTGGCTCTTGGCAATGCTTCTGCCTCAACCCATTTGGTGACATATTCTGTTGCCACCAAGATATATGTTTTCTGATTTGATGAGGGGTTGATGGGTCCAACGAAATCAAGAGCCCATCGCTCGAATGGTTCGATGACTAACTGTGGTTTCAGAGGCATCTCATCGGCTTGACCAGGTCGTCCTGCTCGCTGGCAGCTGTCACAGGCTTGGACAAACTTCTTCGCATCTTTGAAGATCGTAGGCCAGTAATATCCTGTCTGCAATACTTTATGTCCAGTTCTACGCTCAGCGAAGTGCCCCCCACACGGTCCATCGTGACAGGCTTTTAGGATGTCAAAGATTTCATCCTCTCTAACACATCGCCCGATATGCATGTCTGCTCCTGTGTGAAACAAATAGCCCCCAATCCACGAGAATCGAGAACTTTTCTGAACAATCTGCTTGCGCTCATTAGGAGTTAAATGTTTTGGTAGTTTACCTACTGCGAGGTAGTTGGCAACATCAGCATACCAGGGTGTTTGAACGGCAACAGCAAACAGGTGCTCATCCGGAAATTGATCTTCCACTGCTGCTGCATCGCTTGATTTTGGTATTCTCGAAAGAAAATCGGCTACAGGGTTTTCTTTGCCAGGCCGGTCCTTGATTGTGATGTCGAATTCCTGCAATAAGATTAACCATCGAGTTACTGTGGCATTTGTGACAGGTTTGTTTGCTAAATATTTTATAGCAGAATGGTCTGTATATAAGATAACAGGATAGCCTGTAATATAATGTCTAAATTTATTGACAGCATGTATTACAGCTAGGAATTCTTTTTCAGTAACAGTGTAATTTAATTCAGCAGGGGATAAATTCTTGCTGATGTAATAGATGGCATATGGTTTTTTATCTTCTTCCTGTCCAAGGACTGCGCCAATAGCTGTATCTGAGGCATCAGATGATATCTGGAACGGTAGGTCCTAGTTTGGTCCTCGGAGGACTGGGGCTGTGGATACAAACTTCTTTAGATCCTCGAAAGCACGGTCACATTTGTCTGTCCAAAGAAAATCAACATTACCAGTTAGTGCATATAAAGGAGCAGCAATGTGCGAATAATGCTCTATAAATCGTCTATAGTAACCAGAAAATCCAAGAAAGCTGCGTACCTCTGTTTGAGTAGTAGGAGTGGGAATGAGCAAAAGTATTTGGATTTTGGCCGGGTCTACCTGAATGCCGACTGCTGAAACATAGTGTCCTAGGATAAGTCCTTCAGTCATCATCAAGAAACATTTTTCGTGGCTTAAGCAAAGCCTGGTAACAATGCAGCGTTGTAGGACTTTTTCTAGGGTCTCTAGAGCCGGATCAAATCATCTCCATATGGTGTAAAGTCATCCATGTAAACTTCAAGTCCATCATTTATTAAATCTGCAAAAATGCTAAGGATAGCCCTCTGAAATGTGGCAGGAGCATTACATAGGCCAAAAGGTAGAACTCGATAGGCAAATGTTCCCCATGGACAAGTAAAATTAGTTTTATCCTGGTCTTCAGGGGCAATATGAATCTGATTGTATCCACTGAAGCCATCCAGGAAAGAAAAGAACTTCTTCCCTGCTAAAGTATCTAATACTTGGTCTATGAATGGGAGAGGAAAGTGATCTTTCTGTGTTGCCTTATTTAGTTCCCTATAATCCACACAAATTCTCCATTTTCCGTTCTTTTTTGGTACCACCACAAGCGGAGAGACCCATTTACTATCAGAAATAGGGTAGATAAAATTAACATCTAAAAGTTTCTGCAGTTCAGTTTTTACGACATCCTTTAGATGAGGATTAAGTCTCCTTTGCGGCTGACGCACAGGTCTGGCATCTTTTTCTATATAAATGTGGTGTGTACATAATTGAGGATCGATTCCTTTCATATCAGGGTAGTCCCATGCAAATGCTTCTTGGTACTTTGTTAATAGATGGATGAGCTTTGTTTCTTGTTCAGGTGTGAGATTAGCATTGATGTTTAAAGTTTTCCCCGGTGCAATTTCCACAGTTTTACTATTTGCAACAGAAGTAACAGGTATCGTTTGGTCATGCGTATCTTTCAGAGGATCTTCCTCCAAGTCATTATCAAATGTTGCTTCTATCATGTGACACTGTGTGCGAGGTTCAGTTTGAGTAATGAAATTATTAATGGCATCGTCTTCTGTTTGGTCTTTGAAATCAAGTGCCTCTTGTATAGTTAATGGAGATCTGATGTTATCAGTAAGGTATGATACAGGGTGCTTATTAGTTTTGATTATTGTGACACTTGGTTGCGCTGGAGGATATAGAACTAAATTCTTGCTATTTGGTCCTCTGGTTATGGTCATATTTCCCTGCCGACAGCCAATGTAGGCATCGGCAGTAGCGAGCCAAGGTCTACCTAAAATTAGCGGATGTCCATCAAGTTGGGTTTTTGGATTAATTATCAGGAAATCGGTTGGATACTCCCAGGATTCTACAGAGACCATGACATCATGTAGAGTACCCTCTGGTCTAACCACAGATCGGTCAGCCAATTCTAACATAGTAGAGGTGGGTTCTACAGATGTAATGCCGAGCTTTTGGCAAGTTGTAGTTGTTAAAATATTAATTGCAGCCCCTAGATCAACTAAGGCATTAGACAGGGTCTGACCATAAATTTGAACAGTTATAATTGGATTTCTTGGGTCTTCATATTTAAGGGGTGTTTCTCTTCCAGACAATAGGTCAGATAAAGTACCGACTACTTGGACTCTTGGATTATTTGTTATATTCCTCCTTGGTTTCTTTATGCACAATTCTTTGATAGTTTTTGCGTATATGGGAATGTCTTGAATGGCTTGGAGGAATGGAATTTTTATGTACAAATTTTGTAATTCTCCCAGAATGTCAAAGTCAGGATATTGTATGGGTCGTGGTATGGTTAATCGTTCTGGGAATGGAGGAGAGGATGTGGTTGCTTGATTATGAGTTTGCTGCTTATTTACATCCTCTTGTTGTGACTGATGTTCTCTGGGTAACTGATCTTCAATATGAATTGTTTTATCTCCCTCAGTTTCAATTATACGTCCAGATCTTAACTGAAGGTCATTGCACTCCCTCAAGTCAGGTCCTGTTTCTGGTGATTCTATGATTTGGATAGATTGGACCTGTCTGTTATTTGGATTGGGATCGGGTTGGGCTGGGAGTTGCAGTCTCAGGTTAGACTGGGGATTTTGTTGTAAGGCTGGCAGAGTAGGTTGAGGGAGCGGAATAGTTCCAGCTGGCTGGTACATCGGTCTTTGCCAGCTTGTCTGCCAGGGTGAACTTTGTGAAGTAGGGGGAGTCCATTGCGAAGGATATGGGCCTTTTTTCCAATATGGTGGAGTGTAAGGGAAATTCGGCCAACCAGATTGGCTTGTTTGATTCAGCCATGGATTTGAAGAAGGAAACGATTGTGGTGACCAGTTTGTAAATGGGGGTTGAGCTTGATTTTGCCACATACCATATTGTTGAGCATTATACTGTGGGGGTTGAAAGAAAGAGGTTGAGTCCGGAAACATACCAGGTTGTCTCGGCTGCCACTGGCGGCGCTGGTTGATCGAATTCACCGATTCTGGTTCTTCTTCTGCTTTCTTATATACCGCTTTCAATCCAGGAAGTGAGGGGCAGCTCTCCGTAAGGTGATCTTTTGTACAGATGGCGCATGTTTGGACTTTATCCAGTGGACATTCCTTGTGGCTATGTTTTTTTCTGCATCGGGGGCAGAAGATTGCCAAATTCTGTTCTGCCTCCAACTGCTTCTGTTTAGCCCGCACAATATCAAGTTGTGTAGTTAGTGTCCCCATAATATCAGTTTTAAAATTTTCTAATAAATTTCCAATTTCTGCACGTGTTACTCCTTCTGCTGATACTTTGTTATCTCTTGCAAACCGATCATATTCAGTCGGTTTAATTCTTGTGCTACCTCTCGAACTCCTGATACACAAATAAATAATGTCAGCAAAATTCTCTTGATAAATATCCCCTTTTCCCATAATGTTTAATGTTTCAATCCATTGTTCCTTCATACCCCTTATTAATGCAGTTTTTAACACATTATCAGGTAAAGGTAGTGATGCATAAGGAGATATTTGTAGATTGTACTGAAAACGTTCCACATACTCCTCTAATGTTTCATTCGGTCTAGCTGTCATTTGAAATATTTCTTCTTTTAATTCTCTAAACCTACAATAATCCTGATATTTTTTTAAGAAGGATTCTTTCATTTGATCCCAATTATTGATAACCCCGCCACCTAGCCCCATAAACCATCTTAAAGCAACCCCTTTTAATGTAGAGGGGAATAATTTCAATTTTTGGGGATCGGTGGTGTAATCGTACCCCCTACATAACACATCGAATTCGAATAAGAATGCATCCGGATCTTCTGATGTGAGTCCGTGAAATGTAGGGATATGCTGAAGAGGGATAGCTTTCATGGGTGCATTTGTTGCAGAATCCACTATAGGATATTGTAATGTAGAGGTTTGAGTATTTGGCTGGTTTTGAGCATTTGGTTGGTTTTGAGCCATGGGATCGAATATATGCCAATAACCTTCTGGGATATCTAGGAGGGTATTCCTAGGTTGAGTGGGGACTGTTTTGACAGGGATATTTTTAATAGCGCTTCCTTTATCTAGAATAATAAGGATTCCTGAAGATTGGGTTCCTTCGACAATGATTTTCGCAGCACTCCCCTTATCTGGGCTATCTAATGGTTGATTTGTTTCAATAGGGGATTTTGGTTCCTTGGTTTCCCCTGTTTCTCCTTATCCTTCACAAAAGTTGCTAGAGTTCCCTTCCTGCAATAATTCTGGAGTGGAATTTTCAATTTCTTGAAAGTCCTGCTCCTCAGTTTGACTATGCACCTCAGCACAGTCTACAGAGGGTGATCCTGTGGCCTGAAGGGAACTAGTAGGCGGTTTAGAAATGTTTTTCTTGAGGCCTACTGATGGCTGAGATTCTGTTTTCTTATAGATTTCGTCTATGAAGGTCGTTCGGCCAAGGGTCACCGGCCCCTTAGCTTTTTCAGGCTTGGATGGAGGTTTGATATTCTTTTCCGGTCTTTTCTGCTTAGTCATGCACTCAAATGAACTACTAAATTCTATTCAAACAAAGCAAAAACAAATCTGTTAGGAAAGCGGACAGTGGAGCAGGGCTTTTACATGCTCCGCACGCAGGTTCTTACCTTCCGTTTTTAATATCCAACTCTTCCCTAGCAGGTTCGTACACTACTCTGAAAAAGACAAATGGCTACACTCTTTCCCCGGCAACGGCGCCAAAATGTAGAGCTATAAAAAGGGTCTCTTTCACCTCTAATTACCTCACATTAATATGTCAATCCGGGAGCGTTTTGTTATTACAAAGAGTGACTCAATCCGAGGCTATCATTTGTCAGAGTAATGCTAGTAGTACAGTGCTTAAGAAATACAAGAGTAAACGGATGCTTGTCTGTAACTAAATTACTTCAAAGAATAAATCACACACTCAGAAAACTCAACAGCTTATCAGTCAAGGGTTCGGCAGTGATAGCCCATCCCTTCGGAAACTGATGGAAAGGAAATTAGAGCATAGACCACGAGCCTGGGAGCTAGACAGTGACTGCCAATGCTCACTACAGCCTTAGATCATCTCTCACACCAAATGCAAGTAAATGGAACAGCAAGTAAAGGATTGAACAACAATTCTGGAATGGAACAGCAAATCTAAAATGGAACAGCAATTGAAATAACTAAGTCCCGCGGGTTGTAACCAAACTTAATCTATTAACTCAAATGTACTCTTTGCAATCGAATAAGATTCTTTCACTCTAAAGGAAATTCACACAAATCACACTAATGGAACAGCAATAACTATTAATGAATTATGGAACAGTACTGATAAATTAGAAACGCGCACAACACACTGGAATAACAATCTGAATCAACAGGAATACAACTGTGCTTCCAACAGAACACTATCATTTATGAATCCAACGATTAGGAAGAACACTACCTCAAACGAATGTATGAAATGAATGTCAATATAACAGCTCTGTAATAGAACAGTAAGAACATGCAATTAACTCTTGAAAAGATTAATAACTTGATGCAGAGTCAACACACGATTCTGTCTGTAAAAACCTCAATGATTCAATCTTTAACAGAGCATGTAATATGAACTTTATAAAGCATATCAAATTACCAAATAACACTGATAAACAAACCACACAGAAGTCAAGTCGTAATGGTACAAAAGCAAGTGTCCTCCGGGGCCGGGCCCTTAGCCTCCAAGGATACACCGCTTTAGGTTAATCCAGACGCAGAGATGAAATATTCACCAAGCTTTTATTAATGCATCGGTCAAAAATACATTGAACCAGTTCTTCAACGAGACTTAATAATCAAAGCTGATGTTTTACAGAAAATTACATAAAAGCGTATCCTCCATATCAAGCTAACAGTGTTGTCCCTTTATATAAAGGCGACGGCGGAGATGTCCAAGTAAGATGATAAATAAAGTAGCGATCCCTCAGGATCGAAGATCCTGAGGGATTCGCCAAACTGTTAATTCTTCATCCTTTCCTTTCTTTGGTGCCGAGCTGGTGTCTTCTCCTTCTTTTCCGAGCCGATTTGCTGTAATCTATTTAGCCTTGTTTGCATTCAGTTCACCTTCAGAGGGACAGCAGTTATCTCGACTTTGTCTCTTCCTTTGGAGCGGCAATTCCTCGTTTTTTCCTTTTCCTGTACAGAAAATAACCATTATTAGTGGTTAAGTCTTGCATATCAATTTCCACATGTTTTGTTATAGTTCCTTATTACTTTCCAAATTCATGAGACAAAAAGGTTTACAAATTCTACTAAAAAGCCACTGAAATAATCATCAAAAACATACCTTTTCAGTACTCCACACCATGAGCTTTCATCATCCTTATCATAAGAATTACCAATATCATATCAATAAGGTAACCTTCTACAAGAGTCAAGAGTACCATTTACTAGAGTCAGGATCAAGATCTCAAAACAATAGATGTTAGCCAAACATCAAGTTATTGTTGAAAATGGCAACAAGAAACAGTGAAGGAGGCATCCTGAAACATCTTTCCTGATCCTAGTTGGAAAGTGATCACCTAAACTAGGTGGGGCCCACACAGGTGATTTTTGTCGCAAAGTCTATTTTTAGACTATGTCTAGAATAGACATATGGGGATCATGGTCTATGAGTTGCTGATATTTATGGATGGTTGGTCATGTTGGTAAAATAGATGGACCTCTATTTTTAGATATTGGGCAAAGTCTATTTTTAGACTGCCAGTCTAAAAATAGATCAGTCAAATATTATTAGCCCTTAATAATATTTGGACTATAAACATTATCTTATCCTCGTGGAGCACTTCAGTTTGATGCTTGGATGTGGCACATGCAAAATGTATAAGGAATTACACTATTCCTAGGTTATTTGTTTATTGCATTGTTGACTTTGGGCTAGGAACTCATGTGACAGAGTTTGGTGGAGTCGATGAGACAGTTAATGGAGTTGTGTTCAGTTTAACTTATTTGAGCTAGTTGTATCTAGTCTAACTGATTGATACAATTAGTGAGAGTGGTGTGAATTAATTATTAATTAATTCACTAATTATTAACTCATAAATCAACTAAAGAACACATCAGTTGACTGCAGTGCATGGAAAGTTCAGTGGAGACCAGTGTTAGAGGTGGGTGAAAGGGTGAGTGTGACTATCAGTTGTGACTACAACTGTGCATGAGATTTGCACACACATTGATTGATATTGCCAATGAGGATTGCGTAGTTAAAGCCAAGGGAATTCGAATTTGGATCCAATTCATTCTCATCTTGGATTGCGCAGTAGAGGCAGGCAAACAGTGGAGGAGATTTGAACCTGTGACTTGTTCAGATCTGAGCTAGTTTGTCTGTAACTATTGGAGATAGTACTGAGTACTTGTGAGGAGTATTGTGTTATGGATTGTTACATGTTCTCTATCATTATAATATACAGATATTTGGGGGTTTTCAGCTATAGGCTTTCCCCATTACATATTGTGTTGATATGTGTAATTGATTCATTTTCTGTGGCCGCATGCGATTGTTTTTATTTCCGCGAAATTGATGATCAATTGTAGAAGAGGTTATGTATTATGCATGAAGCTAAAATAGTGTGTGATCAGGATAATCTCGGTGAATAACTCATCTGTTATTCAAATTTCTACATGGTATCGGAGCAGAATTGATCATCGGAGAAATTGCAATGATTACATTTTATTTCTATAGGCAGAGTCTGTATTCGGGCCAGGTAGCCTCCGGATGCATCCTTTCTTTGAAAGGTGAGAGATCCAGTAAATTCCCATACAGTCAATCTCTGTATTAGAAATACTTTGTTCTCACGGACAATAAAGCGGTTGAGTTTTGGAGCTGGTGGAATTCGAAATTGCAGCAGTGTTTTCTTGGTGTAGAAGTCAAAATGTCTTATCAAGGATTGCGATTGGAGTATGCTCTTGAAGGTAGCTCGAATTATATTGCATGGAGAGATAGGATGGAGGTGGTATTAGATGATAATGGGCTGAAGGATTTCATAGATGCTGAAGTCCCAAAGCCTACTGATGTTGCTCAAGTTGAGGCTTGGAAAAAGAAGACAGCAAGGTGTCAAAGGATTCTGTTGGAGGGCGTGAAGGATCATATAGTATCGAGCCTGCATGGTAAGGCTTCTCCATTTTTGATGTGGAAAGCCTTGACAGATCTGTTCCAAAGCAAGAGCGACAAGAGGAAGTTGGCGCTCAAGGATAAACTCAGGAAAATAAAGATGGAGAAGAATGACACTATTCCGGTATACTTGACAAAGTTTGTCCACTGCAGGGATGAGCTTGGGAGTGTAGGAGTTAGTGTGGAGGATAATGAATTGGTGAGCTTGGCTCTCCTTGGGCTTCCGAAGAGTTGGGACTCCTATCAGGATTCTATCAATGGTCGGGAGAAATTGCCAGGATGGGAGCGACTTTGGTCGGATCTTGTGCAAGAGGAGATAAGGCGAAGTACCAGAGATGGATCTTCATCAAAGGCATCTGATGAAGAAGATTGTGCTTTGGCTACCAAAGCAAGGAAGGGGAAGGGCAAGAAGAATTCTTCTCAATCTGGTGTGGATGGTAAAGAGCGTGACATGTCCAAAGTGAAGTGTTTTCACTGTCACGAGCATGGACATTACGCCACAAATTGTCCACAGAAGAAGAAGAACAAGCAGGCTGCTGGAGCTGCAACTGGTGAGGCTCTTGCCTCGCAATTTGAGCTGGAATTCTCATTGATCGCATGCATGGTGTCTAGTGCATTGGGATCGGGGTGGTATTTTGATAGTGGTGCTTCCTTTCACATGATGGGAGATGTGAATCTTTTCAGTGACTTGGTGGAGAAATATCTCTAGTTGCATGTTGAGTTGGGTGACAATGGACGATACAATGCGACTAGCATTGGTACCATAACCTTTCAGAGGGAGTCAGGTAAACTCATTCTTTTACAAGATGTAGTGCATGTTCCAGGTTTAAAGAAGAATTTGATCTTAGTCGCAATGTTAGAGGATAAAGGGTATGAAGTTGTCTTTAGTGAAGGAAAATTTTTCCTTCGACACAAGGAAACAGGACAAGTCAAGAAGGTTGGGATTCGAGCAAAGAATATCTACAGACTTGAAGTAGATGGGATGTCTATGGAGCTTCCTACTGTTGGGAAGTGCAAGAAAGACATGCAATTGATGCTTGAGAGGGAGCAAGTTTTGCATGCAGGTAATAGTGAACCTCGGGATGTGGAGCAACCACAAGATGAGGATCATGGAGTGGAAGAAACCACTCATGCAGAGAAATTTCGTGCCAGATGGGCAGAGGGAGTGCATGCAGCTATACCACCAGGTGAGAGGTGGGGCGACATGCATGATTAATCGCAAGAGGAGATTTTTGGGCACGATTCATGAGATGGTTTGGATCTCATGAGTTGAACCTGGCTACGAGGTGCCCACAGCACAGCAGTAGCATGATCAGTTGGATTGATGCAGGCAGATCAAAGTGACAATGTCGGATACTGGACCGCGGATCAGAGTTGACAGCAAGTGCAAGAGTGCATGGGTGCAAGAGTTCAACAGTGCAGTGGTTCCTGATGACATGTGAAATTGGCCAAGCAGAAGTCGAAGACTTTGATGATAGATGCATCAGACTGATTGAGTTTTTTGGAGCCTATTCAGTTTCAGAGGAGTTGCAGAGCAGATGCATGGAGTTGCATGGCGCTTGTGAAGATTGCAGGGCGAATGCATGGAGTTGCATGTCGCATGCAAAGACAGTCCTTTCTTGTTGAGAGGGAGTGTTGAAAATTGCAACAAGAAACAGTGAAGGAGGCATCCTGAAACATCTTTCTTGATCCTAGTTGGAAAGTGATCACCTAAACTAGGTGGGGCCCACACAGGTGATTTTTGTCGCAAAGTCTATTTTTAGACTATGTCTATTTTAGACATATGGATCATGGTCTATGAGTTAAGTAAACGATGCTACTTATGGATGGTTGTCATGCTAAAAGTATGGACCTCTATTTTTAGACATTATGAGCTCATTTTTAGATTCGCCTAAAATAGAATGTCAGTATTATTAACCCACAATATTTGGACTATAAACATTATCTTATCCTCTTGGAGCACTTCTGCCCGAGCCATGGATGTGGCACATGCAAACCTAGACAAAAGGAATTGCGCCATTCCTCTCGATCTCTATTGTGTGGCTGTATCATGGAATTCATATAGAACTCAAGGGAATAGTGTTTGGTGGAGTCAAGGAGAAAGCTTGGTGGAGTTGTGTTCGGTTTAACTTAGTTGAACTAGTTGTATTTAGTCTAACTGAAAATACACTAGTGATATGGTGTGAATTAATTATTAATTAATTCACTAATTATTAACTCATAAATCAATCAAAATGACACTGTTTGGATTCAGTGCTGATGTCAAAGGAGACCAGTGTTAGAGGTGGGTGAAAGGGTGAGTGTGACTATCAGTTGTGACTACAACTGTGCATGAGATTTGCACACACATTGATTGAGATTTCCAATGAGGATTGCACAGTTAAAGCCAAGGGAATTCGAATTTGTATCCAATTCATTCTCATCTTGGATTGCGCAGTAGAGGCAGGCAAACAGTGGAGGAGATTTGAACCTGTGACTTGTTCAGATCTGAGCTAGTTTGTGTGTAACTATTGGAGATAGTACTGAGTACTTTTGAGGAGTATTGTGCTATGAATTGTTACATGTTCTCTATCATTATAATATACATATAGTTGGGGGTTTTCAGCTGTAGGCTTTCCCCATTACATACTGTGTTGATATGTGTAATTGATTCCTTTTCTGTGGCCGCATGCGATTGTTTTTATTTCCGCAAAATTGATTTTCAATTGTAGAAGAGGTTATGTATTATGCATGAAGCTAAAATAGTGTGTGATCAGGATAATATCGGTGAATAACTCATCTTTTATTCGAATTTCTACAGTTATGCCACTATATCCAAGATCAGCAATAAGTATCCTTGCATAATCAAGAAGAATATCATGATTAAAACATTCAATACCAAATGCATCATTTCATAAATCCCAACCACTTTCATATGCATGAATGAGCCATTTGTGAAGGAGACATTCTCAACATACCATAGGGATGACCTAGCCATCAATGTTACAGCGGAAATACAATATACCATGCATGCCTAGTGGTATTACATGTGCACCTTCACATAGGCATATTGTCACCTTTTTCATCAGGTGCCCCTTTACCTCTTCCAGATCTAGCCATCTTTCTGTTGAAATTCAATAATAAAATGCAACACACACACTAGTGTGGGATCATAGGTCACATAGTGATGGATCCTGTTATCACTCCACCAGATTCCCAAGGCTGAGGAAGGAATCCCAATATAGGTAAACACAAACCAAGCTTTTGACTTGATATCTAACCCTATCAGGCAGGAGAGGGCTCTCTCCAAAAGGGTCACAGCCAGGAGGGCTGGAGAAATTAGGGTTTTAGGCTAGGTATAGAGTATAGGCAGTTATTTTGAATTGATTTGGTTGGGGAAATCAATGGATAAAGGAATTAAGTCAAGGAAAGCTAGGTCAGGGTAAATGAGTTAGGGTTACACAGATCAATGGGGAAAGGTAGGTACAATGCCAATCACATGAACAGAATGGTTATGGAATGGTTTTTAAACAGTAATAAGGCTGAGAAAAGCATAAGAGGTGTATTTCTCTCAGACATAAGATAATGAACAAAATATGATCAGTTACCCAAAACAGAACATGTGCAAGCATGTATTCTGAATTTCAAACTTGTAAAAGATCATAAATAGACATGAAGGTGACATGAAAAATACATTCAAACATATGTGACTGAAGAAGAAACAATGAAATACATTCAATACCACAAGCATCCCATAAATGTAGTTGCAACTCTTCTTTATTAGCTTGGCCAAAACTGAGTACAAGTTCCCTTAATCAACTAAAAAAATCAAATTGATTCCAAATTTAAACCCTTGAAAATGAGTAAAAAATTACATGATATAGGCCTCAAACAACCTCTCCCAACCTCAGGCGTCGAATCCATGAGAGGAGGAGTTGATCCACTAAAGTCGGAACTTAAACCTAGAGTGTAGGGTGGTCAAAGTGACTCATCCCTAACTTTAGTGAACTGATTCATTACACCTCATTTGATTGATTTAACTAATTTATTTACCCTATTAAATAGTAAAAACATGATAATTACATTTACATCATCAATTACATGAGGTAAAAACATGATTCCCCAAGGTAAAATTCAAATTTGTAGAAAAACTCAGAAAAAAATCAGTCAATTGTTAAATGCACAATGCCATTTTACCCCAACTTGCAGGCTATTTTTGACTGGGTTTCAGGTGTCCAAATTGGCTCCAAGATATATTTTTGAAAATAGATTCAAGTATATTTTCCATAAATACCTTCATTTTTCAGAATGAAGGTCATTTTCCCTGTCAAATTTCATTTCTCCCAAGACTGGTCAACAAGTGCTGAAAGAGGGTGCAGAAATGCAGAGTACTGTTGTAGGAAACTTTTGGAGGTCTTCCTAAACTCCAAATTGAGCTCAAGATAGCTCATTGGAAATATCTATTTGTCTATTTATCATTTCACTCATCACGAAAGTCATTGGGACAGTCCAGCTATGATAAAACTTGATTTTCCCAAGGTCGCTCCAGAAGTGCAGCAACTCTCTTATGGCACCTGTATTTTTGACATTTCTCTAAAACCATGACACTTGTGTAAAAACTAAAGGAGTTTTTTATTCCTTTGCCTATGATGGACAAACACCTCTCTCACTTTTTTCAAATTCATCTTTTTTTGGTTAGAAACACAGTTTGAAGAAAAACTAGCTCTATGTGTGGCAAATGATTTGTCTCTTGGAATGACTTCTTGGTAAATGATGGAGACAGGATATTATGAGTTGGAATGGCCACATACTTATTGATATGACCTACCTTATGCCTCCTCTTCTCAAATGTCTCGTTTCCATAGCAAACCCTAGCTCAGTGGGAGAGGAAATTAGGGTTTAATGCTTGTAAAAAATGATCACTTGGGCACCCTTGGGAAACAAGGTGAAAATGGTTTAAAAATGAAGTGAGGTTAAATCAGAGTAAAATAAGGTGGGATGGGTGGGATGCAAATACCAGTGCTAACAGATCCTAGTGACACATTAGTGTGCAACCAATTTTTAAATAAATTGGAAAATTAATTGTAATCTTATCTCATAACAACTTGTAATAGTTAACTAAATGTGATAGACTTAGTTAGCTCAAGAATTTCGAGTTGAGGATCAAAGGATAGGCATGTATTGTGATTCTATTATTTACAGGGTCCAGTTGCAATTGTATCACTAGTGTGGTGTGAGTGGGATCTATTAACTCACATTAATTGAGTTAAAATTAGTTTAACTAGTTCTAACTGTTTGATGAGCTAGTGGAAGATCAAGTGAATTAAAATAGATTTAATTCACCAGTAGTGATCTACCAAGTAACTGATGATTCACTATTTATAGCTGCATGCATGCTAATTCTGGTGGAAACCCAGTTGAGACAAAGTTTCAAGGCTAGTAAACTATTAGTTTTATTTTAGGAAAACTGCCCAGGTGCAGTTATAAAACCAAAGGAAGTGTAGAAATTTGCTGAATAATGATTAATTATCCACTGAGACTATCCTTATCACATACAATTCGAATTTATATGCAACACATAATCTCTTCCACTCAGATCATCAAACATGCGGAAATAAAATCAAGCGATAACACATCAATTCATCATACACATTAACACAGTATGTATGGGGAAAGCTTATAGCTGAAAACCCCGTAGATATTGTGTATATTATAATGGAGAAATCATGTAACAAACTCAGTACAATACTCCTCACAAGTACTCAATACTTTCTCATAAAGTTACACACAAACTAGCTTGGTTTTGAACAGGTTACTGGTTCAAAACTCACCACTAATTGCCTTGCCTCTATTGCGCAATCATAGCCTGTCTAAATAGATATCCAAGGTTCGAATATCCTTGGCTTGACAATGCAATCATCATGGGAAATTCCTCCAAGTGTGGTGCAAATCTCATGCACAACTGATGTCGCCACTGATAGCTAACTCCACCCTTTCATCTACCTCTTTCACTGGTCTCCACTGAACTGATCATGCACTGTAGTGAACTGATGTGTTCGTGAGTTGAATAATGAGTTACTAATTAATGAATTAAATAATATTTAATTCACTCCACTCATAACTAATTGATTAGCTAGTTAAACTAATCTCAACTAGTTCAACTAAAATAAACAGAACACAACTCCACTAGTTGTCTCATTAACTCCACCAAACTTCTGCCACTGAATTCCTAACTGAAGTCAACCATGCATGATGCCATCAAACCCTTGGGAATAGTGTAATTCCTCTGTCAGATGCATGAGCCACTTCTGTAGCTCGAACTGAAGTGCTCCAAGAGAGTAAACTGAAGTTTATAGTCCAAATATTATTAAGGGTAAATAATATTTGACTTCCCTATTTTTAGGATAGGCAGTCTAAAAATAGACATCGACCTATCGACCTATAGGTCAAAAAATAGAGTCCCATCTATTTTTATCAACATGACCAATACTCCAAGAATAACATACTGCAACCCCTGGACCATGCTCCATATGTCTAAAAATAGACTTTGCGCCAGAATTCGCCTGCGGGCCCACTTAGTGAAGGCGACTTCATTTCACTAAGCTCCATCATCTTGCTGCATTTTCAACAGGAAGCCCATGATGAATTGTGAAATCAAGTAAGTTTGAATTTCCTATTTAATAGGGGTTTAATTCTCTATCGATTTCATAAGCAAGGTAGGTTGAGGGTAGGTTGATAATTGGCTATGTGTTTGCCCAATTTTTCCTAGATCAGTGTGAATCAATTGGTAGAGTGTATGAGGTTGTGGTGATCAAAAATACATTGTATTGTTTCATTATTCCTTGGTTGATTATACAATAAAGATGGAGGGAATTTGAGCAGTTTCTTTCCCCAGGAATATCTGGTGTTGTGTATTGATTTACTTTTTTCTCTTACTTGCATGTGACTGAGCGATCGTGATTTATATCTGCAAATATTGTATAAGGATTCAGTATCTTTTTTTAGTACATTACATGATCAGATTGAATCCATTGGTGTAATTTATACATGGTATCAGAGCGCTAGGAATCACAATAGTGGAGAAGAAATTGAGTTTGTATTGAACAATATTCAAATTTACAAATACTTTCTTTGGAGCTATAAGCTGATCAAGATGTCTTCCAATGGCTTGAGACTCGAATATGCACTCGAGGGCAGTTCGAATTATATTGCGTGGAAGGACAGGATGGAGGCAGTGTCGGAGGACAATGGGTTGAAGGAATTCATAGATAATGATATTCCCAAGCACGTGGCAGTAGATGCCCAACTTCTTGATGCATGGCAAAAGAAGGTAGCAAAGGCAAGAAGGATCTTGTTAGAGGGAGTTTGATATCATATTGTCTCGAGTCTCCATGGAGAGGAAACTCCATATGCTATGTGGAAGGCCTTGAAAGATTTGTTTCGAAGCAGCAGTGACCACAGAAAATTGACACTCAAGGACAAGCTCAGAAAATAAAAATGGAGAAGGGCGACACAATCTAGAAATACTTGACCAAGTTCACTCAATGTCGATATGAGCTTGGAAGTTTTGGGATTACTGTAGTTGATGATGACTTGGTGAGCCTAGCACTTTTATGCCTTCCCAAGAGTTGGCATAGTTACCAAGACTCTATGAATAGGAGGGAGAAGTTACCAGATTGGGAACTAATATGGTCAAATTTGGTAAAAAAGAGTTTCGGCGGAATACCAGGGATGGATCCTCATCCAAGACTGTTGATGAGGAAAATTGTGCCTTGGTTGGTAAGGAAAAGAAGGGGAAGGGGAAGAAGTCTTATTCCAAATTTGAAATCGGAAAAGAAGGCAAGAAACGTGACATGTCAAAGGTGAAATGTTTTCACTAACATGATCATGGAAACTATGCCACAAATTGTCCACAAAAGAAGAAGAACAACAAGAAGGCTACAGGAGCTGCAACGGGTGAAGCTTTGGCCTCACAGTTTGAGTTGGACTTCTCTCTCATCGCATGCATGGCGTCAATTGTGATGGTATCTATGGGGTACTTGGATAGTGTAGCATCTTTCCACATGACAGGAAACAAAGAATTCTTTAGTAATGTTAGCATTAGTTTTGATTCCTTTCAAAGCTACCCTCTCTATGATTTTTTTGGCCTCTCGCTCCTTATGATTCATTTCTTTCGAAACCCATTTTTAACTATTAAAATTCAATTTTTATAGTTAAAAAACAGCTGTTCCCACTCCACAACAAACCTTTTAAATATACCGTATATTAGATATGTGATATCACTTACCACACACCCAAATCACTTATCGTTGTCGCTATTTCGCAATCAGCATATCGCAAAAAATCCTTGCCACCGTCAATTGCCACTTCATAAATTTCCTAATGCAATAATGGTGGGACCCATATTTACCTTTGATACGTCTTGAATGCGTTATAAACCTTTTTATTATGATTCGGGTGTCTTTTAACATATTACCATGACTTAACGAAATATTCACTTTCCACTTTTAAAAGCCTTTAATGGGGCCTACCCCGTCGCCTTTTCGCATCGCAAAATCGCAACATTACTCATCTTTCCCATTCACTTCCATCTTTCCTTTTTCCTGATTGCGATATAAAGTGGGACCCTTCCCACCACATTACCCTCTGTCATCGCCCATCGCACTTCGCAAGTTTTAGCACTTACCTCTTTTCCCCAATCCCAAACCTTATGATGTGCGATAAACCTTAAAACTTGTGAAGTGCGATATTGAAGTGGATGCGATGTAATTTAGATCTAAAATATAAATGAATTGAAGTCCGGTTGTGCGGGACCCAAATCGCACATCGTTGTTCACAATATCAGGAGGATAAGCGCTAAGGTATATGTTAAAAACATCAAATTGTGATTTGCGATATCGGTGTGGATGCGATGCGGGTCAATGATGAAGCCTAAAAGACTTCACGTTGGGCGTATAAGGTTTTTACGTTGTTTATGAAGAAAAGGTTAAACACGATAGAATGACTTGGGTAGGATAAGACCTGAAAAAGAGCAGAGAGCATAGTAATGTTGAACGTCGCAATAATAAGGAGATAGACTCCACGGGTCAAGTTGGCCAAAAGGCACTTCTATGGAATTGTAATGATATGGCAGCAGTAACCGGCGCAGAAGAAAAAGTCACAGGTTTGCAGAAAAATCGGCAGCAAAGACTTTAAAGATTCAACACCTATCAGCAAATAACAATATTTTCTTAAAGCTCAAAGACAGTTTGTCAATATAATTAATTACATCGGAGTTCTGTTAGGATTGATTAAAGTGGCAGGTTTACAGTTCCACCTTTCTTGCAGCAGTTGAAGACAGTTAGGGTAGGTGCCAGAAAGAAGCTTATGTGGGAGTCAAATAGTTTCATGCATCAGATTTTGAAGCCTCGAACCATTCAGCAGTTCTAAATTCATGCAACAATTTGACTTGTTTGCTGTTTGTTTTATTTAATTTCATTCCTAAAATTTAGCGAGAGTTTGTTTTGTGCAACTCTATTTAAGAGTTGAGTTTTATGTAATAAAAGAGAGATGGTTGATGGCACAGGGCCTAGTGCTCTGGCCCTGTTGTTGATCCTCATGCTATTCCTGAAGCTGTGTATTGTTGAACTCATAATATATTCCAGTTACACTCTTGAGGATTCATAAAATCTTATGGTGTGTGTATTTTTTTCCCTTCTGTTTTTACATACCTTATCTATCTTTCCAGATTTATCATAAAAATTATATCTTATGTTTTTATCAATCTTGTGAACCTCCAGGTCAAATGGATTTGTTTTTGTAAGTCTTGTTCCAAGCTTTCCTGATTCAAAATTGAATATTGTTCATAAGAGTTCCTTGAGGTGGAATTAAACCCTGTTTCATGTTTTTGTAAGTCTTTTGATCTAGCATGCATGTTAATCTGTTTTTGTTAGTCTTGATTCACCAAGCATTATTGATTCATGAGGTCATATTAGTCAGAAGCATTCCTTGTAATGGGATTCTTTAACTGTAAAGTGAGATTCTTGTAAGTCTTTTAAAAGCATTCTTTCACTATACATTTAGATCTGGAATTTGTGTCATTTTCCTCCCAGCAGTGGATTTATGTCCTACATGCCCACTATCTTTCTTCCATTCTTCTAACCATTAGGCTACAAACTCAATTTTGCTACCACATCATACACTAGTGCCCTCATATGTGTCAGATATTTTTTATCTGTTCAACATTCCTTTCAGAATGCTTGAGATCCAACCACTTTCCAAAAAACCCAATCAAATCATAAGAATAGCTCTCAGATCTTAAGATGTGTCTAGTCAGGCGCTTGCTGCAGTCCAAGTGTTGATTCCAGTGCCAACATCTTTTGGTGTGTCTTTCGGGAGACGAAGGCCTTGAAACAATGTATTCTTTTGAGTCTCTTTGTTTTAATTTTTGAAGATCGATTCTTGAAGGTGAACAGGAATTGATAACTTAAAGAGGACTATGGTTTTTCACCTGGCGACTCCATTGTTCCGAATCGAGTGGCGACTTCACAGGGATGCGGAGATCAGATTTTCAGTGGAAGTTTTGGATAAACAGCTACACCTTTCAGAATTCTGAAAGGAACATCATTGCAGAGGTAGCATTTAATGTTTTTCCTCATTCAGTAGATGATGATTTGGAGTCCTCTTATAGTGCAGACATTCAATGCTTCATGAGTATCCCGCATTGTGATTTTTCTCATCATGAGCTGCACTATGTTATGATATGGATTCTTTCAATTCTACCCTTAAGATTCATAATCCATATGAGGTTTCTTCAGCTATTTGAATGGTTTTACGTTATGTTCCATATTGCATGAAGATTTCCATTCAAATCAGATTAGAAGTAAGGGAATGAATAAGCTCGTTGTTTTGAGCACCTTTTTTAGAAAGTTAGATTTCAGTTTTCAGTTTGAATCCAGCCTCATTTTGGAAAAATATGTTGCAGAATTGAAATGATGCTTTTGACTCCATTACCTAATGGCTAGGCATGCTGGACTTTTTCAGTCAATGAACATAATTGCAGGTTGAAGAAATAAGAGCTGGATAAGGCACTAGAACTACAGTTCTTGATAGCCTATAGGGGGCATATCATCCCCAATTAGAGCCACTGTTAGCACTAGTTTTGATTCCTTTCAAAGCTTCCCTCTCTGTCATTTTTTTGGCCTCTAGCTCCTTATGGTTCATTTCTTTCGAAACACCTTTTTAACTATTAAAATTCAACTTTTATAGTTAAAACACTATAAGGAAAAGACCCTCTAGCGGATTTTTTTGAGGAACCCCTTATAAAAATACCCTAGACATATGTTTCTAGCAGAGGTTACTAGAGGAGGTTGGCGGGCAAAGGTTTTTGTGGATGTTTTTCGTCCGGTGCGCTTATCAACCTAAATCGCACCAGTGCGTTCAACAAGAGAAAGCACCAATGCGCACAAAACATTGGCACACTGGACACTGTGCACTTCGTACAAACCCGCCCGATGTGTCTTATTACTATAGCGCACCGGTTCTTTACAAATATTCCACACCGGTGCGTCATAAAACCCCACGCCAAAACAGAAACCGCCCGGTGCGATCTTAAGAAACCGTCGGTGTGCCTATAAAACCCCGCGCACCGGAACAGGGTTAAAAAATAAATAAATAAATAAATTTATGACCCAAAAACCACATTTTTCACTTTTATTAGTGCTCCAGAGCTCTCAAGCATCGATGCAATTTATCTTTTTTTGAGCCACCCTGACATCGATGCTCCCATTGCACCCATTGCACGCACTGTTGTTGTGCATTGCCCACCAATCCTCAGCTTGAATTTTGCAAAACGGTGGGAATTTTTTATTTTGAAAATTCTACAGCAAATATGCCTCCTCAACGGCCAAAAATATAGGTATTTTTCTTGTTTTTCCATAGTTAAGCCTTTTAGCAGATTAGAATTTCAAATTACCTTAAAATTAACCATTTAAAAAAAGAAAAAAAATCGTGCGGTGCACTCGAGCCATTCGACTCACACTGGTTCGCGATGCTACCTGTAATTTTACAGGTCGCACCACAATCGGTGCTAACCATATCCGCACTGATTCTGGGGCAATACCGAAAGTTGCACCGTGTTATTTTAAATTTTTAAAATAAGTGCGGTGCAGTCGGTTACCCGGCTGCACCGTTCACCATGTGGAATTGCAACAATGTAGTGCGTTGACTTAAATATTCGCCCCGAGGCGGGTATTTTTGTCACTGCACCGCATTCCGCATTTCGACAGGGTCAACGGTGCAGCATGGTAAAAGACCGCACCGTTGACTATGTAATGATTTTAGGAGGTCAGTGCGCTGACCGAACTATATGCCCCAGGGCGTAGAGTTTAGTCAGCGCACCGCACTTCTGACATTGTACATAGTCAATGGCGCACGAAAACTTTCAGGTGCACTGCATATTTTATGGTGCACCGCCTCCGGTGCGCAACAAAAAAAGATGCATCGGTACCGGTGCATGCCTATTTTTTGTGGCGCACCACCTTTTTTTTTTCCAAAAAAAATTATATATGTATATTGCTAAATACATGTCTCATTTAATAAAAAAATTGTATTTAATATGTCAATCATTCAGAGATGTGAAAGGAGAGAAGAGGGGGAACAACAGAAACAACAGGAAAACCAGTATAACATGGTTCGCTTGTGGGAGGCATGAGAGAGGGAGAGAGATGCGTAACCTCACCCTATTATAGCAGCTACCCAGGGGCTCCTAAGGCAAGTAGGCCTCCTCAAGTTCTATGAGGAAGCTACTTCCCTAAAGGGACATGGTGCATTTTTTAGACATCTTATCTACAGGTGGAATGCCCACCGATAGGCTTTCCGAGTTGGTCCTAACCAGTGGTATGCGCCCACTGAGGAGGACATATATTCCATTACAGGGCTATCGAGGAGAGGGGTGTATTTTCCCTCGTTCCCAGAGGTTCCAGTTGGATATGCAGCAGGGAGTCAGTTGGTGTACTCCCAGAGATACATTGGCGCAGATATATTATCTCCTTCATATTTTCAGGTCTCCGAAGGTCAGCTACGTATTGGTGCATTTGGTAGTCAGGAGGTGAGGTGCCTCTCACTTCTGATTTCGACCATTTCACACAACACTAGTGACGGGAAACGCATTAGTTGCTTGCTTCTATATTATGTTGATTCTTTAGTACAAGAGCCACGACTTGTCAGGTGGTCTACCATTTTTTGCGGTAGTGCTATACAGCCTTAGATATATGTCATGCTCATGCACAAGGGAGGGTCAACTTCCCTTTTGCTTCAGAGATTTTTCGTTTATTTTTTGAGTGGTTTCCAAAGATGAGGCCTACTTTTGTTCGGCTGCCTCGTAGGCCGATGTTGGAGGCACGGATGCACATGTGGGGACAGATGATGCCCAAGAGGGGTGAGACTGAGTTTTCCACGAGGATATCGCATGATGCACTAGAGTTTCTAGCTAGTGTTGACGATCATCCCTTCATTATGGTCCCCTGTCCTTATGTTGGTTTGGATTGGCGAGGGTGTGCCAACATCTTCTTCACAGGTGATGAGCCGCCAGATGATAGAGGTAAATTTGAAAATTTATAAGTTGCTTACTCTTTATCAAGCACTTTTTTCCACTCATTTAGAGCAACTCCCCTTCTCTTTTGTCTTCATCCCTTTCACCATCTCAAATCACCACACCTGGTATGTTGTCGATCTTCTTGATGTACTCACTAGCATAATAGAAAGACTCATACGATATGTACCCCTCTGCCATAGACCCCTCGGGTTTTGCCCTTTTTCAAACAAAACCTTTCAATTTCTTCATGTACCTCTCTAAGAAGAACATCCAACAACAAGAAACCACCCCAACTAATTCAACCTCATCTACTAGGTGGATTAGAAGATGACCCTGCAAGTCCATGAAACTCGTCGGTAGTTCCTTCTCAAACATACAAACAATATCAACTATCTCTTGACGCCACCGTGGAATGTTATCCACATGAATCTCCTTTGACGTGATCCAATGTACAAATGAAGATAAGTTAGATATGGCACGTCCTAGGTCTTGAGGGAATTCATGTTTCACACACCCACGCATGAACAAAGGATAATGACACTACAAAGTTTTAAACATGTGCAATCATATACAAAATTAGTTATGTTTTATGATCCCCGCATGGGATAAAATTTATTAATATAACAAATAATAAAATCATTCTTTTGACATTATACGTACTTTTAGAAGATTCAAATGGTCATGCGATTTCAACCTCGACAAATGGTCATCCACAGTGAAGCAGCGCCGTAGTGAAGACCCGTATGAAGTTGGAACCCTCACACCCATTATAACTTCCTTTTCCAAAAAAATATCATCTTTTTTTAAAATCCATGGGACATCACCTTCTTTGAAATACCATTAATTAGAGGGACCAGCGCCTGCCTCTGATCCCGTACTTTCTAATCGTCTTGGCCAATGTTTCTTTTTAGTTTTTGAAGTAATAAGATATTTCCTAACAGCCAATGTGTCACTTTGTTTCGATGATATGTGCCTCCATAAAGAAGATGAAACATTTTTAAATATATGCATGGGATCTAATAAGGGGATAATCTTAAGATGCTCCCAATATGGGAGGTTATAAAAGATAGATTTCATTTTCATCCCAATGGGAAATTTATCAACATAGGTGTCGAAGAATTCTGGATCATCGAACATAGGCTCCCCATTTGAATCGAACATTTCTATGAATGCCTTCTCCTTCTCTCTCTCATATGCTCTAATCCATTCAGTTGGTGTCGTTATTGGAGGCCTTTGGGTTCTCTCTCGTTTACCATTGAAAGAAAATGCTTCTCTTTGGTAAGGGTGTTCTTCTGGGAGGAATACCCTAGAGCAATCATACACTGGCTTTCGTAGGTCCTTGGACCATCTAGATTTCAGAGAAGGTCCACAACATTTACATCCAAAATACCCTTTTGTTACAAGACCTGCGAGATTATTGTATACAATTAATATGCATGGCACGTTAAATAATATCATGAAGATCAGAACAATTACAACAAATTAAATAATTAATATGTGAAAGAATATTGTTACGTATATAAACAAATCAATAAATTAAACATGTAATTTACCAGATCAAACTCCTAATCCTGGATAATCATGTGTCATGTAAGCACATATGCCATACAACGTAAAACTCCTCTCTTCTGCGATGGGTCTTGATACATCATATACATTTATCCCATCCCATAATTCCTTCAATTCATCTACCAGTGGTTGTAATTAGACATCCATATTCTTCACTTGTCTTCTATCAGGGACTATGAGAGCCAACATAAGATGTTCATTCTTCATGGACAACCATGGGGGATATTGTTATTGATCACTAATACAGGCCAAACAGAATAGTTGGTGTTCTGGAGGGAACATGGGTTGACGCCATCCATGGCTATGCTGAGTCGCAGACTTTGTACTTCATCCTTGAATTTTTCGGGCCATGTATTCTCTATATGCTTCATGGCTATTGAATCAGTTGGGATTCGCATAACTCCCAACTCACTTATGTGTGAGGCATGCCATCCCTGCAACATAGCTAATTCTTTGCAACAAAAGAGCCTTTGAATCCTTGGGATTATAGGCATGTGCCTCAATATCTTAAAACGAGGACTAGTACATGATTTACCCTTCTTTTTTTATTTATCATACCTGTCATGCCCACATTTTGGACATATCTCTTTGTCTGCCTATTCTCCTCTATATAGAATACAATCATTTGGACATGCATGATATGATATGTACTCAACACCCAACATTTTCAACAATTTCTTTGCCTCTTCGCAGCTACCGGGCAAGACATTATCACTCGGAAGAACCTTATCTTTGAATAACCTGTAGTTGGTGATCATGGAAAAATATATTAATTATAAATGTACATTAATTCTGATATAATTATTAATGTTCATAAAATTTACCATTTGTAATGTTCATTGTGTACTACTTATATTTCTCAAATTTATATAAGGGACGACTTTGCGGTAACTTACCTCAAAATTTCCGAGAAACATGCATTTGACAAGCCAAACTTTGCTTTCAAGTTGTACAGTAACATCGTTTTCCCCAATTGGGTAGACTTTGACTGACTACTAGGTCCAAAGAGAGGGGTGGTGGAAGCAAATTTAAGGCTTTCTAAATAGGTGTCAGCGATATGAGCATCACCCCCTACTTGATCAGCATTTTGGAATGCATCTAACAACATTGTCTCCATGGCAGTCGTATCCCTTAAGTAATCATCCATACCAACCTCTATTTGATTGCTTCCATTGCCAGCTTGTGAAGAACTACTATTGTTGTAGTCATTCCTAATTGGCGAATCTGGACGTAGCGAGAATTGAATCAGTGGTTGATTCAATCAATCTTGGTATCGTTCCTCTCCGATTTTTTCCCTTAATTCATTCTTCTCTCGATTTGACATTGTCGTGGGGTGCAACAGAAGATGGTAGGTAGGTCGTTCATCATCACTAGAATCCTAATAGTTTTAAAAATATATATTTGAACATGATATTACAAAATATGTGATATCAATTAGTAACCACGTTGACAATATTGCATGATTAATTGGTTTGACGTTGAAATAATTACATTAATCAATATACCAAACAATTATAATTATTACCATCATTGTCCCAGGATTGTAGCTAGAAGATGCAATATTGTTACAATTGGAAGGCTGAAGCGACTATCCATTTTCATCTACTAAATGCGTCTTGTGATATGTTGCTCCTGATAAGAGCTTTTGATGTTTTGAAGCTGAAGTTTGAATATTTTGTGCATCTAAACTCGATTCTGAATCTGCATGAATGTCCTGCAAATTTGTATACATGATAAATGTAATTAATTTGTGCATGATTGACATGGATAAAAAACATAAATTCAATTAAATAATGAAATATAAATAAAATTTGAGGTAAATATTACGTCTCGAGATGGATAGGGAGAAATCCACGATGGACTTTGAGAAATATTATGGAATGAGCTAGATTTTGAAGAATTGTCCATTCGATATAATTATGATATTTTCTCCCTGCATTTGAGAAAAATAAACATAAATTTTGGTGCACACACCTAAAAATAATTTCGGTGCCTTAAAAATGGACTTCTTGTTATCGGTGCTAATGTACATATCACCGCACCGATGTGTTTTTGTTACTGCGCACCGGTGTCGTGATATAAACAGACGCACAGGTGCGGTGCTATTAAGTGACGCACCGACAAAGAATAACCGCAAATAAAAATAGCACAACTCTATTTTCTTTAAGTGAAAAAAAAAAAACGGTAAATTGAAAAATGGGCGGCAAAATATTTTCGAAAATCTAATTTCATAAAACAATTCTTTAAATACTAAACACTTTTCATTATTTCACTACTTTTGCAAAAAAATTCAGCCAGAGATTTGCAGGAGACATACCTGAAGCAACATAGCATGAGAGCACTGTGGAGCAGTGAAATACGTTCGAACAGAAGAATTCAGACAACCAGAATTCTAAACCTCTAGTGATTCAAACCCTGTAGGATATAATTTCAAAGGATGTCGTGATTAAAGTTTATTATTTTTTTTACTTTTTCTGTAGTTTTTTTATGCAATAAGAAAAAAAATTCAATTTCTTTTTCATTTTCAAAAACAAAATAAAATAAAAATCGATTTTTACCCTAAACCCTACTTTCTTTTTGTTTTTCCCTTTCTTCTCCCTGTTTCTGTGATTTCAGAATTAGGGCTTTTCATTTTAGATTTATAGGGTTTTTGTATTGCTATATATAGGCCTAAGACATCCAACCTACGGGACGACTTTCATAGTCGGATCCCAATCCATGTCGGCCCTTGCATGAATTTTTGAAAAAAGTTATTTTTTTTTATCGGTGTGCCCTGTGTAACCTAGAGCACCGGTGCACTGTATTATCCCAGCGCACCGCGAAAGTATTGTGTGATAAAAAATTTAAAAACAATTTTTTTTTTAATCAATGCACCATATGTAAAATATGGCACCGGTGCGCTATTTAACTATGGCGCACCGTGCTCGTGCTATTTCACAAAAAAAAAAATGTTGTGTTAATCAGTGCATCGTGTAACATATAAGGCACCGCATTGGGTCTCCTAGTTCACAGAGAGCACTATATGGTGGTCCCTTGTTTGGGCGTGGTGTTTATGCTATAAAAACTAACACTGGACGATTTTTAATATTTGTCTATGTAAATCTGTGCGGTGGTTAACATGTAACGCATCGGTGCTCCTTGTTGACACAGAGCACCTTACGGTGGGTTATACTGTTTTGGAGGTGTGTTTATAAGACCTCTACGCACCGACGTCGGTGCGTACATCATGAATGGTGCATCGGTTTCTTGAGATTTTTATTTTTTTTACTTGAAAAGTTGAAAATCTATTTATAAAATATATTAATGAATGATATGGTACAAGTTTCATGTTGATAAATAAATGGCTGAAAAGAGATCAAGTAACAAAAATATTGATAACACATCAAGAAAAGAAAAAAAGCAAGTTCTTTGTAAATTCTTTACAAAAAATATTATTTTTGAGCTATATGTAAGTTTAAATAATATGTATTGTTTACTTTGTATCATGCAAAGCCACAAAATGACGAAGCTCGATAAGATTATTTCTTATATAGGACCAGAAGAGCGTAAAATATTGATCGAAAAATTGCAAAAGGATGAATCGGGTAAATGAAAAAATACTATCAATCCAATATGAGTTTCTTTTTTTAATTTTCATTAATAATATACTTAAAATTATTAGATAACATGTGTCAAAAAATATATTAATTCACATCTGTTTAATGTTCTACAGGGACCAACAACTCAGAAAATGAATGTTGTTCTAAAAAAAGAAAAAAAATAGAACATGCAAATGAAAATGAATTGCTCCTTAGCTCATATGGAGTGGTTCTCGAGGTTAATGAAAATCATCATTGAATGTATTCAAACAAGTGCTAACATACAAAGAAGACTCATAAGAGGAATTGATTGACATTGGGTTAAATATGGGTTGTGAGTATATGTTGGCATATTAGAAATTAATTGTGGAATTTGTAAGAATCTATCGATCTTGTTTTACTTAGCTCCATCTATAATTAATAGAACAAAACAATATTTTATATTAAATATATGATTTTTTATGGGGTATAAAACTTGCAGGAACAAAGTATGGAACTGTGCCAACAGATGAAATCTTGAAAGATGGCATACTACATGGTTTTGAAAGAATGTGTATAGTTCATGAGTCAATTGTTGCTATGGTATGTCATTTCTTTTCGATTTACATTGATGTATATTATTTAATATTGCAATTTTCATTATTCTCACCAATGTATATACACTCATTATAGTTTTTTTTTTATGTTTGTAGATGGAAGGTGAAGAAGAAGAAAACAATCAACACCGTGAACAAAACATTCCTGAAAATAACCGAAGTCATGGAAGTAGCTCTATCAATGACAGCAGTTCAAGTGAAGAATGATGATCACTATGTTTGGATATCAAAGAAAGGCGTTGTATTTTTTGAAATATTTGTTTGTGAAATCAGACATTTTGTTTAATGTAATGGACATAGTGTCCTAATTGAAAGACAAATGGATACCAATAACTGTCCCATTTTGTATGACAAAGGTTGTCTTATATATATATAATATGTTTTAATTTATTCTATTGTGTTCTCCATTGTCGCTGTGAAATGTAACACCACTGATTAAATTTATGGATGATTAAATATTATAATGAAGAGATGTGAAATTTGATGATATGATATAATAAATTAATCCAAACATCACATTCAAATGCACTAATAAAAATTTAATTCATATGAATACTGATATAAGATATGTGTCGTCTTTTGAAGAATAATGAATTTTTAAAAATCACAATAATTATGATATGATATAAAAAATTAATCCAAACATCACATTCAAATGCATTAATAAAAATTTAATTAATATGAATATTGTTATAAGATGTGTCAACTTTTGATGAATAATGAATTTTTAAAAATCACAATAATTGCACTGTCACAAGTCGATGTTTCTAAAAAATACAAAATGAACACCGGTGCATGTCACTTAGTGTACACCGGTGCATTTGTATGATACAGAGCACCGGTGCATTTCTACGGCCTATAGGCACTGCACAAATACCAATACCAATTATAAATCTCGGTGTGTTTGTGCGATACTGCGCACCGGTGTGTTTATGTCAGTCTATGCATTGGGGCATTTGTACGACCTATGGGCACCTTACAAATACCAATATGAATTAGAACAAACATTGTGTTTTTCGGATACTACACACCGGTGCGTTTCTATAACTCGGCGTACCAGTGTGTTTAGACGACCTATGGGCATCGCACAAATCCCAAGACCAATTAGAACGGCCTCGTGCGTTGTATCACCAACATTGCGCCCCGATGCGGTTATATACCTTGATGGCCTGGTGCATGCACCTTCGACCGCCCCGGGCCACCTTCTAGATGACACGCACCGGTGCGTTGACACCTTAGTAGCGCACCGATGAAAAAAACATTCGTAATAACCTCCGGCTACCTAGTTTTTTAAGTTGTGTTGAAATTCCATTAAAATCTCCGCCAAAACCTCCGCAACCATAAACGGATGTTGTAGCAAATGTTTTTTTCAAAATTTTGGCCAATTTTATAACACTAAAAACCTCCTTTATAACTTCCACTAGAGGATCTTATCCTTGTAGGGAAAAAAGCTCCGTCCACTCCATAGCAAACCTTTTAAATATATCATATATTATATATGTGATATCACTTACCGCACACCCAAATCACTTATCGCTATCACTATTTCACAATCGGCATATCGCAAAAAATCCTTGCCACTTCATAAATTTCTCGATGCGACAATGGTGGGATCCATATTTCCCTTTAATACATCTTGAATGTGTTATAAACCTTTTTATTATGATTCGGGCGTCTTTTATCATATTACCATGACTTAACGATATATTCACTTTCCGCTTTTAAAAGCCTTTAATGGGGCCTACCCCATCGCCTTTTCGCAACGCAAAATCGCAACATTACTCATCTTTCCCATTCACTTCCGCGTTTCCTTTTTCCTGATTGCGATATAAAGTGGGACCCTTCCCGCCACATCACCCTCTGTCATCGCCCATCTCACTTCGCAGGTTTTAGCACTTACCTCTTTTCCTCGATCCTAAACCTTGCGATGTGCGATAAACCTTAAGCCTTGCGAAGTGCGATATTGAAGTGGATGTAATGTAATTCAGAGCTAAAATCTAAATGAATTGAAGTCTAGTTGTGCGGGACCCAAATCACATATCGTTGTTCGTAATATTAGGAGGATAAGCGCTAAGGTATATGTTGAAAACATCAAATTGTGATTTGCGATATCGGTGCAGACGCGATGTGGGTCAATGATGAAGCCTAAAAGACTTCACGTCCAGGTGTATAAGTTTTTTACGTTGTTTATGAAGAAAAGGTTAAACACGGCAGAATGACTCGGGTAGGATAAGACCCGACAAAGAGAAAAGAGCATAGTAATGTTGAATGCCGCAATGATAAGGAGATAGACTCCATGGGTCAAGTCAAAAAAAGGAATTTCTATGGAACTGTAATGATATGGCTGTAGTAACCAGCTCAAAAGAAACAGTCACAGGTTTGCAGAAAATCCGACAGCAAATACTTTAAATATTCGACACCTATCAGCAAATAACAATATCTTCTTAAAGCTCAAAGATAGTTTGTCAATATGATTAATTCCATCAGAGTTCTGTTAAGATTGATTAAAGTCGCAGGTTTTACAATTCCACCTTTCTTGCAGCAGTTGAAGACAGTTAGGGCAGGTGGCAGAAAGAAGCTTATGTGGAAATCAAATAGTTTCATGCATCAGATTTTGAAGCCTCGAACCATTCAACAGTTCTAAATTCATGCAACAATTTGATTTGTTTACTGTTTGTTTTATTTAATTTCATTCCTAAAATTTAGCAGGAGTTTGTTCTTTGCAACTCTATTTAAGAGTTGAGTTTTATGTAATAAAAGAGAGATGGTTGGTGGCACAGGGCCTAGTGCTCTAGCCCTGTTGCTGATCCTCATGTTATTCCTGAAGCTGTGTATTGTTGAACTCATAATATATTCCAGTTACAC
Source organism: Pinus albicaulis (assembly GCA_034641835.2). NCBI lineage: Eukaryota > Viridiplantae > Streptophyta > Pinopsida > Pinales > Pinaceae > Pinus > Pinus albicaulis. The sequence continues at coordinate 3,485,102 of CM076578.1, forward strand.
TCTTGAGAATTCACAAAATCTTTTGGTGTGTGTATTGTTTTCCCTTATGTTTTTACATACCTTATCTGTCTTTCTAGATTTATCATAAAAATTTTATCTTATGTTTTTATCAGTCTTGTGAACCTCCAAGTCATATGGATTTGTTTTTGTTAGTCTTGTTCTAAGCTTTCGTGATTCAGAATTGAAGATTGTTCATAAGCGTTCCTTGAGGTGGAATTAAACCTTGTTTCATGTTTTTGTAAGTATTTTGATCTAGCATGCATGTTAATCTGTTTTTGTCAGCCTTGATTCACCAAGCATTCCTGATTCATGAGGTCATATTAATCAGGAGAATTCCTTGTAATGGGATTCTTTAAATGTAAATTCGTATTCTTGTAAGTATTTTAAAAGCATTCTTTCACTATACATTTCAGATTTGGAATTTGTGTCATTTTCCTCCCAGCAGTGGATTTCTTTCCTACAGACCCAATGTCTTTCTTCCATTCTTCTAACCATTAGGCTACAAACTCAATTTTGCTACCACATCATACACTAATGCCCTCATATGTGTCAGAGATTTTTTATCTATTCAACATTCCTTTCAGAGTGCTTGAGATCCAACCACTTTCCAAAAAACCCAATCAAATCGTAAGAATAACTCTCAGAGCTTAATATATGTCTAGTCAGGCGCTTGCTACAGTCCAAGTGTTGATTCTAGTGCCAACATTTTTTGGTGTGTCTACCGGGAGACGAAGGCCTTGAAACGATTTATTCTCCCGTTTCTCTTGTTTTAATTGCTGAAGATCGATTCTTAAAGGTGAACAGGAATTGATAACTTGAAGAGGACTGCGGTTTTTCACCTTGCGATTCCATTCTTCTGGATCCAGTGGTGACTTCACCGGGATGGATAGATCAGATTTTCAGTGGAAGTTTTGGATAAACAGCTACACCTTTCATAATTTTGAAAGGAACATCATTACAGAGGTAGCATTTAATGTTTTTCCTCATTCAATAGTTGATGATTTGGAGTCTTCTAATAGTGTAGACATTCAATGCATTATGAGTATCCCGCGTTGTGATTATTCTCATCGTGAGTTGCACTATGTTATGATATGGATTCTTTCAGTTTTACTCTTAAGATTCAGAATCCATATGAGGTTTTTTCAGCTATTTGAATGGTTGTATGTTATGTTCCATATTGCATGAAGATTTCCATTCAAATCAGATTAGAATTAGGGGAATGAATAAACTCGTTGTTTTGAGCACCTTTTTTAGAAAGTTAGATTTCAGTTTTCAGTTTGAATCCAACCTGAGTTTGGAAAAATAAGTTGCAAAAATGAAATGATTCTTTTGACTCCATTACCCAATGGCTAGGCATGTTGGTCTTTTTTAGTCAATGAGAAGAATTGCAGGTTGAAGAAATAAGAGTTGGATAAGGCACTGGAACTACGGTTCTTGATAGCCTACAGGTGGATATCATCCCCAATTAGAGCCACTATTAGCACTGATTTTGATTCCTTTTAAAGTTTCCCTCTCTGTCATTTTTTTGGCCTCTAGCTCCTTATGATTCATTTCTTTTGAAACCCTTTTTTAACAATTAAAATTCAATTATTATAGTTATAAAATAGCTCCGTGTTGGGTATGTGTTATATTCTTTCCACGACTAGTCACGCGCGCGAGGGTGAAAGGTGTCTTGTACATTGTGTCGGGCGCAGCAGGGCGGGCAGCAGCCCCCCCTATTCAGGGTCTGGGGCAGCGCCCTGGGAAAAATTGTTTGCTCCTTAATTTCCGGTGGGCGGTCCCGTCCATCGTTTTGTGCATGGGTTTGCACATAGTTTTGGGGCATGATGGTTTTCGGCCCCCGGTATTTTGTAGATCCAGTCAAGGGAACTACGGTTATGTTCTAATCCAGGGTTAATAGATTAGGGTTTATCTATGCTTCGGCATGTATATATATATGTTGTAACACTAAAAGGAATATAACGAAATATCAAGCTAGTCGTCCCGATTTGGGATCTAGGGGAAAAATCTATGTGTTTATCTATTTATGTTTTGTGCTCTCGCTATTGCTAATTTTATGTTTTTAAGATTCGTTTGTAGATAATTTATGTTCAGGGTTAAAACCTACACTCTGCCCACTCCACAGCAAACCTTTTAAATATATCATATATTATATATGTGATATCACTTACCGCAAACCCAAATCACTTATCGCTATCGCTATTTCGCCATCGGCATATCGCAAAAAATCCTTGCCACCCTCACTTTCCACTTCATAAATTTCCTGATGCGATAATGGTCGAACCCATCTTGCCGTTTGACACGTCTTGAATGTGCTATAAACCTTTTTATTATGATTTGGGCGTCTTTTATCATATTACCATGACTTAACGAAATATTCACTTTCTACTTTTAAAAGCCTTTAATGGGGCCTACCCCATCACCTTTTCCCATCGCAAAATCGAAACATTACTCATCTTTCCCATTCACTTCCGCCTTTCCTTTTTCCCGATTACGATATAAAGTGGGACCCTTCCCGCCACATCACTCTCTGTCATCACCCATCGCACTTCGCAAGTTTTAGCACTTACTTCTTTTCCTCGATCCCAAACCTTGTGATGTGCGATAAACCTTAAACCTTGTGAAGTACGATATTGAAGTGGATGTGATGTAATTCAGAGCTGAAATCTATATGAATTGAAGTTTGGTTGTGCGAGACCCAAATCACATATCATCGTTCACAATCTCAAGAGAATAAGTGCTAAGGTATATGTTGAAAACGCCGAATTGCGATTTGCGATATTGGTGTGGACGCGATGCGGGTCAATGATGAAGCCTAAAAGACTTCACGTCCGAGTCTATAAGGTTTTTACGTTGTTTATGAAGAAAAGGTTAAACATGGAAAAATGACTCGGGTAGGATAAGACCCAAAAAAGAGAAAGGAGCATAGTAATGTTGAACGTCGCAATGATAAGGAGATAGACTCCATGGGTCAAGTCGGGAAAAAGGCATTTCTATGGAACTGTAATGATATGGCAGCAGTAACCGGTGCAGAAGAAACAGTCACAGGTTTGCAGAAAATCCGGCAGCAAAGACTTTAAAGATTCGACACCTATCAGCAAATAACAATATCTTCTTAAAGCTCAAAGACAGTTTTTCAATATGATTAATTACATCAGAGCTCTGTTAGGATTGATTAAAGTGCCATGTTTTACAGTTCCACCTTTTTTGCAGCGGTTGAAGATAGTTAGGGCAAGTGGCAGAAAGAAGCTTATGTGGTAGTCAAATAGTTTCATGCATCAGATTTTGAAGCCTCAAACCATTCAGCAGTTCTAAATTCATGCAATAGTTTGATTTGTTTACTGTTTTTTTTATTTAATTTCATTCCTAAAATTTAGCAGGAGTTTGTTTTGTGCAACTCTATTTAAGAGTTGAGTTTTATGTAATAAAAGAGATATGGTTGGTGGCACAGGGCCTAGTGCTTTGGCCCTGTTGATGATCCTCATGTTATTCCTAAAGTTGTGTATTGTTGAACTCATAATATATTCCAGTTACACTCTTGAGGATTCACAAAATCTCATGGTGTGTGTATTGTTTTCCCTTGTATTTTTACATACCTTGTCTGTATTTCCAGATTTATCATAAAAATTCTATCTTATTTTTTTACATTCTTGTGAACCTCTAACTCATATGGATTTGTTTTTGTAAGTCTTGTTCCAAGATTTCCTGATTCATAATTGAAGATTGTTCATAATCGTTCCTTAAGGTGGAATTAAACCCTATTTCATGTTTTTGTAAGTCTTTTGATCTAGCATGCTTGTTAATCTATTTTTGTCAGTCTTGATTCACCAAGCACTCCTGATTCATGAGGTCATATTAGTCAGAAGCATTCCTTGTAATGGGATTCTTTAAATGTAAAGTGAGATTCGTGTAAGTCTTTTAAAAGCATTCTTTCATTATACATTTTAGATCTAGAATTTGTGTCATTTTCCTCCCAGCAGTGGATTTCCGTCCTACAGACCCACTGTCTTTATTCCATTCTTCTAACCATTAGGCTACAAACTCAATTTTGCTACCACATCATACACTAGTGCCCTCATATGTGTCAGAGATTTTTATTTGTTCAACATTCCTTTCAGAGTGCTTGAGATCCAACCACTTTCCAAAAAACCCAATCAAATCATAAGAATAGCTCTCAGAGCTTAAGATGTGTATGGTCGGGCGCTTATTATAGTCCAAGTGTTGATTCCAGCGCCAACAAGTAGCTTGGAGGAGAAGGATCTCCAGATGCACATCCAGATGGGTGATGATGGGAGGTATAGCGCTACCAGGAATGTACAATTACTTTTCAGAGAGGGTCAAGTAAACCTTTCTTATTAAAATATTTCATGCATGTACCAAGCTTGAAAAATAATTTAGTTTCATTTTCTATATTGGAGGATCTTGGATATAATGTGGTTTTCAGTGAAGGAAAGGTGTTCCTTCGTGACAAAGCCACGACACAAGTAAAGAGGATTGGGGTTCGTGTGAAGAACCTCTACAAACTTGATGTAGATGGCTACGCAGCATTGAGCAGTAAATCAGGGAAGGTGGTGAGTCAGGATATAGGTGATTTATGGCACAAGAGATTGGGCCATCTACACAACGGTGCTTTGAGGATCATGCAGCAGATTTATATAGGTCTTCCAAAGGGTACTCTTGCGCAAATAGACACATGCAAGGGATGTATCATGGAGAATTATACTAAAGCCACTTTTCATGAGAAGGAGAACCGAGCATCGGCAATCCTTGAGAGAGTTCACTTAGACGTGTGTGGACCATTCTCTACACCTTCCACAGCAAAGCACAGGTATTATGTCATTTTTGTTGATGATTTTTCTGAAATTGTTGGATATTATTTTTGCAGAAGAAAGATCAGGTGTTATCCAAGTTTTGTGAGTTCAAAGCACTGGTAGAGAAAGATACAGGGAATAAGGTGAAGGCTCTAAGGAGCGACAATGGTGGTGAGTATATCTCTAATGAATTCAAGAACTTATGTGCCAAAGAAGGAATTCGGAGAGAATTGATTGCACCTCATAACCCACAACAGAATGGGGTTGGAGAAATAAAGAACATAACAATTGTGGGAGAATCACGAGCTATGTTACATGATCAGGGCCTACCGTTGCATCTATGGGCAGAGGAATGAAACACATCGGTATTTGTGCAGAATTGTAGTCCTCATCGGATGCTTGGCATGAGTACACCAGAGAAGGCTTTTTCAGGTGAGAAACCAGATGTTTCATATTTTAAAATTTTTGGCTCATATGTCTATTGCCATGTGACCAAGATGCTAGGAAGAAGCTAGAACTAACAACAGAGGTTGGGATATTTGTGGGGTACATTGATACTCCCCACAACTATTGGGTGTATTTTCCGGCTAAAAGGATGAAATTTATCAGGAGAGATATTAGATTTGATGAAAAGAAAGCCATGTGATTGTCCCTTGAGAGGGAGATTGAATTTTGTGCAAATGAGGAACTCTTCGTTTCAAAGGATGAACCTCAGGATGTGGAGCAGCCACAAGTAGAGGACCATGGAGTGGAAGAAACCACTCATGCAGACCCATCCACCATAAATGGTCAGAAGCACACTAGTGAGCCTGACATATTGATGTTAGATGTGATAGAGCATGTAGGGGCACCTACATCACAGCACAGGTAGAGAATGTCCCCAGACAGGTATATTGGATACATGGCTCTTATGAGTGAGTGTACTGTGACAAAACCATCCTGTTTTGAGGAAGCAGTGCAGTTGCCAACATGGGTTGATGCCCTAGTTGAGGAGTATGACTCCATTATCTGAAATAGTGCATGGGAAGTGGTCCCAAGACCAGTGGAGAAGTAAGTGGTTGGATCCAGGTGGATCTATAAGGTGAAGCAAGCAGTAGATGGGAGTGTGGAGAAGTAATATGCTATATTTGTGGCCCTAGGATTCTCACAGGTAGAGGGGATTGAATATGAGGAGCCTTTTACACCAGTTGCAAGGTACTCATCGATTAGATCTATCCTTGCACTCTTAGCGCAGATGGGGTGGCATATACATCAAATGGATGTAAAGACATCCTTTCTCAATGGATCTATTCAGGAATAAGTGTACATTGAGCATCCGGAAGGTTTTGAGACATTTGACAGGGAATCACATGTGTGCAGACTTGAGAGAGCATTGTATGGGTTGAAGCAAGCACCCCGTGCTTGGTACACCACGATCGACAACTATTTCACTGGTTTGGGCTTCACAAAGAGTGAAGCAGATGAGAACCTATATCATATTGTGGTTGATGGTAAGCATTTGATTATTGTACTTTATGTAGATGATCGTATACTGACATGTGATGAACATCTCATAACTTATTTCAAAGAGGATATTGCAAGATAGTTTGAGATGAAGGACATGGGGCTCTTGCATTATTTCCTTGGCTTGGAAATATGGCAAAGATATGGGAAGCTATTTTTATCTCATGGAAAGTATGCCAAGGAGATTATGAGGAAGTTCCACATGGAGGGCAGCAAAACCATGGAGACTCCTCTTGCAGGTAACTGGAGAAAGGAGGATGCTACTTCAGGTGAGGTAGTGGATGCTATTGTTTACAGGCAGCTTGTGGGTTCACTTATGTATTTGGTGAACACACAACCAGACATATGCTATGTTTTTAACCAGCTTAGTCAAGCTATGGTTAAGCCTACCAAGCTCTTTTGGAAGGTTGGGAAGCATGTGTTGAGATATCTCAGGGGCACTACAGAGCATGGATTATGGTACAGACGGACAGAGGGAGTGAAGTTTCAAGGCTTCACTGATGCAGATTGGGAAGGTAGTCCATCAGACAGGAAGAGCACATCAAGGGGAATCTTCATCATAGGATCAACAACAGTTTCTTGGTATAGCGGGAAGCAGAGATCAGTTGCACTCAGTTCAACTGAGGTAGAGTACATGGAATCTAGCCAGGATGCATGTGAGGCCATCTGGATGAGGAAGATACTTGTTAGTTTGTTTGTTTATTAGATGGATCCGACAGTGATACATTGTGATAACCAGAGTTGCATAAAACTCTCGGTTAATCCATTATTCCATGACATGTCCAAGCATATTGACATATAGTACCACCATCTCAGAGATTGTGTTCAGAGGTGCATTATGTTGTTGCAGTACATTCCCACGGAGTATCAGGATGCAGATATCTTGACGAAGGTGCTTACGAAGAGAAAATTTGAATACCACGGAGGTAGGATTGGGGTAGCAGATAATCCCTTTCTTGTTGAGAGGGAGTGTTGAAATTCAACAAGAAAATGCAACACACACACTAGTGTGATAACACAGGTCACACAGTGATGGATCCTAGCGACACATTAGTGTGCAACCAATTTTTAAATAAATTGGAAAATTAATTATAATCTTATCTCATAACAACTTGTAATAGTTAACTAAGTGTGATAGACTTAGTTAGCTCAATAATTTCAAGTTGAGGGTCAAAGGATAGGCATGTAGAGTGATTCTATTATTTACAGGGTCCAGTTGGATTTGTAGCACTAGTGTGGTGTGACTGGGATCAATTAACTCACATTAATTGAGTTAAAATCAGTTTAACTAGTTCTAACTGTTTGATGAGCTAGTGGAAGATCAAGTGAATTAAAATAGATTTAATTCACCAGTAGTGATCTACCAAGTAAATGTTGATTCACTATTTACAGCTACATGCATGCTAATTCTGGTGGAGACCCAGTAGAGACAAAGGTTATGTTATTACTCCAATAATTCTCAAGGTTGTTATGTTTTTTGGTTTAAAGAATATTAGAGGTAACCACAAACCTACTTTTAAGCCTTAGGATCTAGCCTTCCTAATCCTCAGAGAGGGCTCTCTCTATATGATTTATCTTTGTTGATTTTAGTTTATTTTAGGCTAGGTATGTAGGATTACTTGGGATTTTGATTTTGGATTTGGTTTGGTGGTGAAATCACTTAATCAGATGGATAGATGTAGGTTTTCTTACCATTGGGCTAATGGAGTCAAAATTTCAAGCAACAGAAGAAAGATCAAGGTTCTAAAGGGAAGTATTCACAGTGCAAGATAGTTGAGTAACTTCAAATATTTAGGCTGATGGTGAAAATGGTTTCAATTGGGGTAAGAGAGAAATTAAGGGTTCTCAAATCCGGATAATGAGTGAAAAGACAAAGGTCAATCGAAACTAGGGAGCAATTAAGAATTCCCTAACCTGGATATCAGTAGAAAACATATAAATGATAAACAGTTCAAGATAGAGTGTAATTAAACATATTCTGAAATAACATTCCTGATATATCATTTATATTTAGAAAAACATGCAAGCATTTGTGAAAACTTCATAAAGAACAATTAAACAAATATAAATTACTTCACTGTAGTGGACCAACACATGAATCCTGTAATATAATCTCTTTATTGCTTTAATCTAGTCTACTGACTTGAAATTGGTACAATCACCCTCAGGTTCCAGAATAGTACAACTATAGAAATGTTCAGCAATTCATCCACACTCAATACTTCAAAATTTGAAGTATTTATACAAAAAATCTTACAAAATATCCTAAAACAAACTTAGGAATTATTCATGGAAAAATAAATATCTTCTTGCAAGAAGATAGAGACAGTTATCTAACTAATGCAAGTTGTCCCTGCTTTTATTGAATTTAGTGTTTTTTGTCTTTAATTTGTTGTTGATTTGTCTCTTTGTTGTTTTCTCAACGAAGGTTGTTTTTTAGGCAATGAAGTGTCCTTTACGTTGGCATATTTATCTTTCAACTCTGCTTTGTCTTTAAACTTTTGACTTTCACATGATACTCTTTAAATGTAATATTCCTTTTTGGGGATTCTCAAGATTCTATTTCAGAGATGGAATACAGAGGAATTTACTGATTATGTCTCCTTACAAATAAGGGAGAGAACCAGAGGCTACCTGGCCAACTGTAGACTCTGCCTATAGAACTTGGAATAATCCCTTTCAGGAATCTCAACAAGGTCTTCAATGAAAACGTTGTATAAGAAAATCTGAGCAAGAATAACACAGATAAGGGTTGGTATCCCCTCATTTATGCTATATGTGACTTATATATATAATTTCAGCTGAAAAAAATCAGTTTAAGCACATTAAACAGATCTCCCACAGTCAAGACTAGCTAGAAATCAGCGAAAGAGAAGAGTTGTTACAACATGAAAACCCCAGCTAATAGAATTGTGAAGTTTTGACTGAAACTCAGAGGAGCACAGCCAAAGATCTGACACTTCAGAGATATAATAGTAAATCAAATTTATATTTGAGCTTATTGCCTTAACAACTGATTACAAAGAGAACTAGGGCAAAATCCCTTCAGAAATTAGAGCTGCAACTAGGAATAAACTGCAGAAATACATAGACAGCGTTATTTTTCAGATGGTTCAGCTGTTGTACATTAAATTCTATATCTCTGACATATGTATGGATGAAACATCAGATGTAATACATATATAGAAACTATAACACTTTAAGAACAAGATCCAATTGGAATTACATCAAAATATTGCATAATAAGTTGTAGATCTGAATTACAAATTGCAATGCTGCAGAAAACCCAGAAATTTCTGAAGATAACTTTTATTGCTGAAAGAGATCAGATCTATAGAGACATGGATCAGCAACCCAATCCACGAATCACCAAGGGAAGGCAAGCCTAACACCAAGAGATCTTCCTCCAAACTGATAGCAAACTAAAATAAGAAAGCCCTCTCACAAAATAATGCAGTAATGAGCAGAAACTGCACAGAGGGTGAAGGAGACTGAATAAACTTGAATAAAATTGTAGATCTGATACAAAATATGGATACACTATCTCTTTGGAGGCTGAAGAACACACTCCAACATAGAAAGCCTCTCAAAACAAGCTAGATCTAAGCAGATCTAGAAATAGCAGCTGCAAAACCCTCAATGGGCCAGCGCTGCTCATGGAAATAGAGCTTGGCCTCAAACCAGATAGTGGCTCACTTCAGCAAAGAACTCCTCCAATGATCCTCAAGGGAAGATATGAAACCCCTAAATAGGAATTCCAATCACAATCCTCCACTAAACAGCAGAGAATGGTATTTGTCGAAGCAGACAAATACTTCAGAAATATGATCTATCAACAACCTCTTCATGTGTCTTCTCCTCCTTTTTATAACATGAGAAAGCTCTTGCAAACCCTAAACCCCTTTGATGAGTTAGCCCTCTTCACATTAGAGGCTCCCTTCTAGAACTACGCAATCCCTTTTGGAGATGCAATGAACCTAGACAGTGTAGTTGACTTGGTCAAGGTGGACCCAATCTTTGGCTCAAACCTCTTTCACACTTGCAAGTGATTATTTACATAGCCCTGATTTGTCTTTGTTCACATGGGCATTGATTTATTCATACTTTTTAGTAGTTTTACATGTCCTCCTTTATTCATTTATTCATAAAACATAAAATAAATCAAAATTGAATGTTTCCTCTTAGCTAAGGCTAAGTAGGAACATTACATTAAATCTGATACACTTTGATTGTTTTACTGCAAATTGCTACTATTGTTTTTTACTTTATCTTGGATGCTCCGTTTACCTTTGACTGCTCTGTTTACTGTAAATTGTTTTCACAATAAATCAGTCCACTTTTCCCATTTTTTTGCCTCTGGTAATTTGATTTTTACCATCCTTCTAAATATTTCATCTGCCTCTATATATTTGAAAATGTAGGCTTGTTGAAAAATAAGTGTTTTACCTCATGTTGCAGGTAAAAAATATTTTCAAAACTTTTGTAAAGTACTTTCCCTGGTGGAATTCCCTACATGGTTGAATTATTAGCTTGCTCCTTAGCCACCTCTCTGATATTTTTACCATAGTTTTCTTGTTTCATCAATTTATCATGGATAACTAAGGGATTAGGCAGACCCTTTTCTTTCAGCACATCAAACTTATTCATAAACCTGTTTATAGAAAACTCCATTGTCTAACACTTTTCCTCTCGCTGCACCATCAAGTTTCTTTTAGATATCACCTTTTTTACTTCAATAATGGTTTTTTTCCTGTCACTAATTTAAATTTGGTTTTAGTGGTAGTCTCTACAGTGTATGATCCTTCTTCTCTGATTATTTTTGAGTTCCTATCTTCTTGGGCTAGAGTCTGCAAGGTTTTACCTATATTCTTTACTATCACCTTGCTTCTCTGCCTCTATCAAGGTGTTCTCCAACCATTCAAACTGATTGGAGTATTTCTCTATGTCTGGTTTTTTCTCATGTACATAAGGAGTCAATTTGCATTTAACTCTTTGTTTACCTATTACTCCTAGAGGATCATAATACCACAGAAAACTCTTCTTGAATTTAAATTCCTGCAAATACTTTTCAGCCTCTCGACCTACATCTCTGTTGTTACAAATAAAATGGTCAACCTGATTCTTAATCTTAAATTGTGTCTTCTTTTTGGCTGCCAAGAAATTGATTCCATCATAATTAAGAATCTGTCTAATATACTCAAGGGAAAGTAAGCTCATTGGGAGGTATTTTGGCAGCTTATATGCAAGAATATTTGATCCATATACCCTAATCTCTGTATGGTTTTGATACAAGTACCAATCTCCTGTCCTATTGTGTTCAAATAATTGCAGGACCTTCTTAATTTCCTCACTGATTCTTGGCTGCATGTTGCTGTTCAGCATATTGACTATAGGATGAATGAAAGAATCAATAAATTTTGTGTAGGTGGACTGTGTGGAGTCTTTTCTGATAATTGGAGTCCAAAATATAACTGACTGTGGGTTACCTTCAACATTAAGCTTTTGAAGGTGAATGGAAAATTTCTCAGACTAAAAATATAGAAACATGTGGAATAGGACTAATGAATACTTGAAAACAACTTCTTCAGGCATCTTGACCAGTTGTTCATGAATTGAGTCATCAAGGTACTAGGAAAAATTTAAAATGCTAGCAGGAGGCTGACCAAGTGTGAAAGTAGACAAGAAACCTAAGACTGTAGCATCAACATGTTCATCTGTAAAATAACCTAGAATGTAGGATAGCATTGTGATGATGTGTCTGGTTCTCTCTGAAAATATTGGAGATGGGTAAGGAGGATTTGTCTTGGGGGTTTCTATAGATGAAGGCATGAAATTTTTAAATATTTGAAACCTCTTGGGGAAGTCCAGATTCAGGTATAACTGTGTAAGAGCCTCAATGGACAAAGGGGTTTCATCTGGCCTCGATTATATCTACAGCATGTGGTTAATTGACTCAGCTGTAATAGTGAAAAGAATTTCTTTTCCAGGGGTAATTAGGGCTCTCTAGTCAAGGAAATATCAAGATTGACAAAGTCTGATCACTTCTGGGCACTGGAAAGACTGTGGGAATACATACTTTGGAAAATTAGATTCCCAAATGAAAAATTCATCTGCTTGATCTATGGATTTGTCATGGCTCCAGCAATGGAGCTCAAGAAGATTAAATTTAGTGGCTGTGTCAATCATTTTAAAATCTTTGTCATCCAAGGGAGTGTGTTCTACATCTACAACAGGAGGTTGCAGAGGATTGACAGATACAATTCTTTTGGAAGCCATTGTTTGTTTGATTTTACTTAATTGGTCAATCTTTGACTTAGAAAAAATTGATTTAGGCCTTTAGGAAAGCCTTAGGAAGATAATTTACAGTTTGCAGACTAATTTAAGATGAAACAGGGGCTTATCTATGGTCTGTAAGGGTTTAAACTTGTTCAATTGATCAAACTGTTCTCGCTGTGACTATAACAGTCTTAGGACCTTACAATTCTGTGAAAATATGTCCAGGGTTTGTAGAAAGGGATTCGGAAGGCAAGAGGGATTTCTTTAGGTATGAAGAGGCTCCTAAATGATTCAATTACTCAATTACTTTCTCTTTTGATTAAGTACAAGTCTTTGCTTTGAAGAATACCTGGAAAAAATGAATATTTTTAAGTTTGCAGAGGGTTTCTAAGGCAACGGAGGTTCTTTGAAGCTCTTCTAATTCTTTATAAGGCTTCGAACTAGTTGTACAACAGTTGTAGCAGCAAATGATCTCGAATTCTAGTGTAAAAGGCTTACAATAAGGTCGGCAGAGTGATCTGGTTGCTAGGAAATAGGTCGGCAGTCTTTCTTTGCGCAAAGGTGTAACAGAAATGGTAAAAAAGGGTGTAAAGGGTGGCTATATGGGTTTTTAATCAACAGTTATTAAAACATTGAATGCCCGGGTCAATTCAAACGAAAGTAGTTTTCGCAACAGACAATAATACAGCCCAGCAGTTTTCGCATCAGCCAAAGGTGGTAGGCGGTAAATATTCTAAGGATGTGATCGAATGGAAAAGTGCCACGTAGCCAGGAGCGGAGCTCCGAAAACCATGCATTTCTCAAGGTCTTGATTTTGTTAAGGATTGGGCAATGGAATGTGCGAAAGGAGATATGGGCCATGGATATGATTGGTATAGATCAGAAGGCTAAGCGAATGCAATGGAGTGTTGGGGATTTAGATAGGTGTGGGGCCCGAGATAATGTTATGTGATAGGTTATATATGCATATAAGTTGTGGTTTATATTGCATGGGGTCGGGACTTTAAGTTATGCGATAAGGTTAAATATATAACCAATGGGACTAGGGAAAGTGGGACTTTATAATAGGCAGGGTAATAAAAACCATAGGTTATAAATAAAACATGTGTTGGAAAATATATATATGCAGGAATTATTTTAATACGGGGTAAATGAAATATAAAGGGTTTAATACATAATGGTTAGTTTTAAACTAATGTTAAAATGAAAATATGATGCGGGAGATAAAATACACTAAGGAAGGATTTTAAAATAACATCGGGTGAGTTTTTCTTTTAGCAGTGGGGCCCGACTTATTATTTTAATCATTTAGACTTAGGATAAGTGTATTTTAGGGGTTTTATGAATAAAAGGAAATTAGTAAAGGTATTTTACTTTTCCCAAGGAAAATAGGTGTTTTAACTTAGGAAAAGGGATTTTTTGTAGGGAAAAAATAGTGGAGTAAGGGGAAAGACTAAAAAACGAAGGGGAAGGGGTATTTTTACAAGGGAAATGATTTTGAAGGGAAATTAGTAAATGAAATGACCAATTTTTTTCTATCCATGCCTTGCGAAAACTACTTCTACCTACCCATTAGCTACCCTAACATTTTTTCTTCATTTCTTTGGGTGCATTTGAGCTTGCAGACCCTTATTCATTTTTCTTTTAATAACAAACTATCTAATTCTAACGTTATTACTTCCAAGGGCTCAGATTAAACTGTTGAGCTCCTTATTATTCTCTACCTAACTATTGATCTGCCAAGATTAAACAGTTTGGCTAGATCTTTATTCTCTATCTATCATCATAAAATTTAAAGCATGAAAGGTCAAGATTAAGTCGTTTGACTTTCATGGATTGTAACTTTTTTGACAACCTGCACACAATCTTATTTAGATAAAATAAAGTAAAAGTAGTGGCATTTAGATTTGTGTCACTTTCATGATCTATTTTATCTCTTTTTCTTGTTTGGGGTTCATTTTTTATATTCTTTTTTATCTTTTTTCTTTCAAGTCCTTTTATTTTTCTTTTAGAACTTTTACCCTCTTTACATTTTTTTTTTTAATATGGGAAAACAATTTTGCAGAAAGCAAAGTATGTACATATTTACAATACTAATCAAAGTCAATTCAAAATTATGAATCCTATTATTATAGGACCCTAACAGTGGCTCCACATGGGGATGGCATTTCCTGGTTAAATGTCAAAAATTTTAAGATCAGTGGCCTCTAAACTTTGATTGTGCTGCCTTAAAACTGTTTTATGAGTTCTGCATTATTCATACTTCTGATATTTTATCTTTCCAAGCTTAGTGCATTCTCTCCGGGCTTCAACTTTGCAAGTAAAACATCTAATCCAATCTAAACTCTTTTTCTTCTCTCCTGGAATCCCACTTAAGAAATTTGTCACCTATGTAAAAATCATCTTCCTTTGTCTTTCTGTCAAATATCTTTTTAATCTTCTCTTGAACAACTTATGATTTGACATAGACTTCTTCCCTAGTTTGCTGCAAGTGTATGGTCTGATTTATCCTTCTCTGGATATCATTGGTTTCTACCTGCAATTCTTGGATCATCTTCATCATTGGTACTCCTAAAGAGGATGGAAAAACAGCATCCATTCCATATACAAGTTGATAAGGGGATGTACCAATGGACTTATTTGTGGTGATTCTGTCTGCCCATTAGGCACTAACTAACCTTTTGTTCCAGGTATTTTTATTGTCTTCTAGTAATTTCTTGATGATATTAACAAGGTTTTTATTGGAGGATTCAGTAAGACCATTACCTTGAGGGTAATAGGAAGTGGAATGGCCAAGGGTAATGTGGCATATGTTACAGAAGCCAATCATTTTCTTAGAATTGAAAGTAGTTTCATTATCAGTAATGATCTTTTGGGGACATCCAAATCTAGACAATATATTGTTTTCTAGGAATGATATTATGACAGTATCAGTGGCTTGTCTAAAAGGAATGGCTTCTATCCACTTGGTGAAATAGTCTGTGGCTGTCAAAATCCATTTGTGTTGAGCTGAGGATGGTGGGTGGATTTCACCAATGAATTCTAAACCCCATTGCTAAAAAGGAATTTCTGTGGAGATGGGTTTAAGGGGTAAAGGTAATAGTTTTTTCTTTCCTTCAAAGATTTGGCATTTGTGACAGGAGGTCACGCACTTTCTTACATCTGCAAAAAGTGTAGGCCAGTAAAAACTAGCCCTCAAGATTTTATTTGCAGTTGACTTCCAGTAAAGATGTCCTCCACAGTCACTTGCATGAAACTCTTCCATAATTTTATCATCTTCATCTTTAAGTAAACAATTCAATAAAATGCCACCATGATCTTTCCAAAACAGAGCATTCTCTATGATACAAAATTTCATTGCCTTTAACTTTAAAAATCTAGCTTTAGTTCGTGACAATCCAGGAGGAGCTTGTAAATTTACTAATACAAATATTATATCTGCATACCATGGTGAATTTGAGAAAGCTTCACTAATCTGTGGAGTCGCCATCTCTTCATGATCATCTAATTGGGCAATAAAATTTATATCTAGGGCCTGACAGTTCGATTCAGCCATGAGTTTGGCTAAACCTTGGCCTTTAATGAGCTTGGTGGGCTTAATTTCCATGTCATATTCCAAAATGATGGCAATCCACTTGCATCTCTTACCATCAGTCCCATTCTAAGTCAGAATGTCCTTCACTACTGAATTTGGAACATAAGCAATGATGTGTGAATACAAGATGTATAATCTAAAGTCTTTAATGGCTTTCACTAAATCTAGTGCCTGCTTTTCCATTATTTTATATTTTTGTGTGGCATCTCTTAGTGATTTTTTGAAAAAAGAAATGGGTTGTTCATAGCCCTGATCATTCTTTTGCAGTAAGACTGCAGCAATAGTATGTTCTGAAGCAGAAGAAAAAATGATAAAATATTTTTTGAAATCAGGACTTATTAGGACTGGTGTTTTTGTAAGGGCCTATTTGATTGATTCAAAGGATTGTTTGGCCTCTATTTTCCATTTAAGTGCTGAGTCTTTATTTAACATGTTATTGAGTTCTCTAATTAATTCTGCTAAATTTGAAATGAATCTTCTGAGAAAATTGATTTTACCTATGAATGCTTGTAACTCCTTGATATTTCTTGGATGGCTTATGTTCAAAATGGCTTCTATTCTAGCTAGGTCTATCCTAATTCCCTCTTTGGATATGATATGTCCTAATAATTTACCTTCTTCAAGTCCAAAGAGAGTCTTTTGGGGATTCAAAGAAATACCAAATTTCCTGCATTTGATAAACACTTGTCTCAGATGATCTAGATGTTCATTGTCAGTTTTTTAAAATACAGTAATATCATCTAGATAAATCACAATAAAATCATGAATTTCTTTGAAAAAAGCTATATCCATAGCTCTCTGGAATGTGGCTCCTGCATTCATTAATCCAAAAGGCATTTTCACATACATGAAAGTACCCCATGGAGTAGTAAATGCAGTCTTTGGTTCGTCTTCTTTTTGAACTAAAATCTGGTTGTATCCAGAGAATCCATCAAGCAATGAAATCCTGGATGAACCAATCACCCTCTGTAAAATATGATCCATCTTGGGGAGAGGGTAGTTATCTTTTAGGAATACATTGTTTAAGTTCCAGAAATCAACACACAGTCTGATTTCCCCTGTTTTCTTCCTAGTGGGAACTAAGTTTGAAACCCAATCAGAATATCTGATAAGTGAAATGATCTGAGCTTCATACATCCTCTTTACCTCTTCTTCAATCAAGGGCATCAAAACTGGATTGATTCTTCTAAGCTTCTGTTTAAAAAGTTTTTTATCTTCTTTTATGGGTATTTTGTGTTGTATTATGCTAGTGTTATAAGATTTTAAGTCTTCATAACTCCATGCAAATACATCCTGAAATTCCTTAAACAGAGCTATGTATTTCAATTTTTCTTCTTCAGGTAAATCTTTTGAAATTTTGATGAGTTTAGGCTTTTGTTCTGTTCCTATATTTCACTCTTCTATGTCTGATCTTAATGGTTCCATATTTGGTTTTCTTGCAACGTCATTTGCATCAAAAAGATCTTCCAATGGAGCTAATCCCTTAGGCAAAAAGTTATTTTTTAAGGTTTAAAATCTCAAAATCGTCATCTGTTATTTATTCTATTTCTACTTTTTCTAATTTGTCTATTTCTATTTGAGTGAATTTAGTGGGTTCAGTGAAATATAAATTATTTACATATATCTCACTGTCTATTTTATCATCTACTGTACAATTTGTATCTATGTTACAATTCTGAAATTCTCCCTCAGCATTCATAAAATGATAGATTTGTTCATCTTGTGAAAATATCTGCCAATATTTTATATTATTTGGTATAGTAGGCATGTGTTTTACCTCTGTTGTATAGTGATGATTTGGTTGAAAAGGCAGATTGCGGGTACTAGCAAAAGTTGCTAAATTGTGTGCCTGTATGTTACGTTTTCTAGGAATTGCAGCAAAGTCACATTCCAGCAGTTCACTAATCAAATCTAAAATTGTTTCTCTATATTGGCTTAATCTAGGATTATATACAGAATATTATCCTCTAATTTTTTTTACAATTAACTCAGAATCTCCCATGATAGGAACTCTTTTAGCTGCTAAATTTCTCACAATCTGCAGTCCTAAGATTAAAGCTTCATACTCAGCCATGTTGTTTGTACATTTGAAGTTTAATCTAAATGCATGACCTTCAGAATGATTTTTTTCCATGTTATGACTCCGAACTCCTGCTCCTGCTCCTAATTTGTTTACTGAGCCATCAAAATCTAGGTGCCACATTGATTCATGAAATATCTTGTCACTGTCTGGTGATTTATTTTTCTGCTTTAATTTTGTGTTGTTCTCTATACTAGAATTAGAATTAAATAAAATGAAAGAGTCCATATCAGTAGGTGTAGAATAAATAGGATAGTTTTGAGGTCTTTCTACACTACTAACCATGTACTTCATTAATGTCTCTCTGTAAAGTTTCTTAGGTTGACCAAATACTAAAATAGTGGCATAAGACATGTCTAATTATAGATATCCTTGTAGTTTTTCTCCCCATGAGCGAGATAACAGCATTCCATACTTAGGAGGGATATCAGTTACTACAATATCCATGACTATGATTTTTCCAGCGTATTGAACTAAAGTGACACAGAAATATTTGATTAAGCCTAGACATTTCACTTTACTGGAATCAAATGAGAAAAGATCTTGATAAGGTCTAGTGATCTCTAAATTCAAAGTTTCCATAATGGCTTTTGGCATTAAATTATGTGAGGCTCCTGAATCTAGCATAGCATTATGTAAAATTTGATCATGAACAGTCAAGCTAATGTAGAAAGGAGGAACTCCTCCTTCTTGGTGTTTTCCATTTACCTCGGGACCAAATATTAGTTCTGGTTGGTCATCATTCAAATTGACAAAATATTCTCCTTCATTCATGTTTAAAGTTTCAGTGATCTGATCTTTGTATAAATCATGTTTTACCAACTCTGTCAAAGGAATTGGTATCTTCAATTTGGCAATTTCAGTTTGGATGTTGAATGGTGCTTGTGCTTTTCCTAACTGAATTATTTATTCTTTAGTAATTGCAGTTTGAGTTTGTTTTTATTCTTTTTCTGCAGTTGGTTTTTCATTTTATGTTTGGGTTTCCACTATTTTATTGTTTTTTTATCTTCTTTTTAGGGACAGTTTGAGATGAAATGGTAACTTTGGTAGGTTTTGAAATTTCAGCAATTGTTTTGGGATCAGCTGATTGGTGATCAACAGTAGATGTTTTTGGATCAGAAATTGTTGTTTTAGCAGAATTTTTCGTCTTAGCAGCAACATGTTTTTGAGGATCAGCTGATGTTTGAACAGCAGTATCTGTAATGTCAACAATTTTAGGACTTCGTACAATTTTGGGACTAGAAATTTTCTGATTAGGATTTCAATTTTTCTGATGTGAACTAGAGTTTTGTTGGGTTTCCCTGGGGAAGATTTGCAATACTTTGGTTGTAGGAGCTTCTATTTTTTTCTTTGTTTGAGTTTGAGTAGTTTTCTTAATAGGGGCTTCTAATTTTTTCTTACTTCTAAGTTTATATTTCTTGTGAACTTCATTAATAGCAAACTCATAACCTTGTTTATAATCGAAAGACTCTCTAGATTCTAACTGTAATTGTTGTGATTCATATAATTCATGTTCTTCCTATGTAAGAAAAATGGTATTATCATTATTAATACCCATTAGATTAATCTTAGTGTCTTCACCATCTTCGTTTTGGTGAGAACTTTCAGTATAGTTCTCTTGGAAAGGTGGTCTTATTGTTTGATCAGGTGTTGATTCTCTAGATTTACCACTATTGGTGTTTTTTCTAAAATTGGGATTTCTTATTTGAGGTCCTTGTTGTTGATTATCCCACTGTGGTTTCCTTTCAATACTTTCTAGTCTATCCATCATTTTCTCCATGGATTTTGCTAAACTATCTATTTTGCTATCTGATGTATATGTTTCCTATTTTATTGTTACCCTTCTTTCATTTCTCATTCTTGCTCTCTTGGCTAAAAAATTGGCTTCTACACTAACTGCTATGTTTTGCATTTGTTATAGTGTTTCTGGGTTCATTTCCCTCATTTGGTATGACATATCCATATCAAAACCATCAGAAAATTTGAGTAAAGCTAAATCTGGTGGGGGTTTAATGTTTACTGGAATAGAATTATAGATATTGTTGAATCTAGTACAATAGTCTTGAACGGTTTCATTAGGTCCTCTTTTTATGTGTTCATATTTAGACAAAATTTGTAATGGATTCTTCTTTTTCTCCCATCTACTGATAAACAATCTATGGAAGGCTTCTAAATCATCAATATGATTTGCATGCAAAGCTTTAAACCATTTTTTTACTTCTCTAGCTAAAATTTGGGCAAACAATCTCATTTGGACATCAAATTCATCAATTTCATGTAGTTCAAAATTCTCAGTCATTTTGTTAACATGCTGTCATGCGGTGTATTGATTGGTTCCATCAAATTGAGGGATTTTTCTTTGATAATCTTGGGGCATGTTATGTAACTGCCCTGGTAGGACCAAAGGAGCATATTTGGCAGCCATAGCTAAGATTCTAGTTGGACTAGGAGGTAAATGTGTGGTGCTTGGTGATGAGGTTGAGATACTTGCAGATGAGGTTGGAAAACTAGAATATGTACTTGGAAATGTGGTTGAAGTGCTTGAAAATGCAGTATTTGGGGATGGAAATAAAATTTTAGGTTGTAGAGGAAGCTTAGGGATGAAAGATTCTGTGGAATGACGTGTAGTGGAAATAATAGATGAGGTGGTACTAAATAAATTTGAATTTACAAATTCTAATTGACTAGTAGAAGGCTTAGGGGTATAGGCAGATAAAGCAGCTAATTCGACAAAATGTTGAAAATAGGCTTCATCAATTTCCTTAAGCAAAGTTTCATTCAAAGCATCAAGTTTATCATAAACTTCTAGAACTTTTTCATCTGAATCAAGTGAAACTGATGCAGGGGCATTAGGCTCAAGACAATACTTTGTACATAGATAGACATAGGGGGGTCTCATGTTTTTTATTTCTTATGTAATTTTTAATATTTGAGTGATTTTTAATAAATTTAGTGAGAAAATTGTAAATGTCTCCAAATGATTGGAGGACATGAGAGAAGTTGATCAATTAGGAGTATGAAGAGTCATTTTCAGAGTTAGGCTAAATTTAGGCTACATTGAGAATTCCAAGAGTTGTTGAGTCATCGTAGGAACCAGATTAGTTCACTACCATCCTGTATAAGAATAAACCTTTGTGGAAGAGACCTACAGACCTGCATAGCGCTGCATAGAGTTAGGGAGCCAGAGAGGCAGAGTAGGGACAGTAGGAGGCCATCGGATTGAAGATCTAGCCTGTATAGGAGGTTTTTGTAAGTAAACTCATGTATATATTATGAAAGAATTGTTTCAGTATTACATGTGCATCGGGTGAACCAAATTCTGTGTGAAATTGCCTTGAATCTCCGTAAACCATGTATGAGTAGGACACTGTAAGTTGTTTTAAGAGTCTGCCTGTATATTCAGTGATGAGAGCGTATGAGGAATGTGTGAAAAACCCCTGTGTTAAGAATTAATGTCAATCTGTTGATTCATTTTAAGAAGTAGTGTATGGCCAATACGAAGAATGAATCCCGGTGTAAAGGTTTAAACTTGTAATCCTGTACATGATTGGGGAATTGGTGCTATGTTTTAGAGTTACATCGATTTCAAGAGTTGGGCGAGAAGAAATCCCACACCCATATGTGAAATTAGATACATTGACTGTATCGATCACGGAAGGATCGATGCCATAAAAAGGGGAGCCGGAACCTGAGTAAATTTGATATAGCCGAGCGAAGAAGGAATAACGATGGCGCAGAGTTATAATGAAACCCAAACTTTGTGATGGAATGTGTTGAATCGGATGAAGAAGTGGTGAGAGTGATAGCGTTGGATAACCGAAGCAAAACCATAATCAAAAGGTTAATAATAGGCATGGAACCTTGAGCGAAGGAACGGAACCATAAAGCGGCCTGGAGAAACCGGGGTTAGAAAACCGGTAGTTTCGTGCTTTTTAAAAGTGGTAAGGGGATTATGTGGAAAAAACGCGATAAGGCTCTTCATACGACACGTGGCAAAGAGTGGTATTTGAATAACATTTATATCACGCAACTCTGGAGTGTTAACCCTCGTGCATGTTAATAATGCAATATCCGTCGACAAGCGTTCATCTGGGCTTTGGAGTGCGACGGTTTATGGACCATCAGATCCTTCGGCATTTAACGCAAAGGTAATGTGTGCCATTGTGGGCCCAATTAATATTATAGATCGATGTTTGGTTCTTTATTAAGGTCTGAACAGATTTTTATATGCGTTGGTATTAATATGAAGGCGCAAATATAATAGAACCAAGATCTATATATTTATATGTTGGCTCACGGTTCCTAATCCAATTGAATGACGTAAAGGTTTACCTAACACCTTAATGTTAATGGACTAATCTAAGGAAGAGACCTTGAGTAATGCAAGGGTAAATTGTGCGGGTTTCAAAGGATTAGAATGTTGGGAAGTGTTAGTGGTCATGGGTTTGATCATTGGTTTAAAAGTAAAGTTCGCTCATGTATTTGGTTGTATGGTGTTATAAAGCGATAGTGGAATGTCAAGGTAGGGAGGTATATAAATTGGGTTTTATTCCAAGGCCCATTATATATGCTTACATTTCCGCGAATCAAAGGCCGAAGGCGTGGGGAACCGTAAGTAATGTTGACTTTGGTTTAATTCTATATGTAGGTTTGCTATATACATATTGGGTTTCATAACCTTTGATAAGAAGTTCCCACATTTGAAGATTGAATATTGGGTTAAAATAAAAGGGTGTATTATAAGCATTGGGGGTTTTTATAACCTTGAAGAGAAAGCTTCCGCATTGTTAAATTTTGGGCTAAGGTGTGTGGTTTCATAACCAAAAGAGGAATTTAATTTAATATCTCAATCTCAGATTGAGATATTAAAGCACACAGAGATATTTAAATTACCAGTTCAAGAAATTAGAACATTGTGAGTTGCCCAGATTTCTTGAGATTTGTTGGGTGAAATTTGGGATGCATTTATATGCATAGAAGGTTGAGATGTGGGTTTAGTAAGGTAGGCATGCCATCAAGTGGTATCGGAGCCAAGTTAAGCTCTTTGAAAATTAATTTTTGAAATGCATATGTACTGAAACAATGATGAAAATTTTGGAGTTTTAAATCTGTTTAACAAAAATTACAGATTGATTAGATGTGTAGTGAAGGTCTTCAGATGTGCAGAATTTGGAGTTGAAGACAAAGTATTTTGAAGCTTGCAGCAGACAGAGGTGCAGTGCAGGTGAGAGGGATAGCAAGATCATTCAGGGATCTTGGAAGGTGAGTTGATGAGCATTATTTAAACTATGGTTTGAAGGTATTGTTTGCAGAATGCAAAGCGCAAGCAATTGAAGAAATCTCAGCAAAGCAGATCACAGCTTTGAGAGCAGTGATAAAAGAGTCCAGCAGAGGATTCTAAGTGAAGAAGAAAGTGTGGCAGAACCTGGAGGATTCCCAACAGAGGTTGGATGAAAGAAGAACAGATGTGTTCTTGAAAAGTTGCAGAGTGAAGCCTAGAGAGTGCTCAGAAGGTTCCAGCAGATAGGGGACCAGTACTTGCCAAAAGCCCAGATCCAAAGGAAAGGATTGGTGAGGTAATTTGTAGCAAGAGAGCTTGTTGTTGCAAAGGCTTAGTGCAGCTTGTGAGTGAAGAACTCATGGAGGAGAAAATGGCTACTGATAGCCGTAGCAGATATTATAGAGGTTCTGAGAGAGGCCACAACAGAAGAGTGAGGGAAGATGCCAAAGAAAATGGCATGAGGAAGAAACTCACTGATGAAGAATATTGGAAAGAGATAGCTAAGATCTGGGAGCAGCTCAACAAATTGGAACTGATGATAAAGGAAAGCCATAGAGTTGGTTGGCTCATGAAGAAGAAGGTAAAGTGGCAGAGGCTATAAATGAAGAAAGAGCAAATGACAAATGCTTAGTTGAAAGAGAGATTACTCAGAATGATTGAGTATTTGGAGAAGGACTTGAAGACTGAAACTTCAAGTGAGACCAAGAGGTCAAATGGCCTTACATCTAACAAATTTTATATGTTTGCAGGAAGAACATGTGGAGAAGAACAGACTATTGATGTTGTCACTAAGGAATAAAATGGAGCAGCTAGATGTTTTTAAAATGTCCATGCACAGTTGGAGAAAGGTCCTGCTTTCCAACATATTGGAAGCAGAGGAGATTTAAATTGTGATGATCACCAGAAGCTGGAGGTTGGATAGCTTGAAGATGCTTAAGAGAAGACCATTGAAGAATCTCTGAAGTGTATAGGATACTTGGAACAGCAGGGAGATTTGATGATCAAATCATCAAATGAGACCATGGGGTCTTATGTTTTTACCACTGACAAGTTGTGCGTGAATGCAGGAATTGATGAAGACAATTCATATGATGAAACTGTGGTAAATGAAGCTGACTGTTTCCAAGCAAGATATGATGATTATCTTTCAGAGGAAGATCAGATTGTGTTATTGCAGCAAAAGGAATTCATAAATTCCTTGTTTTATAAAAGAGATTACTTCAAGGGGAACATGATAGTTATGTCTGGGGATGATCAATTTGTTGATGACAAATTGATTTTATTGAATGGCCAAGTGAAAAGTGATGTACAGGTAACTGAAGTTATTGCAGAGATGGGAGATCAGAATTCTATTCTGATAAAGGATGAGAAGATAGTGACAGCAGGAAACTTGACTTGTGATAGAAAGGAAGATAGTGAAAACAGTATGAATGTTTTCTCCGATGAGATGCCAGGATTGTGGCATGAGATAAGTGTTCTGGAACAGAGGACAGAAACACAGAGAAATGGTGTTCAGATTGTAAAGGCAGAGATGAATGAGAATGAGAAAGTTCATTTTTATGAACTAGAGCAGAGAGACATCCTTGAAGAGGATGGTGCAAAGGAGAGACTAACTAACAGTCTCGAAGATTGTTTGAAGGATTGGAATCAGCATACTGATGTGCTGATAGAGAAGGAAAGAAATTCAGGACAGCATACTGAAATGCTGGCAGAAGAGAGAAAGGCAGTGAGGCCTTATGAATTTTGTTTTGATAATTGTTTTTTGGATGCAGATTCTGTTGATGATGAAGATAAATTGACACCATTGGGCAGTCAATTAGATGAGAAGGAAAAGGATTCTGTGGAATATTTTAATCCATGGAATGGAGGATTTAAGTTGTTGGAGCTTATGCTGAAGGACCAGGATTCAATGCATAATTGGGGATTGCAGAATGTGAAGATGCAAGAGAATGATGACAGGGAATATTTTCTGAGTCTCAGAAAAGACTTAGAATTGCAGAAAAAGGAATTGGTGATTGAGTCATCAATTGAGGCCATTTGGTCTTGTGGTTTTGAAACTAATAATTTGGTTGTGTTGACAGGTATGGCAGAAGAAAATCCATCTCTTGGAGTTGTCTTGAATGAAGATGGATTGCTGAAGGAAGGTGAGGCTATCATGTCTCATATGCAGAAACTTGTTACTGTTGGTGACAAGGAAGAATTGGCTTGTCTGAATAGCCAAGAGAAGACTGGAAGGCATATTTTTGGGACTGCTACAGCTGTAGAAAATCAGATTTTTACTCTGATAGAAGATGAAAATGTAGAGCTTGAAGAACTTGATTTGATTTCCAGAATCAATTAGGAAGATGAAAGGAAATTATTGAAGGTTGTCAAGGAAGAAGAAGAAGAAGAACATGCTGAAACAAGTTTGTAGCATATTGATGATATGGTTATACAAGAGAGATGGCTAAAATGTTTGCTGAAAACATTTGGAGAAGAGAATGAAATGGCAGAGCAGCAGATTGAGATGTTGCTGGAAGAAATGTTGGAGCAACAGATTGAATTTTTTCCAGAAGAAGAGGAAGAGACACAAAGATTCTATGACTTTGATGTTTGTCTTATGATTGCAGGTACTGATGGAAGGAATAAGGGATGTTTAGTCCAGGAGAAGAAAATAGATGATGACTGGCAATTTAAATACCAGTCCAAGAAATTGTTGAAGACAGAGAGTGAAGAATTTGTCATGGATGACAATCAGAAAGAGTTTTACTGTTGCAGAAAACAAGAGGGTATGGATGATTGGGTGGAAGCCAGGGCTCAGCAATTCAGGGCAAGAGCCGGAATAAGAGCAACAGTAAGAACTGAACAAGTAAGAATACATCAATTAAGAACTCAACAAGCAGAAACCGAAGTAAAAGTCCAGCAATCAAGAGGGAACAGTATCCAGCAGTCAGAAGATGAATTAGACAGGGAAATTGAATTGATAATAAGAAGACTAATGGCGAGAGTGTCTGAGAAGAAGGCAGCAGCAAGAAAGCAGAGAAACAGCAGCAGCAAGGGAAAGACAGTCACATACTGTGAGAGCTTAATAAGTGGAAAGATGCAGCATAAGATATGGAAGCCTGGAGAAGTACAAAAGAAGGATATTATAGCAGATTATCAGCTACAGAACAAAGTGTGGGATCCAGGAAGACAAGGATGAAAGCACATGATCAGGAGATCATGAATCATTTTAACCTGGGGAGTCTGATGCAGGGGCATGAGGCTCAAGACAATACTTTGTACATAGATAGACATAGGGGGGGTCTCATGTTTTTGATTTCTTATGTGATTGTTAATATTTGAGTGATTTTTAATAAATTTAGTGAGAAAATTGTAAATCTCTCCAAATGATTGGAGGACATGAGAGAAGTCGATCAGTTAGGAGTATGAAGAGTCAGTTTCAGAGTTAGGCTAAATTTAGGCTACATTGAGAATTCCAAGAGTTGTTGAGTCATCGTAGGAACTGGATCAGTTCACTACCATCCTGTATAAGAATAAACCTCTGTGGAAGATACCTGCAGACCTGCATAGCGCTGCATAGAGTTAGGGAGCCAGAGAGGCAGAGTAGGGAGAGCAGGAGGCCATCGGATTGAATATCTGGCCTGTGTAGGAGGTTTTTGTAAGTAAACTCATGTATATATTATGAAAGAATTGTTTCAGTATTACATGTGCATCGGGTCAACCGAATTCTGTGTGAAATTGCCTTGAATCTCCGTAAACCATGTATGAGTAGGACTCTGTAAGTTGTTTTAAGAGTCTGCCTGTATATTCAGTGATGAGAGCGTATAAGGAATGTGTGAAAAACCCCTGTGTTAAGAATTAATGCCAATCTGTTGATTCATTTTAAGAAGTCGTGTATGGCCAATACAAAGAATGAATCCCGGTGTAAAGGTTTAAACTTGTAATCCTGTACATGATTGGGGAATTGGTGCTATGTTATAGAGTTACATCGATTTCGAGAGTTGGGTGAGAAGAAATCCCACACCCATATGTAAAATTAGATACATTGACTGTATCGATCACGGAAGGATTGATGCCATAAAAAGGGGTCGAAACCTGAGTAAATTTGATATAGCCGAGCGAAGAAGGAATAACGATGGCGTGGAGTTATAATGAAACCCAAACTATGCGATGGAATGTGTTGAATCGGATGAAGAAGTGGTGAGAGTGGTAGCGTTGGAGAACCGAAGAAAAACCGTAATCAAAAGGTTAATAATAGGCATGGAACCTTGAGCGAAGGAATGGAACCATAAAGCGGCCTGGAGAAACCGGGGTTATAAAACCGGTAGTTTCACGCTTTTTAAAAGTGGTAAGGGGATTCTGTGGAAAAAACGCGATAAGGCTCTTCATACGACACGTGGCGAAGAGTGGTATTTGAATACCATTTATATCGCGTAACTCTAGAGGGTTAACCCTCGTGCATGTTAATAATGCGATATCCGTCGACAAGCGTTCATCTGGGCTTTGGAGCGCGATGGTTTATGGACCATCAAATCCCTTCGGCATTTAACACAAAGGTAATGTGTGCCGTTGTGGGCCCAATTAATATTATAGATCAGCGTTTGGTTCTTTATTAAGGTCTGATGGATGTTTATATGCGTTGGTATTAATATGAAGGCGCAAATATAGTAGAACCAAGATCTATATATTTATATGTTGGCTCACGGTTCCTAATCCAATTGAATGACGTAAAGGTTTACCTAACACCTTAATGTTAATGGACTAATCTAAGGAAGAGACCTTGAGTAATGCAAGGGTAAATTGTGCGGGTTTCAAAGGAGTAGAATGCTGGGAAGTGTTAGTGGTCATGGGTTTGATCATTGGTTTAAAAGTAAAGTTCGCTCATGTATTTGGTTGTATGGTGTTATAAAGCGATAGTGGAATGTCAAGGTAGGGAGGTATATAAATTGGGTTTTATTCCAAGGCCCATTATATATGCTTACATTTCCGCGAATCAAAGGCCGAAGGCGTGGGGAACCGTAAGTAATGTTGACTTTGGTTTAATTCTATATGTAGGTTTTCTATATACATATGGGGTTTCATAACCTTTTCTAAGAAGTTCCCACATTTGAAGATTGAATATTGGGTTAAAATAAAAGGGTGTATTATAAGCATTGGGGGTTTTTATAACCTTGAAGAGAAAGCTTCCGCATTGTTAAATTATGGGCTGAGGTGTGTGGTTTCATAACCAAAAGAGGAATTTAATTTAATATCTCAATCTCAGATTGAGATATTAAAGCACACAGAGATATTTAAATTACCAGTTCAAGAAATTAGAACATTGTGAGTTGCCCAGATTGCTTGAGATCTATTTGGGTGAAAATTTGGGATGCATTTATATGCATAGAAGGTTGAGATGTGGGTTTATTAAGGTAGGCATGCCATCAGAAACAGTTTCCTTCTTAGTTTCAATAGATGAAATGAAATCAGGATCTATTACACTATTATATATGTCACTTTCTGATTTAGTTCTAAACAAAGATTGCTCAAAAGTTAAATCAAATTCAATGTCTTGTAAACTTGATAATTTATTGGGAAGAGAATTTGCTTTGATCAATGGATTTTTATTACCTAAACTTTCTACTTTTTTATTTTTCTTTAAAATTATGTCATGGTTGTCTACTATTATAGCAGGTTCTGGATCTGGATTAGACCTGGTATAGTAGGTTCTTCTGAAAGCCAGAATTCTAATTTTTTATCAAAATTTTCACTAACAACCCTTAAAACAATCTTAAGGTGAAAAGGTAAGTAAAATAATTTCTTTTAAGATTAATTTTAAACACTAAGGACTGGTTAGTTCCCCAGTATGGTCGCCAGAATGTTATCACTCCAATAATTCTCAGGGTTGTTATGCTTTTTGGTTTAAAGAATATTAGAGGTAACCACAAAGCTACTTTTAAGCCTTAGGGTCTAGCCTTCCCAATGCTCAGAGAGGGCTCTCTCTATATGATTTATCTTTGTTGATTTTAGTTTATTTTAGGCTAGGTATGTAGGATTACATGGGATTTTGATTTTGGATTTGGTTTGGTGGTGAAATCACTTAATCAGATGGATAAATGTAGGTTTGCTTACCATTGGGCTAATGGAGTCAAAATTTCAAGCAACAGAAGCAGGATCAAGGTTCTAAATGGAAATATTCACAGGGAAAGATAGTTGAGTAACTTCAGATCTTTAGGCTGATGGTGAAAATGGTTTCAATTGGGGTAAGAGAGTAATTAAGGGTTCTCAAATCCGGATAATAAGTGAAAAGACAGAGGTCAATCAAAACTAGGGAGTAATTAAGAATTCCCTAATCTGAATATCAGTAGAAAACATGTAAATGATAAACAGTTCAAGACAGAGTGTAATTAAACATATTCTGAAATAACATTCCTGATATATCATTTAGATTTGGAAAAACATACAAGCATTTGTGAAAACTTCAGAAATAAACAATTGAACAAATAGAAAGTACTTCACTGTAGTGGCCCAACACATGAATCCTGTAATATAATCTCTTTATTGCTTTAATCCAGTCTGCTGACTTGAAATTGGTACAATCACCCTCAGGTTGCAGAATATTACAACTATAGAAATGTTCAGCAATTCATCCACACTCAATACCTCAAAATGTGAAGTAGTTATACAAAAAATCTTACAAAATATCCCAAAACAAACTTAGGAATTATTCATGGAAAAATAAATATCTTCTTGCAACAAGATAGAGACAAATATATAACTAATGCAAGTTGCCCCTACTTTTATTGAATTTGTTGTTTGTTGTCTTTAATTTGTTGCTGATTTGTCTCTTTGTTGTTTTCTCAATGAAGGTTGTTTGTTAGGCAATGAAGTGTCCTTTACGTTGGCATATTTATCTTTCAACTCTACTTTGTATTTAACCTTTTGACTTTCACCTAATACTCTTTAAATCTGATACACTTTGATTGTTTTACTGCAAACTATTACTGTTTTTTTTTTTACTTTATCCTGGATGCTTTGTTTACCTTTGACTGCTCTGTTTACTGTAAATTGTTTTCACAGTAAATCAGTCAACTTTTCCCAATTTTATGCCTCTGCTAATTTGATTTTCACCATCCTTCTGAATATTTCATCTGCCTCTGTATATTTTGAAAATGTAGGCTTGTTGAAAAATAAGTGTTTTACCTCATGTTGCAGGTAAAAAATATTTTCAAAACTTTTGTAAAGTACTTTCCCTGTTGGAATTCCCTGCATGGTTTAATTATTAGCTTGCTCCTTAGCCACCTCTCTGATCTTTTTATCATATTTTTCTTGTTTCATAAATTTATCATGGATAACTAAGGGATTAGGCAGACCCCTTTCTTTCAGCACATCAAACTTATTCATAAACCTATTTATAGCAACCTCCATTGTCTGACACGTTTCCTCTAGCTGCACCATCAAGTTTCTTTTAGATATCACCTTTTTTACTTCAATAATGGTTTTTTTTCTGTCACTAATTTAAATTTGGTTTCAGTGGTAGTCTCTACAGTGTATGATCCTTCTTCTCTGATTCTTTTTGAGTTCCTATCTTCTTGGGCTGGAATCTGCAAGGTTTGACCTATATTCTTTATTACCATCTCACTTCTTTGCCTCTATCAAGGTGTTCTCCAACCATTTAGACATATTGGAGTATTTCTTTATGTCTGGTTTTTTCTCGTGTACATAAGGAGTCAATTTGCATTTAACTCTCAATTTACTTATTACTCCTAGAGGATCTTAATACCACATAAAACTCTTACTGAATTTAAATTCCTGCAAATACTTTTCAGCCTCTGGACCTGCATCTCTACTATTACAAATAAAAGGGTCAACCTGATTCTTAATCTTAAATTGTGTCTTCTTTTTGGCTGCCAAGAAATTGATTCCATCATAATTAAGAATCTATCTGATATACTCAAGGGAAAGTAACCTCATTGGGAGGTATTTGGGTAGCTTATATGGAAGAATATTTGATCCATATACCCTAATATTTGTACGATTTTGATACAAGTACCATTCTCCTGTCCTATTGTGTTCACATAACTGCAAGACCTTCTTAATTTCCTCACTGATTCTTGGTTGCATGCTGTTGTTCAACATATTGAATTATGTGTAGGTGGACTATGTGGAGTATTTTATGATAATTGGAGTCCAAAATATAACTGACTGTGGGTTACCTTCAACATCAAGCTTTTGAAGGTGAATGGAAAATTTCTCAGACTGCAAATATAGAAACATGTGGAATAGGACTGATGAATACTTGAAAACACCTTCTTCAGGCATCTTGATGAGTTGTTCATGAATTGAGTTAGCAAGGTACTGGGAAAAATTGAAAATGGTAGCAGGAGGCTGACCAAGTGTGAAAGTAGACTAGAAACCTAAGACTACAGCATCAACATGATCATCTGTAAAATAGCCCAGAATGTAGGACAGCATTGTGATGGTGTGTTTGGTTCTCTCTGAAAATATTGCAGATGGGTAAGGAGGATTTTTCTTGGGGGTTTCTATAGATGAAGGAATGAATGTTTGAAATATCTGAAACCTCTTGGGGAAGTCTAGATTCAGGTATAACTGTGTAAGAGCCTCAATGGACAAAGGGGTTTCATCTGACCTGGATTGGATCTGCAACATCTGGTTGATTGACTCAGTTGTAATAGTGAAAAAAAAAACTTTTCCAGGGGTAATTAGGGCTCTCTTGTCGGAGAAATAGCAATATTAACAAATTCTGATCACTTATGGGCACTGGAAAGTCTGTGGGACTACATACTTTGGAAAATTAGATTCGCAAATGAAAACTTCATCTGCTTGATCTATGGATTTGTCATGGCTCTAGTAGTGGAGCTCAAGAAGATTAAATTCAATGACTGTGTCATTAATTTTAAAATCTTTGTCAGCCAAGGGAGTGTGTTCTACATCTACAACAGGAGGTTGCAGAGGATTGACTAATACAATGCTTTTGGAAGCCATTGTTTTTTTTATTTTACTCAATTGATTAATCTTTGACTTAGAAAAAAATGATTTATGCCTTTAGGAAAACCTTAGAAAGATAATTTACAGTTTGCAGATGATTTAAGATGAAATAGGGGCTTATCTATGGTCTGTAAGGGTTTAAACTTGTTCAATTGATCAAATTGTTCTCTCTATGACTATAATAGTCTTAGGGCCTTAGAATTCTGTGAAAATATGTCCAGGGTTTTCATAAAGGGATTCTGAAGGCAAGAGGTCTTTCTTCAGGTATGTAGAGGCTCTTCAATGATTCAATTACTCAATTACTTTATCTTTAGATTAACTACAGGTCTTTGCTTTGAAGAATACCTGGACAAAATGAATATTTTTAAGTTTGCAAATGGTTTCTGAGGCAATGGAGGTTCTCTGATGCTCTTATAGTCTTTATAAGGCTTCAGAATGGTTTTACAACAGTTGTAGCAGCAAATGATCTCGAATTCTGGTGTAAAAGGCTTACAATAAGGTCGGAAAAGTGATATGGTTTCTCGGAAATAGATCGGCAGTATTTATTTGCGCAAAGGTGTAACAGAAATGGTAAAAAAAGGTGTAAAGGGCGGCTATATGGGTTTTTAATCAACAGTGATTAAAACATTGAATGCACGGGTCAATTCAAACGAAAGCAGTCTTAGCAGCTTTCGCAACAAGAATACAACTGTTGTGTTTTCGCATCAACAAAGGTGGCAAAGCAAAGAATATTCTGAGGATGCGGTTGAATGGAAAAGTGCCACGTAGCCAGGAGCGGAGCTCCAAAAACCATGCATTTCGCAAGGTCTTGAGTTTGTTAAGGATCGGGCAATGGAATGTGCGAAAGGAGAGACGGGCCATCAGATCTTATTGGTATAGATCGGAAGGTTGAGCAAATGTGATGGAGTGTTGGGGATTTAGATAGGCGTGGGGCCCAGGATAATGTCATGTGATAGGTTATATATGCATATAAGATGTGTTATATTGTCGGGACTTTAAGTTATGCAATAGGGTTAAATATATAAGCAATGGGGTTAGGGAAAGTGGGACTTTATAATAGGCGAGGTAATAAAAACCATAGGTTATAAATAAAACATGGGTCTGAAAATATATATATGTGGGAATTATTAAAATACGAGACAAATGAAATATAAAGGCTTTAATACATAATGGTTAGTTTTAAACTAATGTTAAAATGAAAATATGATGTGAGAGATAAAATACACTAAGGAAGGATTTTAAAATAACATCGGGTGAATTTTTTTTAGCAGTGCGGCCCAACTTATTATTTTAATCATTTAGACTTAGGATAATTGTATTTTAGGGGTGTTATGAATAAAAGGAAATTAGTAAAGAGATTTTACTTTTCCCAAGGAAAATAGGCATTTTAACTTAGGTAAAGAGACTTTTTGTAGGGAAAAAAGAGTGAAGTAAGGGGAAAGAATAAAAAATGAAGGGGAAGGGGAATTTTTACAAGGGAAATGATTTTGAAGGGAGATTAGTAAATGAAATGACCAATTTTCTGCTATCCATCCCTTGTGAAAACTGCTTCTACCTACCCATTAGCTACCCTAACATTTTTTCTTCATTTCTTTGGGTGCATTTCTGCTTGCAGACCCTTATTCATTTTTCTTTTAATAGCAAACTATGTAATTCTAACCTTATTACTTCCAAGGGCTCAGATTAAACTGTTGAGCTCCTTATTATTCTCTACATAACTACTGATCTGCCAAGATTAAACAGTTTGGCTAGATCTTTATTCTCTATCTATCAGCATAAAATTTAAAACATAAAAGGTCAAGATAAAGTCGTTTGACTTTCATGGATTGTAGCTTTTTTGACAAGTTTCACACAATCTTATTTAGCAAAAATAAAGTAAAAGTAGTGGCATTTAGATTTGCATCACTTTAATGATCTATTTTATCTCTTTTTCTTGTTTGGGGTTCATTTTTTATATTCTTTTTGATCTTTTTTCTTTCAAGTCCTTTGATTTTTCTTTTAGGAATTTTACCCTCTTTACATTTTTTATTTTTAATATGGGAAAACAATTTTGCAGAAATCAAAGTATGTACATATTTACAAGACTAATCAAATTCAATTCAAAATTATGAATCCTATTATTATAGGACCCTAACAGGTTCAAGGCTAGTAAACTATCTGTTGTATTTTAGGCAAAATGCCCATGTGCAGTTATAAAACCATAGGAAGCCCATGATGAATTGTGCAATAAAGTAAGCCTGAATTTCCTTTTTAATAGGGGTTTAATTATCTAGGTATTGCGTAAGCAGGGTAGGCTGAGGGTAGGCTGATAAATTGGTTATGTGTTTGTCCAATTTTGCCTAGATCAGTGTGAAGCAATTGGTAGAGTGTATGAGGTTGTGGTGATCACAAATACATTGTATTGTTTCATGATTCCTTGGTTGATTATAAAATAAATATGGAGGGGTTTTGAGCAGTTTCTTTCCCCGGGAATATCTAGTTTTGTGTATTGATTTACTTCTTTCTCTTACTTGCATGTGATTGAGCGATCGTGATTTATATTCCACAAATATTGTAGAAGGATTCAGTATCTTGTTTTAGTACATTACATGATCGGATTGAATCCATTGGTGTAATTTCTACACTTTCCTACATTTCAAAAAGATCCTCAAGAGGGATCTACTCATCACATTTCATCAAGGAGGTTAGAAATATACAGGTGCTCAAATATACATGCAGGAAGTAATGACTAGAAACAATAATAATTATTATTATATCCATAAGTATAAACAAGAGTAAGGTCATAAGTCAAGGAATACTTATCTTCAATGAGAGATGATCCTCTCCCTCTTGAACCAACCTTCAAGATCCATCAATAGACCACAAAACAATGTTGCCTTCAATCAGAAACTTTATCAACAACCAGGTCATTTGTCAAATCGATCTGAAGTGCTTCACATAGATTACATCTCAATACTCTTACCATAAACCAAGTTTCTCTCAAACCCTTACCATAAACCAGGTTTCTCTCAAACCCTTACCATCAACCCCTCAAGTAGTAACTAGGGTTTTTTTCATACCCTAGAATTATTTTAGGAATTTACCATCATCTTCTTGCTTCCATAAAAGTGTCTCCATGGGGGTGATCTTCATGGCTTTCCTTTAGCCCAACTCTAATACCATGTTAATTTTTCTTATAGCTACATTTTTCTTCGCTTTGATAGTTACATTTCTTTAATAACATAATAAGTTCACCCCATATCATTATATCATTATTCAGATCTACATTATTTACAATCATCATATGAAACTATATAGAAAGAAAAACACCATCATCATTATCTAAGCAGTGGAAGGTAAAGGAACAAAGGAAGAAAAGCATGTGCACATAGAGACACCAGGATTGGTCTGAGACCAGGGAAAAACTCACTATGGGGAAAACCCTTTCAAATTCTTCTTCTTAGATCATTTTCAAATTATTCAGCAAACAATAGTACAATGATCCATATACCCATATTTTCATGATGTAGAAAACAACTAGAATATGCACAATAGAACCATAAACATACTTCTGTTGAAGGAGCCTGAATCTGAGAACTGAAATGCAATGACATTGGTTGTAGCATACTAATGAGTACTGCTTAAAATAATTGATAACTGTAGATACATCTTGCAATGGAAATGTTTATAGCAAATCTATAGATCTGCATATCTACAATGGCACGAAGCCCCGGATACAGCTGATCACTGAAACTCATTGAAATCTACTATCTAGTCCTAGATCTAAATCCAGGACATTTTCAAAGTTGACTGCAAATATCTGTGAAAGCACTGGTGATTGGATCAAGCTCGTATCTTCCCAGAAACAGTTAGTCGTGACCTTAACATGTTGTGCCCGCATTGTAGCTTCCCTGGATGATACCAGGGCACTTTGTGCCCACTGCTGAGGGAGTGCACAGCCAAAAACTACCTTTTAGACCCTATCCATGCCCATAGCTCTTTGTGCCTGCGGATATGGGTCCTTGGTTGTGAGCATGACACATTTTTCTCGTGGCTATGGCCCAGATCAGCTCGATCTGGCCCTAAGGCCCTAGCCGCGACCTTGACAAGCTCTGCTCCCGGCTAGGGAAGCTTAGCCACTCCCTTGCCATGCTTTGCTTGTGGCCCTAGCCTGAAATCTGTAGTTTTGTGCCCATGACTATGGCTCTAAAGACCCAGATCAGAGCGAGCCTCTTTCCTGTGATCCTGAACCCTGCACGAACTTTTTCCGACAAACCTGTGCGAGCCAAGAAAAAATAGACGAACAAAAAAATGGATGCAAATCGAAGATCGCTTGAGAAAGTGTGTGAGAATGAGCTTGAGGTTCCCTCTATTTACAGCTTGTGTGCGGGTCCGCTTGGGGTTAATGCTAACTCCACATGTGGTTAGGTCAACCCATTCCATTTCACTTTAATAAATAAAATAATTCATAATTTAACTTTTTCTTAACCAATTGGGGAGATCTATAGGTCGATTTTGGTCCTCTCAAAAAAAGGAACCTAATGAAATCATAATATCAACCATTAGAGCTATCAATAGTGGAATTTGACCAAAGTTTCATAATTTTAACACTCTTGTGCATGTTTATTTGGTTGTTTTTATGGCTCTCGTGTATTTTTTATGTGATATAATATACTAATGGGTTAATGTATGTTGTGATTCAGTAAGTGGAAAAAAATTTAAATTAAATAAACACTGTCATGAATTATTCACCCCCCCCCCAATAGTGATCACATTTCCAACACCAAAACCCCTGACTTTTAATGTAAAACCCTCATCGGGTTGCTCCTAAAGATTGATAGGTAATTTAGGGTTTCCCGATTCAAGAGATGCAAGAAAATAATTTCATTTCGAGCCCCTCTTGTTCAATTATTCAGAAATTAATATTTTTATTAGGCCATAATTATACATCTTATACCCGACTTGCATAGTAGGACTCTTTTGAACACCCCTTGACATTTTATATAAACTCTTCAGAAGAAAATGTGGAAAATTTATAAGATGATCTGATTCAAAATGCAGGAGAAGTTGAATATGGTAGAGGAATTTCATGGAATAATGCCCCTCACAAGTCAAAACTTCTACAACACAGAGAGAAGCTTTTTCCATTTGTCAACGATGAAATTCCTCATCACTCCTTATCTCTAGTTGGCCTTGTAATTTGGGTCTATGATAAAAATTTGACATGCACATAGTTCAACCTCTGCATTCTTAAACCACTCTTCAACATCACATGGAAGTCTTGTCACTTGAGAAATTGTCGATTCATAAACCCTCGTCGACAGAGTGCCAATTGTGGCCACTTTTCCATCAAAATTTTCGACAAATTCCCTATTAATCCCTTAATCGAATCCATAGATATTATGCAGGAACAAAAACCACTTGGAAGCATGTAAAATTGGATGACTAGCATTGTATTCGGGAGTCCCTTCTAGTTCTTTCCTTGACCAAGTTTTTGTCCTCACAGGTACCATAACACTGCTTCTCACAATCCACTACAACAAGAAATAAATAGTGCAATGGCACCCAAATACAATATTGCACTATTAAGATACCACTTTGAAACTCATAGCCTCTAGTCAGCTGGAAACAAACAAGTGCAGGAACACAAATTCACACTATAAAGGGAACAGTCCATAAATGAGAAATATACCCCCAGTGGTCTTAGAAAAAAACACATTCTATTTTTTTTTAAATCACAACTTAGTACCTATTAAAATTGATCACAATGAATATCCTTTAGTCAATAGGGGAATGATAATAGTGTAGGGATTATGGGAATGGGATGGGTAGTGATTTAGGATGATGGAATAGGTAATGATTAGGGATAACGGTTTAGGTAATTATTGAAGATAGTGTGACAGTCAATTCTGTGTGAATTGGGAATGATAGTTGAATTAGAGACGGTCAAGTTCTTGCCATAATGCTCTAGTTTCAATGTAATAATAATAAGAATAGATTGGGAAGGAGTCATTACTATAGCACCTCAAACCTATAATGATTGTAATACATGGAGATTGGTTAATCCATATATATTAAATATATAGAGTTGAAATAGGTTTAAGAGAGATCAAAGTTTCCAATTGCTTATGCGTTACCAAGAATTTATGTTAAAGATAAAAATCATGATGATTACCAAGGGTAAAGGGAAGTGCATAAATATGATTACCTATCTTATTCCTATTTGTATTTTTGTTTTTAAATTCAAGAAATAAAATCATAATTAATATAACTTAGTCAAGGATAGATTAGAACACCAAGCATGAATATGATCATATCCCTGAAACCAAATAGCTTGTAATGCTAAAGAAATGCTCAATGCATATGGTAATAAAGTGAATGAAACTGTGCAGGTTCTTGCACTAGCAGTAGTGATTCTGCACTCTATTAAAAACACAAAATAGATGAAATTTCCCTATGATGATTGACTGTCTAGAAGAATATCCCTATTGGTTAGTTGTCTGTAGGAGGATGCGTCTGTAATGGATCATTCCTTGTGTGAGACTAATTTCCTTTTATTTCTAGAAGAATGACTTGATGCCAGGGATGCCAAGAAGATAAAGGTGAACATTGAATCCCATATGAAATATGCATTGATAGAACAACAAGGTCATAATGAACTAATAAATTTGTTAATTTTTCTTTTGGAAATTGATTTTTAGAGATTGACCATGGTTACTATGCAGCATAACAATCACATTTGATAGATATACAATTTTAACTTCTTTAATACATTTAAGCTAATGATAACGATTGTAGTATAGTATAAATAACTAGTGTTGGCTTAATTAAATTATATATATTCACTAACGCATGGACTCTTTACTTTAGTGGCTCTAAATCACAAGAAGGAGATAAAGCAGGATGTTTATTAATTGGTATAAAGAAAAGGAAAACAATAATCTCTTACATATTCGAATTGAAATGCATAAATAATACAATTGAATATGAATCTTTGGCTCAAGGCTTGAAAAATCCATCAATCTCAAGGTAAAACGTTTAAAATTCTTTGGTGGTTCAAAAATTATTGTCTGATAAGTAATGAACATTATTCATTATGTGTTTTCTCAACTGAAGGGGTATCACAAGAGGAATGGAAACTCATATATTATTTTCATGCATTCAATATCACTTCCATTCCTCATTCCCAAAATGTTACTGATATATTAACTAACATAGCATCAAGGCTTTACCCATTAAATAAAAAAAAAATTGGTTGAATTACTTTTCAAGTTATCTATACTAAGACATTATTACAAATCAAAGAGTATTTAATGATGATTCACAACTAATCGAATTTCTCACCAATGAGGGCAACTTCAAATATGTTTTTATGGATGATGAACAACTTGAGAAATACATCCACAAATGTAAAGGTGAGGTTGACCATCCAAGAGGAAATGTAACCCTCAAAGGTGTGTTTCCTCTCAAGAAAATATTTGATTTTATATCCATATTCAAACCAACAGCAAATATAAAAACAAGTAGATCTACTATGATGCATGCATTAATCAATATGGGAACTATAGAAAGTCTGAGACTTATCAATTTAGGTACTTTCTAATTTGAATCTAAAAGACATGTCATTATCTAGTTGTTCTCAAATTATAGGGATGTATTTGCATGTACCTATGAGGATATGAAAGCATATGACACATGAATTATTCAACGTGTTATCCTAATCAAGGAGGTTCTGAATAGCTCATCATACACTGGATCCTTTAAGAAAAGAAAAGAAAAACTCCTAGATGAATTTTGAAGTCCAAGATTCAATATAGGTTCTAAATCTAGTACCCATAATAAAGAAGTTTGGTGAAATCAAACTATGTGTAGATTTTAGAAATCTAAACCAACCTTCTGACAAAAATAACTATCATATTCCTCCATGGAGGATCTTTTGTAGCTCATATCAGGATATTGAATGTGTTTTTTTAATTAGCTGATGGGTATTCAAGGTACAATCAAGTTCTTGTGGTTAAATTGGGTCGATTAGAGACCACCTTTGCACAAGGTGGAGAACATTTTCTTATTGTCGAATTCCATTTGGACTTATAAATGTGGGAGAAACCCTCCAACATGCAATGTATATAGCATTCAAAGGTTTAAATGGTCAAAGTATTTTGGTATATGTCGATGATGTCACTATATTTTCCATAAAAATAATAGACCATCCTCTGCAAATGAAAATGATTTTTGAAAGATTCAAGAAATATAGAATATCTCTAAATCCCAAGAAGATTATATGAATTATTTTAGAAGGAAAATCGCTTCGTAGTGTCATCTTCAAATATGGAATTTCTGTGGACCCTGAAAGAATACAAATAATCACTCAAATTCCATTGATCAACAATAAGAAGTCAATGTAATCTTTCTTTGAGAAGATAAATTTTGTGAGGATATTTGAGTGTTACTTTACAAAAATTTCCAAACCTTTACAATCAATGATAAATAAAGATGCAAAATTTAAATGGAAAACTATTGAAAGGTGACATTTGACAAGATAAAAGATGTCATTATTGTAGCCCCTACACTACATAGTCTGAATTCCAAGAAGGATTTCTTGCAATATGTGTTTTCTTCAAATAATTACTTTAAAATAATGCTCAATGCCCAAAAAGATGAGAAACAGGATGAACATCTTATTTATTTATGAGCATTAGTCTACAATGCGACGAATTGAATCACCCAAATATAGATAAACAAACATTCATCATTTAGAAAGCCATCAAACAATTCAATCCCTACATACTAAAAAACTACACTAACATGATAATTCCTTAGTTAGTTGTGAGGTCATTATTTGGTCATAAAGGGTTGGTATAACACAAAGGAAATTATATGACTTATCTTCAAGAATATGATATGGAATTCAAACTAGCCACTATTGTAAGAGGTCAAGGTCTATGCAAGCTATATGTTGAAACATTAGATCAAGCAAACCCACACAAAGAGGGATGCGGAAATGAGCTATCATTATACTCACAATAAATTATTTATGTACCAACACATAATGATTCTCGGTACCAACACAAAGGGGGATGCAGAAATGAGCTATCTTTAAGACTCAAATATTTAGATTTTAAACTCATTAATGGAATTTTATTCCCAATAAATTATAATTGAGTGCTATTATGGTGCCTTGAGAAACAAGATGTCGATAAAGTTCTTGGTGAGCCCTGGTATTGCACCAAGAGTGTTGTAACTCCCCAGGGGTTGCCTTACTTTACTTTATCAACCTGGGGTTCATACAAACTTGGAGGTGACAGTGCTATATACACAGTAGATGCATTTTTCTCATGTCATCCTCTTTTGCTTTATGAAAGGGTGTTATTTCTTAAACTATGATAAGAATTGGAAAGTAAATTGCTGGAAGGAAATGACAGAAAGGAAACTAACTTAATTTGCATAAAGGAAATGATGGAAATGAAACTAATTTAATTTGCAGAAAGGAAATGACGGAACTGAAACTAATTTAATTTGCTAAAAGGAAATGGCGGAAATGAAACTAATTTAATTTGCAGATAGGAAATGACGAAAATGAAACTAGTTTAATTTGCAGAACGGAAATGAACGAAATGAAACTAATTTAATGTGCAAAAAGGAATGGCAGGAAGGAAACTAATTCTAAACCACACTTAACTTGGCCAATCGACTAAACACACCCTACTTATCTTATGCTCTATCTACCATGCTTCTATCCATGATCTAACTAAACTTGAGGAAGTGTTGCTGGGGAGTGGGAACGAATTGCAAAATGCGATGGGATAAAGAATGCGAAATGCGACGGGATAAAGACTCTGAAATGTGAAATGCGAGGAGATGAAGTGGCATTAGGGCCGGTGGTAGATTACGACAGGATATCGCAATCAGATTTGGGAGTGTAACGCATTACGAGAACCAAATGAAAAATGTGATTTTCGATTTGCGATGTGGCGGAGTACGGAGAATTATCGCATCGGCGTTGGGAGCGGTAAGTGTTAACAGGAACAAAATAAAAAATAGGATTTGTGATTTGCAATGTGGCAGAGTACGGAGAATGATCGCATTGGTGTTTGGAGCGGTAAGTGTTAACAGGGAAGAAAAAAAAAAAAAATCGATTTGCGATTTGCAATGTGGCAGAGTACGGAGAATTATTGCATCGGCATTGGGAGAAGTAAGTGTTAACGGGAACAAAATAAAAAATTAAATTTGCAATTTACGATGTGGCGGAGTATGGAGAATTATCGCATCGGCGTTTGGAGCGGTAAGTGCTAACGGGAACAAATTAAAAAATGCTAGTTGCAATTTGCGATGTGGTGGAGTACGAAGAATTATCGCATTGGCATTTGGAGCAGTAAGTGTTAACGGGAACAAAATAAAAAATGCAATTTGAGATGGAGTGAAGTATGGTAGAGGGAATTTCAATGAGGAAAGGGTGAAGGTCAAACTCTTAGCGTTTTTAAGTGTCTTGTGAATAAAAGGGGCGGCAGTTGCAATAAAAGAAATATGAGGGAAATGGAGGTGCAACAACAGCGATGGAGGCGTAAAAACAGAGATGGAGAATGAAGCGGGGAGGTGAAAATGGGCTTCCCTAGTATTTTTATTCTTATTCCTGCAAACAAATCTGCTGAACCATGCACGAAGAACAGACAAATGCGTGAAAATACAGTACAAAAGGAAGGCTGAAAATGGTAATGCAACTCTACCCTATTCTCAGAAACAGTGAACAGAAATAAATTTTTGGGTCTATGGGAAGGTTCACCCTCCGCGAGCTCTATTGACAAAGATGAGAAGGGAGGTCTTGATCTACAGCTTTTAGATTTTTCTCCTCTATTATATTACTCATAAGCAAATGAAACCTATAGCAGCACACTGAAATAAAAACTAAACAACAATGAAACTATCGGAAGCAGAACTACTGACAGCAAGAAAAGAACAAGTACAACAGAGAGGCTGAGGCACATGGATTGGGCCCTAACCCACACACCTAGCTCTCCAAAACTTAAATCAGTAAAATGAAATCAGTCTGCTCATTTCACGAAAGAATAGTCTCGTACATTTCTCAAGTTTTAATCGTTGAGTACAATAATCAAAAGCTCAATAACTTGCAGCAAAGTTCCTAATAGAATCGAATTTTTTCCTAGCTCTAGCTCTGATCTATTTATTCTATAGGGCAGCTACCAACAAATCCCTTGAAAATAGTGATTGA
Source organism: Pinus albicaulis (assembly GCA_034641835.2). Lineage (NCBI taxonomy): Eukaryota > Viridiplantae > Streptophyta > Pinopsida > Pinales > Pinaceae > Pinus > Pinus albicaulis. The sequence goes on from CM076578.1 coordinate 3,528,824, forward strand.
GTCCACTTGACTCCAAGTAAACATAGATTAAGTGCACTTTGGTCTTTAAGTTGCTTGGCTACCTCTGGAATTCGAATTTTTGGAGAGAATCCTTGGGGATCCTTTGGCTGCCTTCGAGATTTAAGGAGGGTGGACAATCCTCCTATGATTTCTCCTTGTTGTCTCCTTCAATTCTTTATGATGAAATCTTCAAAAATAATGCCAATTATTCATGATTTTCTGCACTCAACCTCATATTAGGCAATCATATTATGTTAGCCTTAATCACCACCTATACTAGCATCATAAAACCAAATAACAATAAAAAATCAATAAAAAGAGATTTAAGAAGGCAACAAGGTGACCATTAACCCCTCCAAATATGTCTAATGATGGAGCTCATCAGTTCTCACATAATTGCATGATGGACCAGCATGAGGAAATTTTATTGGTGAAACTAATGGACACAAGATCTTGAGAGTCGGATTTTATTGGCCCACAATATTCAAGGATGCAAATGCTAATTCTAGAAAATGCAAGATCTATAAAAAAGTGTGTTAAGTGAGAGAAAATAATTGCAGTAAATCTACAACCTATTGTAATGGAGGAGCCATTTGAGCAATGGGTATTACGTGTCATTTGGATATTAATCCCCATTCTTTTAGATGGCACAAATATATCATTGTTGAAATATATTAATTCACACAATGGATTGAAGTTTTCCCACGAAAAAGGTAAATTAAGAGGTTATAATCAACTTCCTAGAGAAAGATCTTATTATCGGGTTTAGAATAACAACTACTTTGGTTTTTGGCAATGTTATGTATTTTATTTCTTTGAAGCTAGTTGAATTTTATTTATATAATTTTAAGATATGTAACTAACCATTTCCCTCAAGTAAATGGTATAGTTGAATCCACTAATGAAAACTTGATCCAAATTCTAAAGCAAACCATGGTTGGCCATAAGAGAAATTGCCACAATTCCCTACTTAATTCTCTCTAGGTTGACACAGTAACTCCTAAGGCTGATTTGGGTACACTCCCTTACTTTTTTGTTTACAAAAAAGAAACCACACTTCCTCCAACTATTTTCTCACCTTCCCTTAAATTATTCCAAGCCACATGTACATAATTGTCCAACAGTCCAAAGATGAATTGCTAACCTACTCAAACTAGAGGAAGAAAGGGATAAAACAAAGAAGAAATTTTGTATTCATCCACAAACTATAAAGAGATGGTTTGCTAAGAATTTTTTTGGTAACAAATACTTTCAGGTGGGAGAATTACTTCTAAAATGGTATAACCCAAGTGAATATAAATGGAAAATTTCCAAATTCCAACAACTATGGTTTGATCCTTACTTAGTGGTGGAGAATATTAGCCTAGGCATGTACAGATTGTAGGATTTACAAGGAACAATAAACCTCCTTTCTATCAATGGTCAAGTTTTCAAGTGATACTTCACTTTGTTTTCAACTAGATAGTTAATTTGTACATAAATCATTTGGTTAGTTGTTTCCTTTCATCCATTGATTTATGTATGTGATTGAACATATTTATTTGAAGTTTTTTTTTTGGCTTGTTTTCTTGTTTTCAATTTTGCAAATAATATTCTCCATACTAAACACTTAAGTTTAACCCCCACTTAAATAAGTTCTCATTGCTAGAACATGTTCCTGTTTGATGGTAAAACACACAACTAATTGGAATCACATAAATCTATTTAAGCTCAATATATAAGGCATTGGTATTTGCATAATTTTCATGCCTAAATCCAATGCTTGAGGCCCAAGTCACACGGTGGAACACTATTTGAACAATATCTCTACATGAGAAGACACAAGCCTATTTTTAGTTACGTAAATAGTGACCTTGTAGATTTGACTTAGTTCGACATAAATAATGATCATTGTTGGATGTGGAAGTTGGTGGAATGTTCAAGGTACGACTAGAGAAGAAAAAAAAAAAAAAAATCTTATCATAAAAACAAGCTATGTATTCGGGCAATTATCCCTAATGGTTATCATCCCACATGAATTTTTAAATGGTAACTGAGATCCCCCATCCGCATTTCTTTAGCATATAATACAAAATAAAATGTGAGTGAATTATGAAAACACATAGAGCAAGAGTAAAGGTATAGGTTAGGGAAAGACATTTTAGACCATGTACGACACGAAAGTATCTCTTCCAAAGTTATGGATAATCATTGAGAATGGTGCTAGGCATATGATAATAGGGTCACACTGCCAAGGATATGGATGTCTACAAGTAGTATGAAACACCAATTAAAATGAAATAATTGTCCTAAATGATCCAGGTGGATATTGGTGATCACCCACCTATTCCACTTTGGGCCCCACCATTGTCTCTTTCAGTTTTTCAGTTTCGGCTCAACTTACTATTTTTAGGATTTTTTCGGCTCCTGAACTTCTGGAGTCGTTTTGAGGCCCTAAATGACGATTTTTGGGGAAACGGAGAGCAACATGGGTCAACATCATTCAAAATTCATAGTCCTCAGATAGATCTTTCTAACGAGGTATGGTACACATCAAACGGAGATCATATGCCAAAGTTACGCCCCTGGGAAGTTGAAACACCAATTTACCCAAACGGGGCCCATAGTTTTGGTGCTTCATCTCCTAGGGTTAGGGTTTTGGATGTTGAGGATTTTCCATTGTGTCTAAATAATAAATAGGCCCTCGAGCCTCATTGTAACTCAGTTCAGAGGCCTGTAGCCACCACATCTCTTCTCAGAGATAGCTACCAGCGCCCTAGCTAGTTTTATTTCCATTATGTCTGTAAGCAAATCTTAGTTCTTTGATATTAATGAAATGAAGTGTTATTTCCGCTGCATCTTTGTATTTATGGTTATATGTTTATTATGTTGCGTTCCTGCATAAATCTGGATCAGTGGTATCAAAGTGGGTCTGCTCTTTCTCTGTTTTTCTCTTCATGTCCCCAACGCGGCCAGGGTATAAGGAGTTCAACATCGCAACCTCGACGACCCCGCATGGCGGAAGGAAAGAAAGACAAGGGAGAAGGAGATCCTATCAAAATCTTGCTCGAGGATTCCCTCGAGAAACAAAGGAATGCGATGATGGATAACTTTGACTAGATCCTTCAATGGCTGCCCACCGACGGCACATCTACATCCAGCACGTCCGCCAACAGGTCCGCGACATCCTGGACAAATCCAATACAAAGTTCAGAAAAATTCCCCCCCCCCCCCCATGGAGGAACTTAACGCAATGGAGACCATTGCTTCCTAAGGAGGGAGGAATGACCCAGGAGGATATCGGTGGCCTCCCACCTATTCCATTTGGACCCGCAGCATCAATTCTTTCAGTTTTTCAGCTTCAGCACAGCTTACTATTTTTAGCAGGTTTTCGGGTCCTGCACACCCGGAGGCGTTTTTGGGACTTAATGGTCCAGATGAATATTGTTGGCCACCCACTGAGTCCATTTGAACCCCCACCATCAGTTATTTCAGTTTGTAAGTTTCAGCACAACTTACTATTTATAGCAGTTTTTCGGGTCCTGAACTTCTGGAGCCGTTTTGAGGCCCTAAACGACATTTTTTGGGAAAACGGAGAGCAACATGGGTCTATGGATCGATGTTGCTCATTCAAAAGTTGAACTCCTCAGATGGATCTTTCTAACGATCTATTGAGCGCGTCAAACGGAGATCGAATGCCAAAGTTACGTCCCCGGGAAGTTGAACCACCAATTTACCCAAACGGGGCACATAGTTTTGGCGCTTCATCTCCTAGGGTTAGGTTTTTGGACGTTTCGGATTCTACATTGTTTCTTAACAATAAATAGGTCCTCGAGCCTCATTTTAATACAGTTGAGGGGCTGGTAGCCGACACATCTCTTCTCAGGGATACGGTACTAGTGCCCTAGCTCATCCATTTCCATTATTTCTGCATTGTAACACAGTTCAGGGGCTAGTAGCCAACACATCTCTTCTCAGAGACAAGCGTTGCTAGTACATTAGCTCATATATTTCCATTATGTCTATAATAGGGCTGCGAGCCTCAATGTAACACAATTCAGAGGCCTGCGTACACCACATCTCTTCTAAGAGATATCCTGCCAGCACCCTAGCTTGTTTCCATTATGGAATCCATCTCCATGGATTACATGTCGGGCCTGCCTCTACTAAGCATGGAAATGACTGTGTTTTCGTGGTCGTCGACAGATTCTCAAAGATGGCCATTATGGCGGCCTGCAAGAAGAATATCACAGCAGAAGCCACTGCTAAACTCTTCTTTGAACGAGTGTGGGTGCACTTTGGGATCCCACAGTCTATCGTATCAGATCGGGATAGCAGGCTCCTCAGCACATTTTGGTCCAGCCTCTGGTCAATGCTGGACACCAAGCTCACCAAGTCCACAGCTTTCTATCCCCAAACAGATGGCCAGACAGAGGTCGTCAACAGAATGATTATACACATTCTGCGCATGTACAATTCAAGGCATCCACACACATGGGACGAGAGCCTTCCCTATGTACAACATAGTTATAATCGGGCTCTCCACAGTTCAATTAGCCATAGCCCCTTTCAGGTGGGCTTGGGATTCCAGCCACTATGTCCCATTGACGTAGCCATGCCATTTGCGACTACTAAGGTCGATTCGGAACATGTCCAGTCTGAAGTTGAGAAAGCAAATAGCTTCATCGAGCACATTCAACACATCTTCCAACAAGTTCATGATATATTGGACAGAGCCAATGCTAAGTACAAGCAACGCCATGATCAACATCGGGTGCCACACAACTTCTAGGTGGGCGATAAAGTATCGCTACATTTGCAGAAGGAGCGCCTCACTGGACCCCACCGCAAGCTTTGCCCACTCCGATACGAGCCGTACACCATCACCAAGGCTGTAGGGACAATGCCTTTGAGCTCAGTATTCCACCATTCCTTGGTCTGCACCCAGTATTCAATGTGGACCGCCTTCGTCCTTACTTCCCACCGCTACTGGACACCTCTGACATTGCAGAACCACTCGCACCAACAGAGTTAAACCCAGACTGCATGGAACAGGCCACCACAGATTGTATCATGGACATGCAAATCAAGAACACTCGCCCACAGAAGATCCAACTGTATCGGGTTGTCAAAGATGGCCAACTCCTGCACCAAGGAAAGTGGTTCACCAGGGACCAAGTTCAGCAGAAATTTCCTCATCTCATGGAGGAACTTAACGCAATGGGGACCATTGCTTCCTAAGGGGGGAGGAATGATCCAGGTGGATATCGGTGGTCACCCGCCTATTCCACTTGGGGCTCCACCATTGTCTATTTCAGTTTTTCAGTTTCGGCACAGTTTACTATTTTTAGCAGTTTTTCGGGTCCTAAACTTCCGGAGCCATTTTGAGGCCCTAAACGACGTTTTTTGGGAAAACAAAGAGCAACATGGGTCCATGGACCGATGTTGCTCATTCCAAATTTTTAGTCCTCGGATAGATCTTTCTAACGAGGTATGGTATGCATCAAACGGAGATCGTACGCCAAAGTTACGCCCCTGGGAAGTTGAAGCACCAATTTACCCAAACGGGGCCCATAGTTTTGGCGCTTCATCTCCTAGGGTTAGGGTTTTGGCTGTTTAGGATTTCCCATTGTTTCTAAATGATAAATAGGCCCTCGAGCCTCATTGTAACTCAGTTCAGAGGCCTGTAGCCGCCACATCTCTTCTCAGAGATAGCTACCAGCGCCCTAGCTAGTTTTATTTCCATTCTGTCTGTAAGCAAATTTCAGTTCTTTGATATTAATGAAATGAAGTGTTATTTCCGCTGCATATTTTTATTTATGGTTATATGTTTATTCTGTTGCGTTCTTGCATAAATCTGGATCAGTGGTATCAGAGCAGGTTTTCTCTTTCTCTGTTTTTCTCTTCATGTCCCCAACGTGGCCAAGGTATAAGGAGTTCAACATCGCAACCCCGACGACCCCCCATGGCGGAAGGAAAGAAAGACGAGGGAGAAGGAGATCCTATCAAAATCTTGCTCGAGGATGCCCTCGAGAAACAAAGGAACGCGATGATGGATAACTTTGACTAGATCCTTCAATGGCTACCCACCGACGGCACATCTACATCCAGCACATCCGCCAACAAGTCCGCGACATCCTCGACAAATCCAATACCAAGTTCAGCAGAATTTTCCCCCCCATGGAGGAACTTAACACAATGGAGACCATTGATTCCTAAGGAGGGAGGAATGATCCAAGTGGATATCGGTGGCCTCCCACCTATTCCATTTGGACCCGCAGCATCAATTCTTTCAATTTTTCAGCTTCAGCACAACTTACTATTTTTAGCAAGTTTTCAGGTCCTGCACACCCAGAGGCGTTTTGGGGACTTAATGATCCAGATGAATATTGGTGGCCACCCACCGAGTCCATTTTAACCCCCACCATCAGTTATTTTAGTTTGTAAGTTTCAGCACAACTTACTAATTATAACAGTTTTTCGGGTCCTGAACTTTCGGAGTCGTTTTGAGGCCCTAAACTACGTTTTTTGGGAAAACGAAAAGCAACATCGGACCGATGTTGCTCATTCAAAATTTGTACTCCTCAGACAGATCTTTCTAACGAGCTATTGAGCGCATCAAACGGAGATCAGATGCCAAAGTTACGTCCCCGGGAAGTTGAACCACCAATTTACCCAAACGGGGCCCATAGTTTTGGCGCTTCATCTCCTAGGATTAGGTTTTTGGACGTTTCGGATTCTACATTATTTCTCAACAATAAATAGGCCCTCGAGCCTCATTGTAATACAGTTTAGGGGCTTGTAGCCGACACATCTCTTCTCAGGGATACGGTACCAGTGCCCTAGCTCTTCCATTTCCATTATTTCTACATTGTAACACAGTTCAGGGGCTGGTAGCCAACACATCTCTTCTCAGAGATAAGCATTGTCAGTACCTTAGCTCATCTATTTCCATTATGTCTATAATAGGCCTGCGAGCCTCAATGTAACACAGTTCAGAGGCCTACGTACGCCACATCTCTTCTCAGAGATACGTTGCCAGCGCCCTAGCTTGTTTCCATTATGGAATCCATCTCCATGGATAACATGTCGGGCCTGCCTTCTACTAAGCATGGAAATGACTGTGTTTTCATGGTTGTTGACAGATTCTCGAAGATGGCCATTATGGCGGCCTGAAAGAAGAATATCACAGCAGAAGCCACTACTAAACTCTTCTTTGAACGAGTGTGGGTGCACTTTGGGATCCCACAGTCTATCATATCAGATCGGGATAGCAGGTTCCTCAGCACATTTTGGTCCAGCCTCTGGTCAATGCTGCACACCAAGCTCACCAAGTCCACAACTTTCCATCCCCAAAGATATGGCCAGAAAGAGGTCGTCAACAGAATATTCAACTGTATCGGGTTGTCAAAGCTGGCCAACTCCTGCACCAAGGAAAGTGGTTCACCAGGGACCAAGTTTAGCATAAATTTCCTCATCTCATGGAGGAACTTAACGCAATGGTGACCATTGCTTCCTAAGGGGGGAGGAATGATCTAGGTGGATATTGGTGGTCACCCGCCTATTCCACTTTGGGCCCCACCATTGTCTCTTTCAGTTTTTCAGTTTCGGCTCAACTTACTATTTTTAGCAGTTTTTCGGGTCCTGAACTTTCGGAGCAGTTTTGAGGCCCTAAACGATGTTTTTTGGGAAAACGGAGAGCAACATGGGTCCGTGGACTGATGTTGCTCATTTAAAATTTGTATTCCTCGGATAGATCTTTCTAACGAGGTATGGTATGCGTCAAACGGAGATCGTACGCCAAAGTTATGCCCCTGGGAAATTGAAACACCAATTTACCCAAACGGGGCCCATAGTTTTGGCGCTTCATCTCCTAGGGTTATGGTTTTGGTTGTTGAGGATTTCCCATTGTGTCTAAATAATAAATAGGGCCTCAAGCCTCATTGTAACTCAGTTCATAGGCCTGTAGCCGCCACATCTCTTCTCAGAGATAGCTACCAGTGCCCTAGCTAGTTTTATTTCCATTCTGTCTGTAAGCAAATTTCAGTTCTTTGATATTAATGAAATGAAGTGTTATTTCAGCTGCATTTTTGTATTTATGGTTATATGTTGTTATTTGCGTTCATTTTGCATAAAAATGGATTAGGTGGTATCGGAAATCGGAGTACATTCTTTCTCTATTTTTCTCTTCATGTCCCCAATGTGGCCAAGGTATAAGGAGTTCAACATCGCAACCCCGACGACCCCCCATGGCGGAAGGAAAGAAAGACGAGGGAGCAGGAGATCCTATCAAAATCTTGCTCGAGGATGCCCTCGAGAAACAAAGGAACACGATGATGGATAACTTTGACCAGATCCTTCAATGGCTGCCCACCGACGACACATCTACATCCAGCACGTCCGCCAACAGGTCCGCGACATCCTTGACAAATCCAATACCAAGTTCAGCAAAATTTTCCCCCCCATGGAGGAACTTAACGCAATGGAGACCATTGCTTCCTAAGGAGGGAGGAATGATCCAAGTGGATATCGATGGCCTCCCACCAATTCCATTTGGACCCGCAGCATCAATTCTTTCATTATTTCAGCTTCAGCACAGCTTGTTATTTTTAGCAAGTTTTCGGGTCCTGCACACCCGGAGGCGTTTTGGGGACTTAATGATCCCGATGAATATTGGTGGCCACCCACCGAGTCCATTTGAACCCCCACCATCAGTTATTTCAGTTTGTAAGTTTCAGCACAACTTACTATTTATAGCAATTTTTCGGGTCCTGAACTTCCGGAGTCATTTTGAGGCCCTAAACGACGTTTTTTGGGAAAACGGAGAGCAACATGGGTCCATGGACTGATGTTGCTCGTTCAAAAGTTGTACTCCTCAGACAGATATTTCTAACAAGCTATTGAGCGCATCAAACGGAGATCGGATGCCAAAGTTACGTCCCCGGGAAGTTGAACCACCAATTTACCCAAACGGGGCCCATATTTTTGTCGCTTCATCTCCTAGGGTTAGGTTTTTGGATGTTTCAGATTCTACATTGTTTCTCAACAATAAATAGGCCCTTGAACCTCAATGTAATACAGTTGAGGGGCTGGTTTCCGACACATCTCTTCTCAGGGATACGGTACCAGTGCCCTAGCTCATCCATTTCCATTATTTCTGCATTGTAACACAGTTCAGGGGTTGGTAGCCGACACATCTCTTCTCAGAGATAAGCGTTGCTAGTACCTTAGCTCATCTATTTCCATTATGTCTGTAATAGGCCTGCGAGCCTCAATGTAACATAGTTCAGAGGCCTGCGTACGCCACATCTCTTCTTAGAGATACGCTGCCAGCGCCCTAGCTTTGTTTCCATTATGGAATCCATCTCCATGGATTACATGTCGGGCCTGCCTTCTACTAAGCATGGAAATGACTGTGGTTTCATGGTCGTCGACAGATTCTCGAAGATGGCCATTATGGCGGCCTACAAGAAGAATATCACAGCAGAAGCCACTGCTAAACTCTTCTTTGAACGAGTGTGGGTGCACTTTGGGATCCCACAGTCTATCCTATCAGATCGGGATAGCGAGTTCATGGGCGGATTTTGTCCGGCCTACGGTGAGTACTGAACACCAATCTCACCAATTCCACAGCTTTCCATCCCCAAACAGATGGCCAGACAAAGGTCATCAACAGAATGATTGTATACATTCTACGCATGTACAATTCAAAGCATCCACGAACATGGGGCGAGAGCCTCCCCTATGTACAACATAGTTATAACCGGGATATCCACAGCTCAATCGGCCATAGCCCCTTTCAAGTGGGCTTAGGATTCCAGCCACTATGTCCCATTGACGTAGCCATGCCATTTGCGGCTACTCAGGCCGATTCAACTCATGTCCAGTATGAAGTTGACAAAGAAAATAGCTTCATCGAGCACATTCAACACATCTGCCAACAGGTTCATGACATATTGGACAGAGCCAATGCTAAGTACAAGCAATGCCATGATCAACATCAGGTGCCACACAACTTCCAGGTGGGCGACAACGTGTGGCTACATTTGCAGAATGAGCACCTCACTGGACCCCACTGCAAGCTTCGCCCACTCCGATATGGGCCATACACCATCACCAAGGCTGTAGGGAACAATGGCTTCAAGCTTAGTATTCCAACATTCCTTGGTCTGCACCCAGTATTCAATGTGGACCGCCTTTGTCCTTACTTCCCACCTCTACTGGACACCTCTAACATTGCAGAACAACTCACACCAACAGAGTTAAACCCAGACTGCATGGACCATGCCACCACAGATTGTATCATGGACATGCAAATCAAGAACACTCGCTAGACGGGGAAGATCCAGAAGCATGTCGGGTTGTCCAAGGTTGGCACAACTCTGCACCAAGGAAAGTGGTTCTCGGACAGTTCGGCGGTTTCCTCATCTCATGGAGGAACTTAACGCAATGGGGACCATTGCTTCCTAAGGGGAGGAATGATCCGGGTGGATATTGGTGGTCACCCACCTATTCCACTTTGGGCCCTACCATTGTCTCTTGCGAGTTTTCGGTTTAGAGGCTCAACTTACTATTTTTCGCAGGTTTTTCGGGTCACGAACATCCATAGCCATTTTGAGGCCCTAAACGACGTTTTTTGGGAAAATGGAGGGCAACATGGGTCCATGGACCGATGTTGCCCATTCCAAATTTGTAGTCCTCGAATAGATCTTTCTAACGAGGTATGGTACGCGTCAAACGGAGATCGTATGCCAAAGTTACGCCCCTGGGAAGTTGAAACACCAATTTACCCAAACGGGGCCCATAGTTTTGGTGCTTCATCTCCTAGGGTTAGGGTTTTGGCTGTTGAGGATTTCCCATTGTGTCTAAATAATAAATAGGTCCTCAAGCCTCATTGTAACTCAGTTTAGAGGCCTGTAGCCACCACATCTCTTCTCAGAGATAGCTACCAGTGCCCTAGCTAGTTTTATTTCCATTCTGTCTGTAAGCAAATTTCAGTTCTTTGATATTAATGAAATGAAGTGTTATTTCCGCTGCATCTTTTTATTTATGGTTATATGTTTATTCTATTGCATTCCTGCATAAATCTGGATCAGTTGCCAATTGACCGATCTATTGGCACTCTGTTCTAGAGAACAATGAAATCAAGAGGCAGATTCAGGAGCTGTTGCAGAAAGGTCACATCCAACCAAGTTCATCGCCCTGTGGGAGCCCGATCGTGTTGGTACAGAAGAAGGATGGGACGTGGAGACTCTGTATTGACTATCGGGCACTGAGCAAGATCACTCTCCGGAATAGGTACCCGATCCGACGGATTGATGACCTTCTGGACCAACTCAAAGGTGCAAAATATTTCAGCAAGATCGACTTGAAGTCTGGGTATCACCAGGTACCAATTGAACCCTCCGATGTGTGGAAGACCACTTTCAAAGCCAAGGAAGGCCTTTTCGAATGGCTGGTCATGCATTTCAGGTTGACGAATGCTCCCACAACCTTCATGAGGATGATGGAAGACATCTTGAGGCCATTCACCAACTCATTTGTAGTGGTGTACTTGGATGACATTCTGATCTTCAGCAAGACTTGGGAAGAGCACCTTCACCACATCCGACAATTCCTCCAAACACTGCAGCAACACAAGTTGCGTGCAAATTTGGAGAAGTGCAATTAGGATACATTATTGATGAAAAGGGGGTGCATGTGGATCCAACCAAGATCCAATTCATTCGGGATTGGCTAGCCCCAACCACTATAACAGAGCTTCGCAGCTTTCTGGGTCTTGCTAATTTCTACTGTAGTTTCATGTTGGGATTCTCTCATATCGCTTGGCCTTTGAGTCAAGTTACCAAGGGAGGAGCAAGAGAAAAATTCTTTTGGTCGGAACCTCAACAGAAGGCGTTCACAGAATTGAAAAATCGCCTCTATTCTACCCCAATGCTCACATTACCATACTTGCAACAGCCATTTGAGATCGAGATAGATGCCTCTGACTATGCTATTGGGGAAATTCTTACTCAACAGGGACATCCAGTGGCATATCACAGTGAGACATTGTCTGACACAGTTCGCAAGTATCCCACTTATGACAAAGAAATGTATTCCATTGTGCAAGCTTGTCAACAATGGAAGCATTACATTTTGGCGAAGGAAACAATCATCCACACAGACCACCAGCCCCTGCAATTCATACAGACACAAGGGATGTTGCAGAATGATCGCCATCAGAATTGGTCCACATATCTGCAACAGTTTCGTTTGAACATCAAGTACAAGAAGGGTAGCACCAATAATGTTGTAGACTGCCTCAGCCGACCACTGATCGTGGCGCTCACCACCGTTCTCAACTCCTGTGGGCACGAGACTTCTGATTGGCCGCTTCTCTACGAGAGCGACCCAAAATTCGACCACACTTACAAGGCACTCTTGGGGGGTACGCAAGCTCCAAATTTTCACCTCCAAGATGCATTTTTATGTCACCTGGGACACCTTTGTGTTCCTTCAAGCGAGCGTGCCAAGATGATATGGGAAGCACACTACAGTCGACTTGATGGGAATTTCGGGGTCGAGAAAATAGTAGCTATACTGCAGAAGTATTTCTATTGGCCGAACCTTCGAAAGGATGTCGAGAAGCACATCAAATCCTGCACTGCCTATGCCATTGCCAAACCGACCATCAAGAAGCAAGGCCTATATACTCCGCTACCTACCACTAGTCGACCTTGGGAATCCATCTCCATGGATTACATGTCGGGCCTGCCTTCTACAAAGCATGGAAATGACTGTGTTTTCGTGGTCGTCGACAGATTCTCGAGGATGGCCATTATGGCAGCCTGCAAGAAGAATATCACAACAGAAGCCACTGCTATACTCTTCTTTGAACGAGTGTGGGTGCACTTTGGGATCCCACAATCTATCATATCAGATCAGGATAGAAAGTTCCTCAGCACATTTTGGTCCGGCCTCTGGTCAATGCTGGACACCAAGCTCACCAAGTCCACTGCTTTCCATCCCCAAACAGATGGCCAGACAGAGGTCGTCAACAAAATGATTGTACACATTATGCGCATGTACAATTCAAAGCATCCATGCACATGGGACGAGAGCCTCCCCTATGTACAACATAGTTATGATCGGGCTCTCCACAGTTCAATCGACCATAGCCCCTTTCAGGTGGGCTTGGGATTCCAGCCATTATGTCCCATTGACGTAGCCATGCCATTTGCGACTACTCAGGCCGATTCGGTTCATGTCCAGTCTGAAGTTGACAAAGAAAATAGCTTCATCGAGTGCATTCAACACATCCACCAACAAGTTCATGATATATTAGACAGAGCCAATGATAAGTACAAGCAACGCCATGATCAACATCGGGTGCCACACAACTTCCAAGTGGGCGACAAAGTATGGCTACATTTGCAGAAGGAGCGCTTCACTAGACCCCACTGCAAGCTTCACCCGCTCTGATACGAGCCGTACACCATCACCAAGGCTATAGGGAACAATGCCTTCGAGCTCAGTATTCCACCATTTTTTGATCTGCACCAAGTATTCAATGTGGACCGCCTTCTTCCTTACTTCCCACCTCTACTGGACACCTTTGATATTGCAGAACAAATCACACTAATAGAGTTAAACCCAGACTGCATGGAACAGGCCACCACAGATTGTATCATGGACATGCAAATCAAGAACACTCGCCAACAGAAGATCCAACTGTATCGGGTTGTCAAAGCTAGCCAACTCCTACACCAAGGAAAGTGGTTCACCATATTTCCAAGTTCGAGCGGAAATTTCCTCATCTCATGGAGGAACTTAACGCAATGGGGACCATTGCTTCCTAAGGGGGGAGGAATGATCCAGGTGGATATTGGTGGTCACCGGCCTTTTCCACTTAGGGTCCCACCATTGTCTCTTTCAGTTTTTCAGTTTCGGCTCAACTTACTATTTTTAGTAGTTTTTCGGGTCGGCTCAACTTACTATTTTTAGCGGTTTTTCGAGTGCGAACTTTCGGAGCCGTTTTGAGGCCCTAACGATGTTTTTTGGGAAAACATAGGTAACATGGGTCCATAGATCGATGTTTCTCATTCCAAATTTGTAGTCCTCGGATAGATATTTCTAACGAGGTATGGTACGAGTCAAACGGAGATCGTATGCCAAAGTTACGCCCCTGGGAAGTTGAAACACCAATTTACCCAAACGGGGCCCATAGTTTTGGTGCTTCATCTCCTAGGGTTAGGGTTTTGGTTGTTGAGGATTTCCCATTGTGTCTAAATAATAAATAGGCCCTCGAGCCTCATTGTAACTCAATTCAGAGGCCTATAGCCGCCACATCTCTTCTCAGAGATAGCTACCAGTGCCCTATCTAGTTTTATTTCCATTCTGTCTGTAAGCAAATTTCAGTTCTTTGATATTAATGAAATGAAGTGTTATTTCTGCTACATCTTTGTATTTAAGGTTATATGTTTATTCTGTTGCGTTCCTGCATAAATCCGGTCACTAAACTATTCAACTTTTTTTCCACAAAATACCTTGTCATATTGCATTAGCATCCCAAAAAGAGATGAGTAATAGGAATAAACTTCATACTTTCACTTGGAAGATGTAACCACTAATATTCTCAAGCTAGTTATGATCTTTCATTCAGTTTTGTATGAATATTGGACACATTGGAACCCACTGAATAAGACTAGAGCACTTCATCGAGGAAAAACACAATGTTCTTAAGTACCAATAATTGTCGTAATGCTAATATATGGATATTTGTGGCATCATCCAATGTGAAACCAATTATTGTGCTAGCAACATCACTCTTTTTTTTTTCTATTTATTTTTTACAAATTCATTGAACCTCTGAATGTCAAAATAGTAAAGGGGCCCTCCTTAATTTTGGTGCTACTTTTTAGAGGTGGTATTTGGTCCTTTTATCATGCCTTTGTTCATGGCTAAAATTACAGTGAGGTCTTGATTTTATCTACTTCAAACTTTCAAGTCCTTGGATGCAAAAAAGGAAGCCTTGGAAAAATTTACATAGGTATTTATTGGTTTCCTCTCTTTGGAAAGATTCTAGGTATTCGATGATATGCTACTTGTTATTGAAGGATGTTAATCTTCCAAAAATACAAAATCCCTTTCAAATCACCACGAAACAATTTCCTTTTTCCAGCAACACATCATTGAAAGATATTCATCTTCTAGTGAAACATGTCCAAAAAAGATTCATTTTTGTTGTTGACACACCACTTGAACATTAGCGTTCCCCTGTGAAATGGTGATTCAAGATCCTCTTTTTCCTCTAATATGTTGGTGAAGGGTATTTATTTTCTTTAGTTCTTTCCCTTTTCCCATTTACTTCTCTAAAACATTCCTTTTTTCACTAACATATTACAATGAAAGAAATATATTCTTTAATGATACACCACATGGAATATCTTGTGTTCTCACTAATACATCACTGGAACATTTTCATTCTTTGTTGATATGTCATATGGAAAAGGTTTTCTTTCTCTATAGATACATCAATTAAATATGTAAATATTACAATGATACACCACATTGATTCTAGATTCCCACCACATTTTTTTGGATGTTGTATTCACCTTTTGAATTCATGGCCAGTAGACACCATAAGGTTTATAAAACACCACTTTCCATAGCCTTTGGACGCAATTTTCACACAAGCTTAAGTGCATACTCTAAACTTTTCAACACCCCATTGTTACATAGTATTGTGTTGCATTCTCTATTCCCTATCCAAAGTGTCATCCTTTGTGTCACTCATGCCACAAATGTGCAAAGTGACAATAGCCATGAAAACATATTGACCATGAG
The DNA here is from genome assembly GCA_034641835.2 of Pinus albicaulis. Taxonomy (NCBI): domain Eukaryota; kingdom Viridiplantae; phylum Streptophyta; class Pinopsida; order Pinales; family Pinaceae; genus Pinus; species Pinus albicaulis. The sequence continues at coordinate 3,544,631 of CM076578.1, forward strand.
TAACATGCTCAAAACATCCCTGAAGAAATGGAGAGTTAGTGCATTACAACAATTTTGGAGAAATCTTGTAAATAACCTAATTTTCGACCCCAGCGCGGTTCTCCCATGTATGCCATCACACTTGTCACCCTGTGTGTAACTGGTAAACAACGTTGGAAGCACATGAATTAAATTTAAAAGTCGCATTGGTCATCTTCAGGCAGGTTCTCCAAAAATGGAACAGAAACTTCTTCCTCTAGAAGTCTCAAGAACAGAAGTCTGGTATCAGTTGGATTGAGATTGAGTCAAGTTCTTCTATTTTGAGTCCTTGATCCTACCTTTAAAGACTTTCCCCTTAAGATATGGACATTACTCCTTCTTTTGTGGATCCTTAACCTCTCTATCCTCCCTATAAATGAATTTCATGTCTTACCCAAATGGTTGGTCATTGCTTGTTACCTTTCTAGTCCTCGAATGTGCCAAAACACTGTCAAAACTCCAAGGAAAAGGAGTGCTTGAAGTCTTTGGCTTGGAATTGCGAACCTGTCTTGAAGGAGGTCTCCAACATCAAGGCATCGCTTATATTCTTCCCTATTTAATTTATCAATAATACAAAGCATGTTTTACTTTCCATAATTTTGTCAATGATTACTTTCTTAGTATGATGCTCCTTGTTTTGTCATGTGGTTTACATTAGAATCCAATATATTATTATTTATTTGTTTGTCTTCGTTTAATCTCTCTTGCAAGTATTTGTGCGTAAAGGAATAGCGAGGAGCAAGCTTGGAAGCAAGGAGATCAAGATTAACATCGACAAGTAACCACATAGGGGTGAGGTAGGTCATCTTCCTCTCTTGTGTCATTCTGATTTAAGCTAGGAGAGTTTGCTTGCTTTTGTCTCGTTTGTTACTAGACCCACTCATTGGGTTGGATGTATCACTTCTATCCATATAACGGATTGCTTGGATAAAAAAATGGTGACTCCACTGGGGAGCCTGTAGCCTTTTTAGTCCTCCTTTTGTATTTTTCCTTCTCGTTTAGTTTAGCTAGCCATTAAACGACCCTTTGTTTTTATTACTTTTTAGGGTATCAGGTCTAGCTTTTTGCACAAACTTTTCTTATTTATCCTAAGTAGTTCTCGCTTAGCGCGTGTTTTTCCAGAGACATTCGTGCTGTCAACGTGGATATTTACAAGTAAAGTCGCATTGAAGACCCTGTCTTCCACTGTCTTCACGCGATGGTTTAGTTTCGTAGACCAACACGGGTTTTGTTGTGTAAAGTAGCGCTACCAACACATGTTTTGTTGTCTAAAGTAGCGCTACAGACCCTGTCAGCACTGATTTTGTTGTGTAAAGTAGCACTGTTCCTTAAATTTGAAATTTTTTAGGGTTTCTACTAAAAGGCCTAGTGTGTCCTGATCTCTGAAGTCATCCTCCTGCTCTGTGTGCATCAAATTTTGTTTGTTTAGTGTTATTTTATTTATGGTGTGCAAAATTCCATCCCATACTTGAAGTAGTGGTAAAAGTGAATTTTGGCTGAGTCTTTGATTCTTTGAGTCAATTGAAATTGGTATTCGTTTCATGTATGTTTGGAAGGAATATTGATTTGTTGTTGATTGAGCAATATTACTTCTTTTGAGACCATAAAAGAAATCGATTTTGCATTCATTTAGTTTTCATCTCAAAGTTCACTTTTCGATAAAGTGCATTAGATCACATGGCATTGAAAAGTAATTTTTGAGACTTGTCATTGAACATAGATTACATTTTATAGTGATTGAAAACTGAAGGGTGCATTGATTGCATTCTCATTCATCGAAAAGAAAAAGAAATTGTTCATAGATTACATTGGCATAGTTTTCAAGGGAATTGTGCATAGATTACATTGCATGGTTTGGCATATTTTAATGCTTTGAACTAAATTGGAAAGTGAAAGTGGAAGATCTAGTTACGAAGTTCTTTTTTGTTGCATTCTTGAGTGTTGCATCATTGTTTGAATCCCTTCCCTCTACTAGATAGTGTTCATCGAAATAAAAATAACCCTTTTCTCATGCTATTTTGCCTAACCTAATTGCCTAACACTCGCGTAGAGTTTGCCTAACATACTTGCTAGATCCTCCCAGTGTAATTTTTATAAGGTATTTATAATCATGTAAAGCGACCTAATCAAGTAATGAAGGAGGCAACTTTTGGGAAAGGACTGGGCCATGTGGGTTCTAAGTGAACCTATGCTCAGATACGAGGTCGAGTTTGCATCATGAGTATGATGCATGTGCCATTAATATACATGAGGAATTCAATGTCATAACCAAATAGGTTCACACCTGTATACGATAATTATAATGAACAACTGCTTAATTAATGTCACTAGCATATTAGGCTACACTTAAAAGCAACCAATTTAAGGGAGTGCACATGGCTATAAATTTCTTGAAGAAATGGCCACAAGAATGTCTAGATACACCCCTAGAAATCCCAAGAAAGGAATAAAGGGAGCTTTGATTGAATTACTTAGTAGTCATAAGCACCTACAAAACTATATACACGCTGGAAAAAGATACAATAGTATCCCTCAATAATTGCATAAAACTATACTCTTTGACTGTAAAGTTGATTGAGAAAGAAATACTACCAAAAATATGGAACTTCGGATAATCAAGGCCATTGTAGAAAGTCTTTTCAAAGCTATAAGAGACCTTGAATTTAAGGGAAATAGTTTTTGGGATAATCCAAAGGGTGACCAAAGGAATTTTGAGGGAACATGTAGCTGAGCCAACAAGATAACATCATTTGCTAAATTCTTTTCAGGTCACTAACAATATAGACAAAAAAAAATTCGCTCAAAATGCAACAAAATACATACTCACATTAGAAAATTGATTGTTTGATAGAATTTTATGATTTCTTTTTATTGTGACATTTGGGTTGCATACTTACAAGAAAGGCTCCAATAGAGAAAAGTGCTTGATAGAGGAATGATTTGTACATTCAATTTTGCAATTTATTGTGTACAATGTAGAATATAACAAAACTCAAGGAGATGAATAGTTGTAATTGTCCTTGGGAAGGGAATAAGTCCCAAAATAGTTACAAACTAATGTTATATATATTCAAGAGCACCAAAGAGAAATGGATCTTGATTTCTTGTAATTTTAAGAACTACTTCTAAAATTCCTAATGAGAAGAAGCCCTTCACACCAATATTGAAGAAGAAACAATTTTAACGTTCGTTTAGTGATTACTATTTACTGATTCCAGCTTGTGCTTCATTACTTCCATTGTGGAAAAGTTCTACATTTTGTTCAACAAGATGTTCTTATGATGAATTGTATGAATCTACAAATTATTGATTTTCCTACATCATTGTTTTGAGTTAATGAATGGATGGTTCTATACGAGTTGTTGTTTTATACTACTTTGTATGCCCATATTATTTAGTTATTCAATGATCTGGGCTTTTCTTTAACAATTAGCCATTTTCGAAGTGTAAACAAGGTTTATTCATTATATATTCCATTTATTTTAGTTCGCTAGTTTAAGTTATGATAGATTAGCATAATTTCTTCCTCTACATATAAAATAGAACCATTTACATTTTGAAATTTTCATTTTTAAATCCCCCCACAGTAATGGCACCGATATCTGGATGGGTCTCTTACACCAAACAATATGAGTTTTGGTTGGGACCTTATATCAAAGAGTACCCCTAATTTGTTGAAGGGAATTTTACCTGGGTCAACACATACATTATGTGATTACACCTTTATAATTGCCCTTTTTAAGATCTTTGTGACAAAATGGAGGACTTGAAAATTTCACATTAGTTTGTAGATATTCCTTCACAACAATTTTCTAAGGTTTGTAGGTACTTTTCCTACCTAGTCTCGTATTAGTAGACATGCCACACAAATCAACAAATAAACTAATCAACATAGGGGTTACAATGATGGATATCACATACATTGTAAGGCTTGTTAGCACAAGGATCATATATGTTGTAAGGGTCAAGCAAGTTATTAGCACATGGACCATAGGCCTTGTAGGAGGTGCAAGGTTATTAGTACAAGAACCATATGAATTGTTACCACATGGACATAATGGTTATAGGGGTTATAGTACACTAACTTTAGTGTTGATAAGGGTTAGTAGTGTGAAGACAATGCAAGTTATATGAGTTGTTAGTCCTAAGGTAACAAGGGTTATTAACACATAGACCATTAGAGGTAAAAATATTATAATGGTTATAATTTTGAGCACCATAACATTTATAGGGTTATTGGTAGGTGAATCATAAAGATAATTATCACAAGGACCATAAGGATTGTATCAGTTAGTAACACAATTAAAATAGTGGTTATAAGGCCTATAGGGGTGATTAGTGTGTAGATTATACAGGTTAGTGATATCATTTTAGATCCATCTTAGTTCTAGATTTATCAAGAGTAAAGAGAAATCATATATCTAGAAGTGAAAACCTATTTTATAGAAATGATCTCCAATGCTTAATAGATATCTAGGCTTTTTTTTTTTTTTTTTTTTTGGCCACCTATTTTTTTCCACTATCACATTATGTTGCATACTCCATATTGGCCAGTAGAATGTGCCTCTCAGTGCAATAAAAACTACAATGGTTACATGGATTAGAGGGTTTAAAGCAAAGGTTGCATGGTTTATTATCATAGCTAGACCATATGAGTTAGATGGGTTATTAGTGCAAGGACCATAAGGCTTACATGGGTTATTAATGTGAGGATCATAAGAGTTATAACAATTATTGGCATATAGACTATAAGATTTATTGGTATAGGGATCATGGAGGTCATATGTTTTATACTTAAGGCTATAATAACAATAATTACTACTAAGAGTTATGTGGGTTATTACCATGGTTACCTTAGTGATGTGAGGGGTTATTTAAGGACCATAGATGTTACATGGGTTAGAGGGATTTTTGGTATAGTAACCTTAAGGATTATATGGGTTACTAACATAAGGATTCACAGCCACATGATAGGGGTTATAGGAATTATAAAGGTTATTAACACAATGACAATAAGAATTACATACATTATCAACATGAGGATCATAAGAATTATTATTTTTTTGAACATAACAGGTAGTTTATTTGTTAGAAAATTTGGTTGCATGGCCAGAACCATTTACATGCTTCAATAATCTCTGTTGCCTCAATGTTCCAGTATATATAAAGAAGAATTTTGTTGCCTCTGCAGGATTTTTGAACTAAAATTTTACATTGGAACCTTCCATATTTTCTACAAAATTGACCCAAAATTTTGACATACTTGCAACACGTAAATAAACATAAAATTAATCAGACCTAGATGGCTAGCTTCATCATATCTATCATGGACTACTTCTTTACCGTGGAACAGACCATCATCTGATGCAACACAACCAACTTCCCTCATTTGTGCCATAGTTCCATTAACATATCATTTTCTACAAGCTCTGGTCTTCTAGTTGTGAGTTCGAACATTCCCATCAACACCTTAAACAGGTTCTCCATAGATTGTTTCCAGCATTCCATCTCCAACTCTATAGCTTGTCCCTCCTCAATTGCCATATTCACAAACCCCAAATTCAAGAAATGAAAACACTGAACACACCTAGCAGCATAAGGCAAATACGAGCAAGAACCAAAAATCCCCTACATATATAACATTTCCATAGTTCCTCTGTCAATATGAGACTATGAAGACATCATTAAATATTGATCTTCGGATCCAAAAACCTGCAACAATAAAGGGATCCGCCATACGCAGGACAACCAAGCCTCAGGAACGGCACAAAGCATTTAAAATTGATGATTTGGGGATTTTTTGTCAGATAATCAAATTGAATGAGCCTGACTAATCCCAATTAATACCTATCAATAGTCTATACCATCTATCTATAATGTTGAGACTGAAGATTTTTTTAAGAGACGTGGAATGCACCATCCCTCCACGTGAAGACCCTCACTTTTAATAGATGCCAGATAGATGATCCTCCTCACACCTTCAAATTTGGCAATCAATCCATTGCATTCAATGTTTCTCCCACAAATCAAGGAGTGGTGAATGCATATCCTCGTCCTTTCCATATGAAACATGAGAATTATATTAAGGAATGGGGGAAAATCCCCCAATATAATTGTTTAATTCTAATATCCCAAGCTTAAGCATTGCCCCAAATCTAGCCAATAGGTCTGCAAGTGCCTAAGAATGTGAAAGAGGGAGATATCTTCAAAAAATTCCAATTGCAGAGAAATTTTGTTCACCATGACTAAGGAATAAGGACCACATTCTAATTTCACCTTGGAGATCATCCTTATGACTATCATCGAATCTCGAAGAACCTTTAGACTCCTTACTCCTTTCCTTATGGCTATGTCCAAACATTTCCATAATGCCAAAAATTCACCTTGGTTATTTTTTTTTTAACCCAAACCCCAAGAAAATATATTATTTGTTTGTTCTTCGGGGCATAATATCACCCCTTCTGCTCCTTTCACCCTTGGGTTTCCTTTCAAGGCTCCATCAAAAAACAATAAACGTGAAGAATGACTATTTTTCTAAATTTGAATTTCCTTAATTCCCATTTTTAGACAAGGGACCTTAGTAGCATTTTGGTAGTGATTGAAGTCGACAACATGATTCGGAGGGGTATATATATCTATCCAACTCCTATCTACTGAAGATAATTCTTCGATATTTAAAGCTTTAAGACCTCTTGACGAAATAAACTAGATAAAAAAGGACAAGGCTTTAGAGGTCACACAATGAATAGAGATAGATTCTTCTTTAAATATATGTGTTCCTTTCTAACTAAATGGACAAGCACAAGAATTTTGGCAGAGATTCCCAAATTCACTTAGCTAAGGAATAATGTATCCTATCAATGGGAAAAAAAAATATTCCAAGATTCAAATATCTCCTACCAACTTATAGGAATGGAGGTAATGACATGTACTTTTCCAAAGGCCAATTTCCAAGCTGACAAAGAGAAAGAACATTCATGGAATAATTGAAATGTGGATTCTTATTCAAATTTACAAAGAATGCACCAAGAAGGGTCGTGAATATTCCTACGCCTAAGATTTTCCATAGTAAGGATTTGTTGTGGACCAACATCCAAAAAAGGAGGACAATATCCCTATGCTAAATATTTTTCAAAATTTTCAAATGAGAAGGGTGTGGGAGCTTACACAAAAAAAGTGTGCATCCTTCTTTGGCAGAGTATTGGAGGGACTTACTTGGATTCCAAGTTTGGATATCCAAAAAACCACAGTTAGTGGGACCTGGGCCTTTTAAGGAAGAGATCAAAGAGATCCACTGAGAGTAAATATATGCTAGGAGACCATGACATTCCCAGCCTTGCAAAACACTAGACTCATCCCAAATGGAGATATGTTTTAATATTACTATCCCTTTATTTGACAACCAATTTATGAGTTCGTTAATCTCGTTTTGGACATTTCTCAAATTGGCTAGTGGGATATTATCTTTCAATAGATTAATTCTAGCCCCATTCCCTTCTCGCCATCCCAAATGTTCAATTTTTAATGGGCCCGAGACCTTACAGAGCTTCCAAATCTCGGAGCCATGACCTATCCACTAAACTTTCTCAACTTTGAACAAGCAATATTTATGGAAGTATTTCTTCATAAAAGCCTCCTTCCACCACTCTTGGAATCTGAAATCAATTTCCATATGATTTTTTCCCCATATCTAAATTCATTTATGTTGGGTCTTTTATTTCCATCCCTCCACATTCTTTTGGAAGGAAAAATATATTCCAATTAATCAGATGAAATTTCTGATCCTTATTTTTACCCCCTACAATAAGAACCTCCTGAACATAATGATAATTTGGTTAAGAATTCTTTCCAAAGCAAGGAGACCTGAACACGGATAAATCGAGAGAGCAAACATAACTGATTTGATTAATACTATTTTACTAGCTAAATTCAACCATTTTTCTCTCCAATCTTGGATTTTCTTCTTGAATTTTTGGACTATATCCTCCCAGTCTTCTTTGAAGGAAACCCCCAGAGAGATTGGGACTCCAAAATATTTTAAATACTTCCATCCAAGTTGGACCTGAAACTCCAGAGTTGAATTTATTTCAAGCATAGTTAAATTAGAACAATTCCACACACATACACACACACACACACATATGTGTGTGTGTGTGTGACTTTTTCTTTTGTTTACCAAACTCCTCGAGAGGTCTAGATAGTCATCTAAAATAAACTTAAAATTCTTAGATATTATTTCTTATGCTCCCCTCAAAAGAATTATGTCATATACGAACTAAGAGTGACTATTGTATTTGAAATTCCTGACAATATTTATTCCTTAAAGATACCCATTTACTCTAGATTTTTCTAAATTTTAACTTAAGATTTATGCCACTATGATATACAATAAAAGGGAGAGTTAACACCCTTGCTGAAGACCTCTAAAATCACTAAAGAAAGGTGCGGGTCTACCATTGATCAAAGGGGTGATCCATGAAGACCAAATGCAATCTTTAATCCATAAAATAAATTCTTTGCAAAAACCAAGTTTATCCAAAATGAGAAAGAGGAAGGAATTCCTTACTCGAGTGAATGCATTGGCCATGTCTATATTTATTACAAAACATGGCTCTCCGTGTTCTTTTCGAGTGAATAACCTCCTAGACTAATATGATGTTATCTAGAATGTGCCTTTGCTAAAGAAAACCCCCTTTATTTTTGTTGTTTTTCCACGATACTAGAATCTAGATTAGGTTCTTAGAATAACTAATATTACCAATCCAATACACCAAAACAAAATACTTTACACAACGAAATATAAACAACACTAAATCAACACTTGCATAAAATTTAGACAACTTTTTGTAATTTTTTTTCAATAACCCAACCTTGTTATATTAACAAACTATAATACAATTGTCTAGGGCTCCTGTACCAGGGATTATAGCCCACATGCATCCACTGATACAAGTGTTATAGGTCAATTTGGGCACCATTTCCAATGACCTGGTTAACTGGAGATAATCTCCAGGACCAATGAATAGGTTATATCATTCCCTATCATTTCAGTTGTTACATGCCCTAAGACAAAGAACAAGACAAATCATACATGACTTTCATCAAGCAAAGGTTTCCAAGATTTGAAGTTTATTATATAGCATGTGGGAACTCACCAACGCTGCCTCTAAAGGGACTAAGTGTGTTGCATATGCAGGTAGCCCAATGCAAGGCTGCTCTGCAAAGCACTTCCTGACATTGTAGAGTGCGTTGGTCACATTAGGAGTGAAATTCTCATTGTTCCAGAATCTCTACTTGGCCAGTGCCTTCTAGAAGAGTTCACATGTGTCAAACCTCGAATCCCTGTGTCCATTTGACATCTATGAGATTGGGAACATGTATTACCTATTATTAGAAAGTCATTGATTGTAAAACTACCTTCAGTATCTCTATAAATTGAGCACAGATCCTAGTGCTTAGTAAGGAAGAATTTGAGTAGAGAAATGCTGGTGGAATTTCAATTGAGGAGAATATTTGTGTAACAAGCTGCTGGAGAGATTTATACTGTGATGAGGCTGGGATGCTGCTTGAGATGGTCACTTCAAATCAGTCACTAGGTTGTAACCTCCCCTTCTATTCTTTAATAAAGAGTACAACTTACTTTTCCCTATATGCATATGTATTGGATTTGATTTCCATATTGCAAGATCTTAGTTGATGTATATGGTTTATGCTTTACTGATTTAGCTAAATAACTTGAATAGACATCTGTATTATTGTTATCTTCTGATGTTTAGTGTTCATTCTTGCAGGAAATATTTCACACAGCCGGCTGGAATTTGAAGCTACAACAGAAGCGACAGAAGGAGTCATTTGGAAGCGCTTGGATTCCAAGTAATCCTCTAATCCATTCTGTGTGCCTGTTCTTAGTTAGGAAAAGTAGTCGTATAGTCTTTAACCTGTTGTTCTAGATTAGAACATGTCTAGGGAAGAGTGTTTTATTCGTATTACACAATTCTACATAACAACAAGAATACAAGAACAAGGTACATTGATCGTCTAGCTGATATAGAGCTCCTCACAACAGCTGTGATCGTACGCTGAAGATAATTGTTGGTCCTTCTACTCCCAATCTCCAGCTCTACCTCTATCAATGGTCCTACTTCTTTAGGTCACCAAAACACAACTTATGAATCTTCCTTCTAAATTATCATTCATTCATAAATGCATTAACAATTAGGGTCTTCTATTGAATTGTTCACAACATTGTTTGTGAACAAGTCTAGACTTCCTAGTGCTGCTCCTCAGCACTTTTTAGACTTCTTTCCTCTATTACCTTCTTGCACTGCTCCAATGAAGACAAACTTTGGGTCGGAGGGCTACCACCTATCACTACACGATGCCCTTCTCCAATAGTGAACTTGGGTTGACTCACTTAGTTGTCCTTTATCCTTCAAGGTGTCAATGCTAGAGCCTCCAATATTCACCCTCCTCACAAGTATCATTGTCCTTCTTGGAAATTGATCTAGGGCTACTTTGAGCAGATACATGTTGCCCTCCAACAAACTTAAGTTGCCCAATACAATTTTTATTACACTAGGACTACTATCCACTAGCAACAATTCAACTTGAATACATCAACAACATACTTTGTCACACTTTCTAGGCCTATGCATACTGTTGTAGCTTCAAATCTAGTTAGGGAAACCAAGCATCCTAATTATCCGTTCCTTCTTGCTCCAATATTCCTCCAAATATTGTGGCCTTCCCCTACCTTTGTTCTTCTCCAGTTCATTGCTCCTTTAGGGTGGTTAGTTCCTATTTTTAGAGCTTCCAACCCCCTCAAACAGTCAACTTCAGACCTCGGCCCAGTATGCAATTAAAAAAATGATTGTAGCCTAACAAAGAGAGAAATATTCAACTTAAACCATGCACCAACAGACTAGATATGTTCCTTCTACTCTCGGCCTCTACTCCCTTCCAAACTTGGCTCCTAGCTGTCTTATAATCACCCCAAAACAAAATTATTCCTCCTTGTAGAAATTTATTAATACTAATGTATTACCAGATTCTCCTGATCTAACAATATTTATCTTCTTGCTAAATACAGAATCCTTCCACCTTTAATCTTGCGGAAATCAAAACTCAATTGCAAACACATATGAAGAAATTCAATCGCACATAACATAGTTGTTTAATGGGAAATATTAAAGCTAAAACCCCAACTATCATATATTATGTATATCAATGGATCATGTAATAATCTCATACAAATCTTAGTACATCAAGCTCTCAGTACAATCAACAATCATTACACATTGTCATGCAGAAATTTGCATATCTATGCACCAATTTCTTGCCTCCTGACAGCCTGCCTCCACTGTGTAATCCCTACTGAAGAAGACCCCTGAATGAATTCAAATTGGCCTTGCCTTGACTGCGCAATCCTCACTGGCATCTCCAATGTGTGTCAGATGCATTGAATGCATCACTATAGTCACAACGGATAGTCCATCTCACCCTTTCACCTATCTCTCCACTGGAACTGACATGCAAGTAGTTAACTGTTGTATTTGTTCAATTGTTAGTGAGTTATTATTTGTGAATTAATTAACTAATTAATTCACTAAACTCTCACTAGTGTATCTTTCAGTTAAACTAGATACAACTAGCCCAACTGAGTTAAACTAAATAACAACTCCCATAACTACTCTTCCAACTCTGTCATAACTTTTCCACTTCAGTTCTAACTGAGTCCTCCATGCATGAGTCACCAATAACCCTAGGAATTGCGTAATTCCTTCAGCCCACTGATTTTCCAAATCTGTTCACTGAAATAAAGTGCTCCAAGAGAATAAGTTGATATTTATTGTCGGATTATTATTAAGGGCTAATAATAATCGACATGCATCTATTTTTAGATTGATGATCTATAAATAGACTTCACCCAATATTCTAAAAATAGAATTTCATCTGTTTTTTACATTTGACCAACCATCTACAAATAGCATCCTGCAACTTATAAAATATGCTCACCATGTCTAAAAATAGACATACACCTAAAAATAGCCTGCGGGCCCCACTTAGTGAAGGTGCTTAATTTTCACTAAGCTCGTCATCTTGTTGAATCTCAACACTCCTTTGCTTGAGCTCCAATGGATTGCGGCCACTAGAAAGATGTATTCCTTATGATTTTTGCACTTTGTATGTCCCTTCTAGCCTCAATGAGCCTTCTATTAATATGTTTCACCTTAGGCTCCAACACACTCCTTGACGACACACTTCTAAGCTTACCGACTTGTCTTCTATGCCACCAACTCTCTTGGAAAAACATAAAAATTATTATCTCCATTTCTACAAGGCATCTCTTGGTGCTTCAAGTGGCCCCTTTCTCCTCTAAGGGTGCCCTATATTCTCCAAGTTCCAAATGTCCAAATCTCCTAGTGGTTCCATACCCACAAGTTTGGGTGAAAAGCCCACATGCTTGGGTTATTAGCCCACAAAGTCATTTTTGGTGCCACTTTCTCCAAAACCACAAACTCTAGGGCTTGGAGTACCTCCAATCTATCAATATCAACAATTTTCAGAGATTAATCTTGCCAAAATTTTATTTAATCTGCCTGCAATGATTTTTGATAAAATTTTATGAGGCATTGCAAAATGAAATAGGGTGAAAGCAAGAGAAGTTAATTGGATTAGATTAATTTGGGATCAAGGTGAGAAAGGTTGACTCTATTCCCCCTCCAACCTTGCCTTTTCATTTTGGCCAATTTAGCATTATAATCCAATCTTTATTAATTAGAGGCTAGAAGGCTTTATAGAAACTTACAGGAAAGCCATCCAAACGAGGAGCTTTATCACGATCCATTTACAATATTTCTTCTATCGCCTCATATTCATAATTCTCTTTCATAATATAGTGATTTTCCAAATTCGATATCTTTGGGATAAATGTGGACAAAAATTCTTCAACTTTATGAGGATCAATATCTCTTTTTGTAACGAATATAAGACTTGGAAGTGTGAGAAGGATTATGTTTTTATTTCATGGAAGGAGGAGATGTTTGTTTTACCCTTTAGAGTAATATCCCTCACCCTATTACTTAATTCCCTAGCTTTTTACTATTTATGGAAGATGTCGTGCTTTGATCACCAACCTTTAGCCAGATGCTTTTGGATTTAAGCCTCCAAAATTCTTCCTCTTTTTTATTTTCTTGAAAGATTTTCTTATTTATATTCTTCTCCTTCTCCAGATTCCAGTCCTCAACACAATAGTTTTCCATACTTGATAAGCGATGTTCCAATTATTTGACTAGTTCAAGTTTCTTCTTTCCAAGTAGAACAAGCACTTCCTCTGTCCAAGTCCTTAAAGCTTATTTGACAAAATTTATTTTTTATTCCCAAAAAAAGGTTGGAGAAACGCAAATGGGGGAAATCCAAGCTTGTTTGATGATGTCTGAAACTACTTCTTCCTTCAACTACCTTGGATTATACCTAAAAGGGATAGGGCCTAAATATTCCTTCACTTTGAGCTCTAACGAAATTGGATAATGGTCTAACTCACACTGAGCCAGAATAGGGGAAAAGGACTCCAACCTCGGAGAATCCAAGAGATATGAATTAAAAATCAGTCAAGGTAAGCCACAATGTGGCCAAATTTGCTCCTCCTATCCGACCAAGTGTACTTCCCTTTTGGGTTTGATATCAATCAGGTCCCATTCTTCTATGAAGTCCTCCATCCTTTCTCTGAAGGGGTCATGAATGACATTTCCTCCTCTTTTCTCAGAAGCAAAAAGTGTTGTGTTGAAATCGCCTCCAACAATGGAACTATGGTTCCACTTATCACCTTTGAGTGAGATGAGTTGTCCCAAAATTCAACATTTTTCACCATATAGAGCAGGAGCATAAAAATTCACTACTTTAAATATTTCCTTAGTGTCATTCCTTTCCAAAATGAGGGTTATCCAATTAATATTATTTTGATAATTGATAAGGGAAAGTGTAAATAATTCCAAAAAATACCTAATCCTCTAGAGGCTCCCCAAGAGCTTTGTGTGACTCCTGCACTTCCTTTCCAAAATAATTTAGCCACATTCATAAGTTCTACCTCTTCTAACTTAGTCTCCTAGAGAAAAACAATAGAGTACTTTTGTGCTTTTATCAAGTATTTTACCAAGAGAACTTTTGAGGGACCTCCTAAACCCCTAATATTCCATGATAGGAACATCACAATTTCATGGAAGATAAAAGAGATTTGGGACCTCCTTCTATTGTTCTTGGTGGACCCTGATTCCCTGTAGACATTAACATATTCAAAATTTGTGGTTGGTTTCCCAAATTCTTGTTTTTTTTTGCTTCATTCTCCCTGATCTCCTTTTGGAGTGTTTTCCCCTTTTCTTGGTGATACTCTCGGTTTCCTGACTGCTTGCTTCCTCTATCCCGTCATCGTTCAAATTCAAGTTTCTAGCGATAATATTCCTTGTCCCTCCAAGATAAATGTATGATCCTTCGTGGGGAGATTCTCCTTGCACGATATGACAAAGAATTGGTTCACCTTTAAGAAAGGGAATATCAATGGATGGGTTCGGGATTCAAGAGGACTCAATTACTTCGGGATTTCTACCCTTCGAAGGTTGTTGAAACTCCCTCCCCTCTGGAGTTTCATTCTCCTTTCTACCCGAGAGAGACATGGGTTGTTGTGAAACCAGCTCCAAAAATAGAAGAAAAGAGATATCAACGCCTTAGAAATGAGCCACTTAGAGGGGGAAACCTCCAATACATTACATGAATGAACGATTCTTGGATGATACAAATTACAAAACCTCCTTTCTCTATATAGGAGTCCATGGGGCCACAATGTAATCCTAGTGGGCCACAATGTAATCCTAGCCGACCTAACAATAATAATTTAAGGGCACAATAATAACAATATGAGGGTTATAGGGGTACAATAATAACAATAAGGGGTTTACACTAACAACAATAAGGGACTATACTAGTAATATAGGGACCTAACATGCCCCTCTCCTTCAAAAAAGTGTTGTGCTCAACGCTTGAGTAGCTCTGGGTGCTTCTATATAAAATTCTCATCCTCCCATGTAGAATCTTCAATCGGTAAGTTCTTCCACTTGATGAGATACTCTAAAATTGATCGATTTCGTAGCTGTCGATTTCTTGATTCCGTGACCGCTTCAGGTTCCAATATGATTTTTCCTTCCTCATCAAGCTCAAGCAATATTGTTTGAACTGGAATATTTTCACCTATAACCTTCTTTAAGCATGAAACATGGAAAATTGGATGCACTTGCGAAGAAGCAGGAAGCTCCAATTTGTATGCCATAGTACCAATCTTTTGCAACACCTTGTAAGAACCATAGTACTTTGGCGATAATTTATTATCCTTCTTAGCTTGCTTGAGGGACATTTGTTTGTATGGTTGTAGCCGTAAAAATACCCAGTCTCCTACATCAAAACTTATCTCGCTACGATGTTGATCTGTTTGTTGTTTCATTCGATTTTGTGCCAAATTCAGGTTATCCTTTAAGAGTTGGAGAACTTCTTGTTGATGCTCGATGTGATTTTCCACTGCTTGAACCTTCGAATTTTCTCTTAACGATGATGTGATGGACGATGGATGATATCCATAAAGTGCCATAAATGGGGTCATTTTTGCTGCAGTATGGAAGGAAGTGTTATACCACCATTCAGCGAGAGGTAACCACTTAACCCATTGTGTTTGTTTATTAGATACAAAACAACGAAGATATCCTTCCAAACATTTATTTACTATCTCAGTTTGACCATCGGATTGAGGATGATAAGATGAGCTATGAGCTAATTGAGTACCCAAACAAGAAAATAACTTCATCCAAAAATTTCCAGTAAAAATGGGATCTCTGTCTCTCACAATAACCTTTGGGTTTCCATGTAGCTTTTGAATTGTTTCCATAAATGTAGTAGCAACTGTACTAGATTTAAATGGATGAGATAATGCACAAAAGTGTGCATACTTCGTAAGTCTATCAACTACCACCATGATGACACTCTTTCCTTCGGACTTAGGTAAACCTGTGATAAAATCCATTGAAATCTCCTCTCAACGTTGGCTTGGAATGGATAAAGGTTGTAGAAGACCCGGGGTCTTAATTGTCTCAACTTTATTCTACTGGCAAACCAAACATTCCGCCACAAACTTTTGAATATCAGATTTAAGGCCATCCCAAAAAAATTCTTTCTTCACCCTATCGTAAGTTTTTAAAAATCCTGAGTGTCCTACTAAAGGAGAAGTGTGCAATTCCAAAAGAATATTTTGTTTTAGTTGGGAATTCTTATAAAGATATAAGCGATATTTGTACCATAAGGAATCATTTTTCCCACTAAATGTATCAGATGTACTAGGATCTTGCTGCAACTTTTGAATGAGTGTCCACACTTCTTCGTCCTTCTTCCATTCATCCATTACTTCAGTTATCCAATCTGGTTGGATAATAGAAATGGCACAAAGCAATGCTTCCACCTCTTCATTCTTTCTTGAGAGTGCATCTGCAACAACATTTAGCTTCCCTTTTTTGTAGATTATTTCAAAGTCATAACCCAACATCTTTGTAACCCATTTTTGCTGCTCTTCTGAAGATAGTATTTGTTCCAAAAAGTGTTTAAGACTATCATGATCAGTTTTTACCTTGAAGTGTCTTCCCATTAGGTAAGGTCGTCATTTCTTTAGTGCATGCAGTATTGCTAACATTTCCTTCTCATAAATAGATATATGTTAATACTTTCCTTTGATTAGACGACTTTCAAAAGCAATGGGTCTTCCTTCTTGCATTAAAACAACACCAATTCCATTTCCTGAGGCATCACATTCCAAAATAAAGGTTTTTGTGAAGTCTGGCGTAGCTAAGACTAATGCTAGGCACATTGCCTCTTTAAGATGTTCAAAGGCCTTAGTTGCTGCAAGAGTCCATGAAATTGCATCTTTCTTCAATAATGTTGTTAGAGGTGCTGCTATTCTTCCATAATTTTTAACAAACTTGCGATAATACCCTATTAACCCGAGAAATCCTCGCAACTGCTTAATGGTTGTGGGGACTTTCCATTCCTTAATGGCTTTAATTTTGTTAGGGTCTACCTTAACACCCTCGTGAGATACAATATCCCAGATATTCCACCTCTTGTACTCCAAAGAAACATTTGGATGTTTTTGCATAATATTGTTTCTCCTGCAATAGTTTGAGCACCCTATTAACATGTTGAACATGATCCTTCCAAGACCTGTTGTAGATTAGTATATCATCAAAAAATACTAGCACAAATTTTCTAAGGAAGGGTTTGAAAATGGAATTCATCAATCCTTGAAATGTAGAAGGTGCATTGGTAAGGCCAAAAGGCATGACCAAAAATTCATAATGACCCTCATGAGTTCGAAATGTTGTTTTTGTAATATCTTCAGTCTTCATTCTAATTTGATGATATCCTGAACTAAGATCCAACTTGGTAAAATAAATTGCCCCATGTAATTCATCCAAAAATTCATCAATCACAGGAATGGGAAATTTATCTTTAATGGTGAGCTTATTGAGCTCCCTATAATCTGGACACATGCGCCATGATCCATCCTTCTTGTGTACCAATACTACAGGAGCAAAGAAAGAACTTTGACTAGGTTGAATTATACCAGCCTCTAATATTTATGCAATCATACGTTCAATTTCGCTCTTTTGGACATAAGGATATCTATAAGGCCTGATGTTTGGAGGAACACTTCCAAGAATCAAATGAATAGCATTATCATGATCACGACTAGGTGGGAGTCCTTTGGGAGTTTCAAACACCTTGGAATGATTGTCCAAGACTTTTTGGAGATCTACAGAAATAGATGATTTTGATGTTGGAACTTCTAGTGAGCATAATTGTGCAATTACGCCTCGTTGTTATTTCTTTAGTAGCTTTGTCATGACATTAGAGCTTATTATCTTTCCCAGCTTCCCTGCAATACCCCGTAATTCAACTTCCTTACCTTCTGAAAATTTTTCAAGAAAAGTTCTTGAAAATTAAAAGCTACCGTCCCCAAAGATTGTAACCATTGTATACCTAGTACAACATCAACACCTCCCATAGGAATCGAAAGCATTGGACTATTCAATACATATTCCCCCATGGTTATCTTGATATTATGGCATTTTCCAGAGAAATTTATAGTTCCTCCATTTGCAACCATCACTTGACATTCTGGTGTTGGTTATAGGAAACAATTCAATTCCTTGGGTACCTTACAATGAATAAAATTATGGGTACTACCTGAATCAATCAACACTATTACCTTTTTCTTCTTGATATGTCCTTCTATCTTAAGAGTTTGAGGAGTAGTAATTCTTTCCAATGCATTACATGATATGGTCGGACTCATTTCTTCTTCGTCTAGGGTTGGTTCCTGGTGTATACCCTCTTCTTTTGAAAATTCTTGTTCATTTTCTTCTTCCTCTTCACAATCTATGTAAAATAATTTCTTCTCAGCACACTTATGACCTTTAGTGTATTTGCTATCACAACTGTAGCAAAGCCCTTTTGCTCTTTTTTCTTCCAATTTTTGTGGTGTCAACCTTGTAGGTTGTGTAAATCTAGGAGTAGAAACACTTACCTCTTTATAGAAGTGAGTGGTAGGCTTCCTTGTCACCATAATTTTACATTCTATTTTTCTTGCCAACCTGAATGCCTTCTCCAATTAATCAGGTTCCAAAACACGAACTTCATGTTGGATGTTATCCTTTAAAGTACCTATGAAGAGATCAATCATGTGTTCCTCTGGAATATCAGTTACCCTTATATTCAATTTTTGGAAGTCCTCAATGTGCTCCCCCACTGGACACTTTTTTTTGAGATTTATCAATTGGCTAAAGAAGGTGTTGCTCTTTGTATCCTCATAATGTGCCATCATTTCCTCAGTAAAATTTGACCAAGTGACAATTTTTTTACGGGAGCAAAGCCATCGATACCATACAAATGTATTTTGTTCTAAATGTAAAGCTGTGATGCGTACCTTTTGTGTGTTTTTCACATTATTGAGATCAAAATATTGCTCCATCTGTAGTATCCATGTTACAGGATCCTTTCCATCAAATTTCCTCATATCCATTTTTGGAATATGGTGGTTCTTCCTTCCAACATTAGAGTTTATGAAATCATGATTAACATTTATTTTGTTCTCATCATGAGTTTCATATACTATGTTTTCACCATTAGGAAACATTTCTTGTATCAAATTTGTCAAACCTTCCATGTCTGCTTTTAGATCCTTCTTCATGTTTTCCATTTTTTCATCGATCTTAGCTTCCATGTCATCAATCTTAGATTCCATGCCAGCTTCCATGCCATCCATCTTAGCTTCCATGCCATCCATGCCATTATTCAAACAATCCATCTTAGATTCCACGCCTTTCTTCAAACCATCCATCTTAGTTGCCACGCCTTTCTTCAAAACTTTCATGTCATTTTTTGTTGCTATTTGCGAGAGCGAAATTTGTTGCACTTGCTCTTGTAATTTTGATATGTCATGTTGCCATTCTTCGTCTTCATGAGTCATAGCAGAGCCTTCTAAAGGCTTAATGGGTGTTGAATTCTTTTTAGGGGCCATTTTAGAATCCAATACTGATATCTATTCTACAATATGCCCTTGGAATCAGTTCAACTTGATTCTTAAAACAAGACTTATGCAATTCGGAAAGAAAATACACACCTTTTACTTGCTTTTGAGGAACTCGATATTGAAATTGAATTATCTATATAATTATGGATCCTCAATATCTGAAATTTGGCCCTGTAGTAGCCCTCTAAAGCTTCTTTCAAATGCCACAGGTCTGATCTGATTTGGATTCTTCAAGACAAATTTATGTCCAATCTCCCATAATGACTCAATTATGGACTCGTTCAGTAAAGCGAACTTGTATGACTTGCCACGTGTCACTGTTTCCTCCTTTGGCTCTAAGATTGATAGAAAAAAAACTGCAGTCTATGTACTTGCATTCACTTTTTATATCATTCCAATCCGATGCTCAGAGAGAGAGTTATGAAGATTTTCCCATGATCACCTCTTTGAGATGAAATTCAGAAGCCTAAAAAAGCCCTAACTTCCACAGATCATATCTCCACCAATATTGCGAACCAAGATCTGAAATTTTGCGACGATGTTCCTCACGATTTCGGCTTCGCACTCTAAAAATTTTAGCTTTTGAACCTTCGTAGAAACCAATTTATAGCGAAAATTCCACGATGACCTGTTTAGGTTAAATTCAGAAGCCTGCAAAATAACCTACATTCCACAGATCATATCTCCGAAAATATTGCGAACCAACCTCTGAAATTTTGCAACGATGTTCCTCAAGATTTTGGCTTCGCACTCAAAAAATTTCAGCTTCTGAACCTTCATAGAAAAAAATTTATAGCGAAAATTCCACGATGACCTGTTTGGAGCAGCGAAACCCTAGAATCCCAAAGCTCTGATACCAAATGTTGTGAAACTAGCTCCAAAAATAGAAGAAAAGAGATATCAACGCCTTAGAAATAATCCACTTTGAGGGGGCAACCTCCAATACATTACATGAATGAACAATTCTTGGATGATACAAATTACAAAACCTCCTTTCTATATATATGAGTCCATGGAGCCACAATGTAATCCTAGTGGGCCACAATGTAATCCTAGCCGACCTAAAAATAATAATTTAAGGGCACAATAATAACAATATGGGGGTTACACGGGTACAATAATAACAATAAGAGAGTTACACTAACAACAATAAGGGACTATACTAGTAATATAGGGACCTAACATGGGTTGTACTTCCTCAGCAGGTTCTTCCAACTAGTTTGCCTCCAACGTCCGCATAGACCCGAAAGGGTTTGAAGAGGTGGAGGGGATACTATTACCTTGGGGAGTGTTGTTTCAATTTACCATCGTGTTTCTCCTAATTCTTCCTTTCCTTTGGGATTGTCATTGCTCCACTTGGGGCTCAACGACATCATCTCCATTATTGGCATGGGATATTTTGCAATCTCGAGAAAAATTCCCATATGAATGACAAATTAGACACTTGAAAGGGAGTTTCTCACAATCCAAAACTCGATAGTGTTTCGATTCCCCCATAGTGAGAAATATTTTTGCAGGAAACCCCTTTTCCAAATCTACTTCTACACATATCTTGGTGCATGCAAAATGCCCCCCCTTAGGTTCAGCTTTGTCTATGTACTTACCAACTCCATTACCAATTGCTCTAAGGTAGTTGTCACTCCAATGTGAGAGAGGGAGGCGAGGGGTTTCACCTAGACTGAAACAACATTTGGGTTGCCCTCTATGGGGTCGATATATAAGGACCATTTGTTCATATACATTCCCTTAGTCCCAAAGAAGTAAGGATCATTTCTAAAAACTACTTATTTGTCCTCCTTCAACTCGAAAAGGAAAGCAAAGAAGTCATTCCCACATGCGTAAATGACTAAATTTCCTTTCATCATAGATTTCCAATTTTTCTTAGTCCATTGCTCCATGGACTTCGGCAAATGCCACATCCTAGTAAATTTTCCAACTAGAGCTCGGTCAGAGAAAGCTAGAGTAGTGTCGCGAAATCAAGAGGACAACACAACACACAAAATTTCTTCACCCTTTTTATGAATTTTGAGTGTTGGTATTTAGTCCATTCTTTTTTAGGAAGAAGTGTTATTAAGGCCTGAAAGGCCGTTGCATCATCCGATTCAGGGGGAGGAGACCCCTCCAAGCAAGCCATGTCAAAAGTGCAGACAAATAATGACTAGGGTTTTTAGGGTTGTAGACGAAAGCAGAGTAGAGAGAAAAACGATTTAGATAATACTATTAAAATGAGGATCGTAAAACTTATTAACACAAGGCACCATAAAAATTAAAATAATTATTAACATATAAACTATAAAAAAATATTGACACGTATATATAAATTACATCAAAAATAGTAAGAAAATGATTATTAACATGAAAATAATACATGATTTTAATATAAACATATTAAATATTATTAACACGGAATTCATGATATTAAAAATATTATAATGAATATCGGCCTAAGCACATTATAGAACATTGTAACATAAACCATATAAATTGACACGGGCCATTCGAGTTATAAATTGTTAAACAAACCACCAAAATATCCAATATTTCAGTTACAAAAGAAGCTAAACATATTAGACATTCTACAATGGCCATGTTTGAAAATTTATTTGGAAGCATGCTAGAAAATAAAATCAGCAAGTGGGCAGAAGAAAGAGATGAGTGTGTTAAAGGGCAAGCAGGTTTTAGCCCTAAACATTCCACAATTGTTCATTGTATAACTTTAAGGCACATCATTGAAAAAGTTTGGGAGAAAAAGGAAGAAGCCTTTTGTTGCTTTGTTGATTTCAGAAAAAATAAATTAATTAATTAATTAATTAATTAATTAATTAAAAATAATAATAATAATAATAATAATAATAATAATAATAAATAAATAAATAAAAATTTAAAAATTTAAAATTTAAAATTTAAAAAAAAAATTAAAAAATAAATAAAATAAAAATAAATAAATAAATAAATAAATGACACGGTTCCAAGGGATAATATTTGGCACAGAATGGAGGAACTTGGGTGTAAAAACCCTCGTGAAAAATCCATGTAATAAAAGTTAATCAAGGAAAAATAATAACCACGATTGATGGGACACTTATTCCAAGCTGAATGTTGGGAAAAACATCCTAGTGAGGGCGTTCATTGGTTTATTATGGCTTAGGAAATTGGCAAAGGCAATGACAAAGGCTTTGGAAAGGCAAAATGGCATTTTTGGCACATTTATTTATGAAAATAATGGAAAAGAGGAGAAAATGAAGGTGATAGGTCACAGGTTGCATGTGAGGAGGAAATTGAAGGAAAATAATGGAAAAAGAAGAAAATGAAGGCCTCATTGATAACATGACTTATGAGGATCAGTTGGTACCTTTTGTCAATTCAGTTTTGGAGCTCTCTCATTATTCTCTCTCTCTATCTCTCTCACTCTTGGACACTTAGAGTTTTCTTGGAGCACTTTAGAATTGGGTCAATAAAGGAAAATAAGGCAAGAGGAAGGAAGGAGTAAGCAAGGAAGAGCAGGATGAAGCAGCTATAACATGATTCTTTGCAGGTATCGATTTGCATGTGTGATTTCCTTGCTATATTTGGCATGCATGGTATTTCATGTGGTTCTTTTTTGTCATGGCATGGGTTTTTCTAAGTGGGACAGTGTTTTCATCCTAGCCTTTCCATTTCCGGATATCCATGGTGTGATGGGGTTCTCATGTTTTGGTTGAGATGGATTTCCATATGGATTCAAAATTGAGTGAGGTGGATCTCCGAAAGGAAGAACACATGGTGTAGTGATCCCTGAACCGGACCGTGGATTGTGGTAAATCCACTAGCCTAGTGACCCCTGAACCGGACTATGGATTGCGGCAAATCCACTGGCCTAGTGACCCCTGAACCAAACATTGGGTTGTGGTAAAGCCAACTATTGTATGCCTCGGTGCTCCTAGGAATCCTTGATTGGTTAATGGAAAGATATACGGTAACTCCTAGAGGTGATTTCCCTTGATTAGGCCTAGGAATCCTTAACGGTCAATGGCAGTGTATACGGTAAATCCTAGAGGGTGGAGTCTCAGTTTAGGGCCTAGTGATCTGGTGTGGATTGCGGTAAAGCTTGAGAGACTAGGAGACAGGAAAATTCCTCATGGTGCAGGAGGATAAATTCGGTGGCATTCATGCTTGTTTTATGGCCTAATGATGCAGGATGGATTGCGGTAAAGTTTGGTTTCTATTGATGAAGGTGAGGTGGTTTAGCCTTGGGATGCCCTGGTTGGATATTTTTGTTTGAGTCCCACATTCATGCTTGGAATATCGCACGGTGGTGATTGGCTGAAGAGAGATTTGGCTCAGATAATCTATGGTCAGGTGGAACGTGTTAGTCCCATCCTAGGTTGGCTTTTGAATTCATTAATAAGAGGTTTTTTCCTTGACATATTACGTGTAAATGTATTGGTTTATATGTGGATTCTATGGTCGATGTATCCTTGATATTTTTGTTGTCATTATGTTGGTTATAAGCATGTATTATGACAGTGATGATGTATGACTCTCCTCATGTTTCGATTTGTAATTGAATGAACAGTGTATCTATTACCTAATAGATGATAATGCAGCTAATGATATAAGGGAACAATGCTTCTTAGCGATTCTCAGATAAGTATGAGATCCCTATACTCATAAATGTTGTTTAAACCTGTAGATTACATATTTATGACATGCTTGACGAAATGTCTGTCATGGCTAGTAGGGGTCCAGTCTAGACCTTGTCAATGTTTTTGCAATTGTATCATTGTTTCATTGTTATAATTCATTTATGAACCTGTCATTAAGTTATGGGTAGTGACCTGGGCTTTGGGCTTGAAAAGTGGCTCAAATCTCAGGGACGTTGGCAAGGGTCTGAGGAAAAAAGTACTTGGATGCATGCATGCTCGTGTTGTGGGAATGTCCAAAGCCTCCCAGACGCACCCTTCTCCATATCAAGGGAGTCTCTGGGGGTTTAATGGTCTAAAAACCTAGTGGGACCCAGGGGTTGGTTACCTGAGTGGTTGGGATGGCTCTTGGGAGTTCTGTTGCTGATATGGAAGGTTTGTTTAATGTGTTTCCATTGATTCCACTTCCTTAAAGTCACCTAGGAGGTTGAATCCCATTATAGTGGCCTCTCTTCACATATTTACCCCGGTTTGTTAGTTACTTGGGTAGATGTGGGATGAGGGTGTTACAGAGTGGTATCAAAGTAGGTTGCGCTCTCTTTGGGTCATATTTGATACCACAGAGTAGTATCAGAGCATGGTTCATCCCTTGGACTAGATGGGCGGCAAGTGTTGGTTATGAAATCATGTCGTTTTCATGTGTGTTCATTATCCTTATGGTTTATATGCTTGTTTCATATGCATGGTGTCGGTCATGGTTGTAGTGATGTCGCCATGTGAAAGAGGATGTTGTTGTTGTGAAGTGTGTCATCATGAGTGTATGATTGGTTATGCATTTATGTGTGTGTCAGTGCTTACATGTTGTCAAATGTGCAATGGTATGATTGTTGTTGTCATGCATGAGGTCATGGTATGTGTAGTTGATATGGTCATGCATTGATGACTAGACTCTAACTAGAATGATGTTTATTTTTTGGTACACTTATTTGTTATATGTCTATATGTTGTTATGATTATGTTTGTACATGTATTATGCTGATTTGGATGATCTTGTAGATGATATATCCTCCCCAAATTATGTTAAGGTACGTTGGTTTATTGTGATTTGGTTTATCTGACATAGTATGCCTTGCAGGAAGAAATCAAGGATGACTAGCAAGATGGTAGAATGTAAAGATTATCCCTATGAATCAGATGAGAAGCATGGTTTTGGGCAGTCTTTTGACTTAGCAAACACACTAAGAAGTTTGAAGGAAGAAATAAGGAGTTGTAAGGTGGACAATGACAAAATCATACAGGCACAAGAGAAACAAGCAGAGGTTAATGAAGTACTCCTTCAGAGCTTGTTAGAATTTCAGCGAAAGGGGCCAATTCGGATCAACCATGGGCAAGAGGAAGAAACTAATGGGGCATATGGCAATAGGTCTCCTAGTGGACATGGGTTGGATAGAGATGACACAGTGAGAGATGGCAGACTGTTGGATACTACAGATAGGAGAGGTGATGGACGCATGTACTACTCTAGTTATGGTTCTGATAGGCATTATGATCGTCATCATTATCATCCTTACAGGAGGAGTGATAGGGGATACTTTCTAGATGAATTTAAGAAAGAAAAGTCACCTACTTTTGATGGAGACTTAAAGAAACCAGAAGATGCAAAGGCTTTTATACTTGGGATGAACAAGTTCTTTGAGTTGCATGAGTACACATAAAACATGAAGGCTAAAATTTCTATCTTCAACCTGAAAGGTAAAGAAAATATCTGGTGGGAAGATGTGAATTGGGCCAAAGACATCAGGACGGAGGACTTGAGATGGGATGAGTTCAAGAAGCTTTTCAAGAATAAGTACTTGTCAGAAAGGTACTACGACGGTAATGCCAAAGAATTCTATGAGCTAAAGATGGGATCGATGACAGATGAGGAGTATACGACCAAGTTCCTGGAGCTATTGAGGAATGTACTGTATCTTAAATATGAGAAGGCTAAAGTTCAATGATTTTTCAGTGGTTTTCCATTGGCATTTAGAGATCAGATTGAGTATGATGAGCCTCGGTCACTTGAGGAATTTATTGGGAAATTGAAGTATTATTATGAACAGTCAAAGCGTAAGAATGAATCTTAGAAAGGATGGAAAGGGAAATATAAAGGTAAGTGTAAATGGAAGCTGGAAAAACAAGGCTTCGAAATGCAAAAGAGAAAGAAAATTTGGCACCACAAAAGAAGTTCAATGTAACTAGATAGAGGCATGGATCACAACAACAACATAGAGGTGATGGTACTGGATGGTTGCAGTGTTGGACATGCGACAAGGAACACCTTAAGATAGATTGTCCATAGAATTAGGGTGGTAGGCCTCAGATATATTTTTCACAGAAGGAACAGACTATTGGGGATGTTGGTCAAAGCATTTCTTGTATCTATGCAGCACTGGATAATAGGCAAGCAGACCATCACACATCTATCATTGAGATAGATGGTAAGCTTTGTGATCAAGTTGCTTTTATTTTGATTGACCTCAAATCTAATTATAGTTATTTTAGTCCCGACTTAGTGGATAAGTGTGGTTTGAATAAAGAAGTGCATGCAGAATATTAGTTAGTGCAATTGGCTACAGGTACAAATAAAAGAGTTCATAATTGGGTAAGAGCTTGTGAATTTGAGTTGAATGGCATGTCTACAACAACGCACTTGAACATATTTCCATTGGGATTATATAGTATGTTATTAGGTATGGACTGGCTATACCTTCACAGGATGAAGGTGTATTGTTATGACAAAGCCATTGAGTGCTTGGATGACAATGGGGAACCAAGAGTCTTATAGGGAAATAAGAAAGCCACATTAGTTAGGATGTTGACAACCATGCAGGTCAAGCGTAGTCGCACGAAAGGGTGTGTGTTATTTACAGTACATATCTCTAGTGACAAAGGTAAGGAGGTTGAGGATGTAAATGTCTTGAGCAGGTACCCAATTATAAAATGGTTTTACGATGTATTTCCTGCAGATATTTCATAGTTTTCACCTCACAGGGAAGTAGAATTTTCTATTGAGATAGTACCAGGGGCAACTCCAACATCAAAATCACCTTACAATATGAGCACACATGAGTTAGTAGAGTTAAAATTGCATCTGAAAGAGATGCTTGAGAAAGGATACATTAGGCCAAGTGTATTGCCATGGGGCGCACCGGTATTGTTTGTAAAGAAGAAGGAATAATACTCTCAGATTGTGCATTAACTATAGGCAATTAAACAAAGTGACCATCATGAACAGGTATTTGTTTCCGAGGATTGATGAGTTGTTTGATCAGGTGAAGGGAGAAACAATGTTCTCAAAGATTAATCTGGGATCTAGATATCATCAGGTACACATTAAGGAAGAGGACATTTACAAGACAACTTTTCGGGCTAGGTATGGGCATTATGAGTTTGTTGTAGTTCAATTCTGTTTGACTAATGCTCCGGCTACCTTTATGTGTTTGGTGAATAGTGTGTTGCACCCTTATTTGGACAACTTTGTTATTGTGTTCATTGATGACATATTGGTATATTCCAAAAATGAGGAGGAGCATGTTGATCATTTGGCAGCAGTGTTGAGATTATTAAGAGAGCATCAGTTGTATGCTAAGCTCAACAAGTTTTGTTTCTTTCATACTGATGTACATTACTTGGGACATGTTGTCTCCAAGGAGGGCATAAAAGTGGGTCCAAAAAAGGTAAGAGCTATCATGGAGTGGGCAGCTCCAAGAAATAAAGATGAGGTGAGATCCTCCATGGGATTGGCAGGTTATTATAGGAGGTTCATCAGGAACTTCTCATAGATTGTTTGTCCTATTACATCAATGCAGAGGAAAGGTAAGAAGTTTGAATGGATAGAGGAGTGTGAGGCCAGTTTTTAGTAGCTTAAGTAGTTGTTGACACATGCACCAATGTTCATGATCGCATATCCAGACAAAGAGTTTGTAGTATGTACATATGCTTGCAAGCGAGGACTTGATGGAGTCCTTGTGTAGGATGGACAGGTGGTATGCTATGAGTCACGAAAACTGAATGAGCACGAGCAAAAATATTCGTCGCATGATCTTGAGCTAGCAACAATCATACATGCATTGAAGATGTGGAGGCATTATATTCTTGGCATGATGTTTTTATTGATGAGTGATCATAGTGAATTGAAGAATTTATTTGACCAGTCGAATCTAAACGCCAAGCAAGCTAGATGGTTGGCCACAATCAGTGAGTTTGAATTTGAGATTAGGTACATTAAAGGAAAGGAGAATAGGGTCGCAGATGCCCTTAGTAGGCGAATACAAGTAAATCACATAGCAACAATGAGCTCCTATGGGACAAATTTACAGGATAGGATCTTGCAGGAAGGTCAGGAGGATGACAGGTATATGGAGATTATGCATAGGTTGCAAGATAGTACAGGTACAGGTGCAGGTGTACAGGATGTGGACTATCGTCTCATGACATATGGATTGGTTAGGTTTAGAGACAGGACATATGTGCCAGACAACAGTGAGCTCATGAAGGTGATCTTGAGGGAGTTTCATGCTAAACCATATTCAAGACACCCAGGATATCAGAATACATTGACCGCAGTGAAGAAGTTTTATTATTGGCCGAATCTGAAGAAGGATGTAACAGAGTTTGTGGCTAGGTGTTTGGATTGTTAGCAGGTGAAGGAAGAGTGTAAGCATCTAGGTGGACATCTATAGCCAATTGTGATTCCAAAATGGAAATGGGAGGTCATTTCCATGGAATTTATCACAATTTTTCCGAGGAGAGTCAGATGAAACAATTTCATCATGGTTGTTGTGGACATGTTGAAAAAGGTGGCGCACTTCATTCCAATGAAGTCTACATTCTCAGCTAGCGATGTAGCACATGTGTTCATCAGAGATGTGGTCAAATTGCATGGCGTTCCAAAGAATATTGTGTCAGACATGGATACAAAGTTCACTTCCAAGTTTTAGAAGGATTTGTTTGCAGGTTTGGGCACAGAGTTGGCCTTCAGCACAACTTATCATCCGCAAACAGATGGACAGACAGAGAG
Source organism: Pinus albicaulis (assembly GCA_034641835.2). Classification (NCBI taxonomy): domain Eukaryota; kingdom Viridiplantae; phylum Streptophyta; class Pinopsida; order Pinales; family Pinaceae; genus Pinus; species Pinus albicaulis. Next base: position 3,573,954 of record CM076578.1, read on the forward strand.
GGTCAAAAATATATTGGAGGAAATGTTGAGGATGTATGTGATGCATCTGTAGAAGAGATGGGAGGAGTACCTTCCATTGGTTGAGTTTGTTTACAACAATGGTTATCAAGAATCTATGAAGATGAGTCTATTTGAGGCACTGTATGGGCAGAGTTGTAATACTCCAATCAATTGGAGTGATCTGGTGAACAGGGTATTGATTGGACCAGACATGTTAGCATAAATGGAACAGGAAATGCAGGTAATCGAGAAGAATATGAAAGCATCACAGGATATACATAAGAGATATGCATATCAAAACATGTTGTTTAAGGAGTTTCGAGTTGGGGAACATGTGTATTTGCGCATCAAACAGAAAAAGAGCTCCTTGCGGATTGGATCACGTGCCAAGTTGGCACCACAGTTTTGTGGACCTTTCGGGATTATTAAGAGGACCAAACCAGTAGCCTATCGAATTGCACTGCCTCTCACAGTGATAGTCCATGATGTTTTCCATGTGTCATTTCTTAAGAAGTATGTTAAAGATGTTGATCATGTGATTGTCTGGTGTTAATTTTGGACAACTAGGTCCAAACTCCATGTTGTGATGCTCAGATGAAGATACCAATATTTTTATTGGATTCCTCTTTCGGAGAGGTGCAAGATCGATCGAAAGATCATCTTAATCCGATGAGCAGAACATTTATTTTGAATTTATTCAAAATATGTGCAGGTCGGCCTTGAGGTTTTGTGCCCCAGCAGTTGTGTCACACACCCTCACTGATGGATATAAATTGGTCAACATTGGAGGAAATTTTCACTCATCTCATCCTCGCACATTTCTCTCTCCTCATCTAATTAGTTCGATGACCTTGGAGGCTCTTCTCTCCACGCGTGGGAAATTCCAAGCAGCAGCACATTTCTGATTTCGGTCTAGGGTTTCTGCAGCAAACTTTGACTAGCGTTGACTTTGGTCAACGCAAGGTCAAAAGGACCTGAAAATATCCCAAAAGTTCAATTTTCCAAATCCAAATTTTTTGGAACTATTCCCCAGGCAAGACATTGACTTTGACTTTTATGCGTTGACCTAGCTATTGCTCCTGTTTGCGTTGGCCATTGACTAACAACGTTGAACTTTGAGTTGACCTTTTGGTTGTCCTAGAGAGTTGTGTGACATAGTTGGTTGGCTGACCATATTGAGACTTTGCTAGTTGAAGCATCCTGTTGACCGCTGTGACGCACCAATACACCTATATATTTCTAGCTTGTCTTCTGTCGATCTACTAGTATGTTCTATCAGCATTTTACTTTATCGTTTATGTGATTGCTAACTGATATTAGGAGAAAAACTAAAGTTGCATCAAGCATAGAACATCTACATAAATTTACATGGTATCAGAGCCGAGGTGAAGACAAAGCCCTAATTTGTAGCAATCACCAAAGAAGTGCTAACTGATATTGGGAGAAAAAGTAAAGTTGCATCAAGCATAGAACATCTACATAATTTACATGGTATCAGAGCTGAGGTGAAGACAAAGCCCTAATTTGTAGCAATCACCAAAGAAGAGGATGGGTTCCTCAAACTACAATGGCTTTAAGGCTGATGACAAACTGACTAGGAAGGTTGACTTCCATGCTTGGAAGATGACATTGGATCTTAACTTGAAAGACCAAGATGTCATGGACTATGTGCAGGGTAAAATCCAAGAGCCTCCATCCACTGCAACTGTTGCTGCCAAAACAAAGTATGAGAAGGGGAAGATCAAAGCAAATCTGATGATCAGGGACTCAATTCACAAGATTCTGGTTGCCTACATCTCTAAGTTGGGCACATCCAAGGAGATATATGATAACTTGGTACACATGTTCAAGGCCAACAATGTGAATCAAGTCCTATTCTTCAAGAATTAATTGAAGAATCTAAAGAAAGGCAGGGATGAGTCTGTTCAATCATATTTCCTTCACTTCTCATTCTATAAAGAAGAACTTTGGTGGTCCAAGGAGAAAAAGAAGAGCAGGGGCCCAAGGAAAGAAAGAAAAGTGTTACACTTGTCACAAGCCAGGTCACTATGCTAAAGAATGCCCTTTCAAGAAGGATTCTCCCGATGATGATGACAACAACAACAACCGGAGGAATGGAAATCAAAGGAACAACAGGTTCAAGGGGAAGTGGAAGGCTCCCTCCGGCAGAAATGGTCAACCTTTCAAAAGGTCGAGAAATTCCAAGTATGAGGAATCAAATGTTGTTGATAAAATAAATGAATTCATTCTTGTATCTGCATCTCCACCTGACACTATAGATGTTTGGTTGATAGATAGTGGTGCCTCAAGGCACATCACTGGGTTTAAGGAAGCACTTTCTGATATGGTTGAGAAGGATACTAACCTGTAAATTCTCCTTGGAGATAATACCACATATCCCATGAAAGGGACAGGGACTGTGACCCTCCACTTGTCTCAGGGTCAAGTCCTCCGCTTGCAGGATGTACTCTATGTAACTAATTTGAAAAAGAACCTTGTGTCTATATCGGCCATGGAAGACAAAGGTTTCAATGTGGCATTCATTGATGGGAATGTGTGTATCTGGAAGAAGAGCTTAAAGGAAGCTATCATGATTGGGTTTAGAGTTGATACACTCTACCAAGTTGGAGGAAGTCCACTGGGAGCGATGACATGTGATACTATCTGACATACTAAACTATGGCACCGAATGTTTGGACCCCTTCACTACAAGGCCCTTCCCGAAGCAAGGAAGGTGGTGACAGGGATGCCCGAGTTCTCAAATAACCATGAAGGTGTATGTCAGGGTTGTGCCGAAGGAAAGAAAACAAGGGGACCTTTCCCCTCAAGTGTCACAAAGGCATATGATGTCTTGCAATTGATACATTTTGATTTGTCTAGGATGCTACTTGTGAAATCCTTGGGAGGATGTTATTATTATATTACATTCATAGATGACTTCTCTCGCAAAACCTAGATATATTTCTTGAAGAAGAAGGATGAGGCTTTCATGTGGTTCCGTACCTTCAAAGCCTTGGTGGAAAATCTGACAGGGAAGAAGATCAAGATATTGAGGACCGATAATGGCACTGAATATGAGATGAACGAGTTCAAGAAATTTTGTAGAGAAGCTGGCATCAAGAGGGATACCACAACTGTATATACTCCTGAGCAGAATGGTGTTGTTGAACGAAAGAATAGGACCATTGTGGAAGCTGCCCGTGCCATGCTATGTGACGAGGGTCTACCAAAGTTTATGTGGGGAGAAGCTGCGAACACTACTGTGTACATACAAAAACGATTCCCGCATTCCACTCTGGACTCCAAAACTCCCAAAGAGGTTTTCTCTGGTAAGAAACCTGAGTCTCACATTTTAGAGTTTTTGGATGTCCTGTTTATTTTCATGTGCCAAAAGAGAAGAGGAGCAAGCTGGATGCTTCTGGAAAGAACGGAATGTTTGTGGGCTATAGAGAAACTTCGAAGGCCTATAGTGTTTATGTGCCTGGTCAAAGGGAAGTGGAGATATGCCACGATGTCACCTTCGATGAAGATGCTTCCTTGAGGAAAGTAGTCAATCTTCCGAGATCTGAGGAAGATCATGAAGCAAGCCCTGGAAATCAAGAAGGACCGAAGGATGAGACAATGTCCGATATTGAAGGACCGATGGACCCGATTGATCCACCTCCTTCGATGGGGAAGAGACCATCATGGCTTAGGGACACTCTCGAGGATGCCGTGAGACATATGGCCCTAAGGGGAACATTCTGTGGAAGCAAGAAGCTGAATAGATACCAAGGGTATCTAGCAGCCATGAATATTATCGTACAATCTGAGCCTGGATATTTTGAGGAAGTTGTAAAGCATTAAGTCTGGAAGGATGTTATGCATGAAGAGTATGAGTCTATAATGAAGAATGATGTCTAGGATGTGGTTCCAAGACCAGAGGACAAAGCAGTTGTCACCTCGAAATGGCTCTACTAGATCAAGCATGGATCTAAAGGAAGTGCTAAAAATTTCAAGGCAAGATTTGTTGCCCGTGGCATCTCTCAAAAGGAAGGCGTAGACTATGATGATATATTTGCACCTGTGGCCTGATATACCACCATCTGATCTATCATAGCCCTTGCTGCTACGCAAGGATGGAGTCTTCATCAAATGGATGTGAAGACCGCATTTCTGCATGGTGCAATAAAGGAAGAGGTGTATGTGGAGCAACCTCTAGGGTTCGAAGTCCAGGATCGAGACACCCATGTCTGCAGGTTGAAGAAAGCCCTCTATGGGTTGAATCAAGCACCCAGAGCTTGGTACGAGAGAATAGATAGCTACCTGATGAAGTTGGGCTTCACTCGTAGTAATGTTGATCCATACCTTTACTTCAAGGTTGATATAGAAAAGCCTCTCATTCTGGTTCTGTATGTGGACAACCTCTTCCTGAAAGGTGCTGACCCTCTCATTCACTAGTGCAAGAGGGAGCTCACTGCTGAGTTTGAGATGAAGGACATAGGATTGATGCATTACTTCCTAGGCTTGGAGGTCTGGCAGAGACCTGGCGAGATTTTCCTTTCTCAAGGAAAATACATTGTGAAGCTTGTGGAAAGATTTTGTATGGTGGAATGTAAGTTTGTGTCGACACCGATGGAGCTCAACTTTAAGAAGTTGAGTGGGAGCGTTGTTGGGCCCGTGCTAGCAAATCCTAGTGAGTATCGTCAACTCATAGGAGCCCGGATGTTCTTAGTGCACACCCGTCCGGACGTATGTTTTACAGTGAACACTTTGAGTCAACACATTGTTGATCCTCATAACATTCACTGGGTTGGTGCCAAGAAAATCTTGAGATATCTTTGGGGCACGATAAACCATGGGCTGAGATACACTGCTAGGAGCATGACACTCCCTGAATATACTGATTCCGATTGAGCTGGCAGTGCGGTGGATCGCAAGAGCACATCTGGATGTTGCTTCACACGTATATCTGCTTCGAGCAGGAAACAGAAGTCGGTAGCCTTGAGCACCGCTGAGGCCGAATACACTGCAGCATGTATGGCCTGTTATAAAGTCACTTAGTTACGAAAGCTCTTCAGTGAGCTATTCGAGCATGTGCTAGATGCCACCGTTATCCTTTGTGATAACTAGAGGGGGATTCGTTTGTCAGAGAATCCTGTGTTCCATAATCGATCCAAGCATGCTGGCTTGGGTCGGTACTACGGAGAAGATATGGTACAATGAGGCAACTACAAGGTTGAGACTGGTAGGAACTACGAGAAGGTTGTGGATATTCTCACAATGCCCCGCCGTCATGTTCCTAACCTTCCGTGATAATCTTGGAATCGTGAAAGACCCTATTCTCGAGGGTCCTGGCTGGAAGATGAGCTTCCGGGAACTCGGGGGCTTTGGGGGATGTTTCCTTTTTGGCCCTTGTTGGTGTGCTTGGACCCCACCGTTGTGATTATTGAGTTGGTTCACCTCTCATTATCTATGCCCCGTATGCATCCTACCCATTGAGTTCAGGGCTCATGGGAAGTACCTCTCATTTGGCCAATGAGGTGGGAAAAGCTAGAGACTAGTAGCAAATACTGATGGACGCATCAGAGATTGCCGTACTCTATCTAGGATGGCACGGTCCAACCACTTGATCTGGGATCAAGTTTAGTGAGGTCTGGGACCTCCAAATGACTTCAAACTTTCTGTGTCGCTGAAACACAATGGTTAGAAACTGACTTCGAGTCCAAGTGAGGAGCCAGACCTCCAATCGACGCAGCCTTGAAACCACTGGTTAGTATGTGACTCTCTTTGAGTCCAAGGAGAAGTTTCTGACCTCCAATTGACGGGTTTCTATAAACCAACTTTGGTTGGTATGAGACTTAGCGGAGTCCCATAAAGTTTCCGTACCTCTAGGCCGAACTGGCCGCCCAAGAATGATGTCTCCGTGACCGACCCACTTCGGCTCAAACAAAGAAGCCAACAAAGCAAGTTGGCTGAGATGACGACGATGTTTGGATGGCAATGTGGACATTTCCTAGTTGAGAGGGAGTGTTAATTTTGGACAACTAGGTCCAAACTCCATATTGTGATGCTCAGATGAAGATACCAATATTTTTATTGGATTCCTCTTTCGGATAGGTGCAAGATCGATCCAAATATCACCTTAATCCAATGAGAAGAACATTTATTTTGAATTTATTCAAAATATGTGCAGGTCGGCCTTAAGGTTTTGTGCCCCAGCAGTTGTGTCACACACCCTCACTGATGGATATAAATTGGTCAACGTTGGAGGACATTTTCACTCATCTCATCCTCGCACATTTCTCTCTCCTCATTTGATTGGTTCGATGACCTTGGAGGCTCTTCTCTCCACACGTGGGAAATTCCAAGCAGCAGCACATTTCTGATTTCAGTCTAGGGTTTATGCAACAAACTTTGACCAATGTTGACTTTGGTCAACGCAAGGTCAAAAGGACCTGAAACCCTCCCAAAAGTTCGATTTTCCAAGCCCGCATTTTTTAGCACTATTCCCGAGGCAAGATGTTGACTTTGACTTTTTGTGTTGACCTAGCTACTGTTGTTGTTTGTGTTGATCGTTGACTGACGGTGTTGACTTTTTGGGTTGTCTTTTGAGTTGACTGTTTGGTTGTCCTAGAGGGTTGTGTGACATTGCTGGTTGGCTGACCATATTGAGACTTTGCTGGTTGAAGCATCTTGTTGACCGTCGTAACACACCAATACACCTATATATTTATGGCTTGTCTTTTGTCGATCTACTAGTGTGTTCTATCGGCATTTTACTTTATTGTTTATGTGATTACTAATTGATATTGGGAGAAAAATTAAAGTTGCATCAAGCATAGAACATCTACATAAAATTACAACTGGTATGTATTGAAGGTGGAGTCAGATGGAGAATTCCATCCAGAACCTCAGTGTATATTGTAGAGAAAGGTGCTCATGCTCCAGAACCGAACAATCGAGAAGGCTAAAGTGCAGTGGAAGAATTTTGGGCCCGATGAAGCTACATGGGAGATGGCGGATTAGATGCGAGCTATGTATCCTTCATTGTTTGTCGATTGAGGCAAAGAAATTTTGGTATGATGTTTGGTATATGTTTTGGCATATGTTTTAGTGTGATGTTTTGATATATGTGCATATGTATATGGACGTAAATATTGTTGGGCCATGGAAATTGTATAAGTTCTTCTCCTTATTTATTTAATAATTGTTATGTTTTCAAGTAGTTTACCCTTAATTTACAATCATTTAAGAGAAAAAGGATAATGAAAGATAGTCGGAGATAGTTTAGTTAATTTGAGCCTTTTAGATCTCAAAAAGGTTATAATTTGAGTAAATTGTTATATAGATAAGTCCAACTGAACGACTGTTGTTCCCTCGAGATATTGGAGCAAGATATTGGATCAGTCGATGTTGTATTTGTGGCATATTACAGCTCGACGCTTGAGCATGGATGAAGAGTGAAGTCAAAGAAAACTGATCATTACTATTCAAGGGCCTTGTGGTTAAAAGTGTAGAAATTAGCTGAATAAATCACTTATTCAATGAAGATTAACCCGATCATACATCAATTTCGAATTGCATGCATAACACATAACCTTCTTCCACAATTAATTGTCACATGCGGAAATAATATATAGAAGCAATCGCACATCAAATCAATCACACATTAACTCAGTATGTATGGGAAAGCCTATAGCTGAAAACCCCGCAGCTATTGTGTATATTATAATGGAGAAATCATGTAACAATCATAGTACAAAAACTCTTTACAAGCTCTCATGCACTACCTCCCATGCTACACACTATCAAGCTAGATCTAGCAAATCACTTGCTCCAATCCTTAGCCACTTGATAGCCAACCTTGATTTCGTATTTTAATGCTAGGTGATGGCCTCCTTATATAGATAAACCACCAGCCTTAACTTTGCAATACTCATAGCTTACTCCACCTATCTATGTGTTGCAAATAGCAACAATATAGTTACAACTGATAGCTAACTCTACCCTTTCATCTATCTCTTTCACTGGTCTCCACTGAACTGATCATGCACTGTAGTGAACTGAAGTGTTCTTGAGTTGATTAATGAGTTAATATTTAGTAAATTAAATATTATTTAATTTACTCCACTCATATCTAATTGATTAGTTAGTTTAACTAATCCCAACTAGTTCAACTAAAATAAATAGAACATAACTCCACTATTTGTCCCGTTAACTCCTCCAAAACTTCTGCCACTGAAGTCTAACTGAAGCCAACCATGCAAGATGCCATCAAACCCTAGGAACCACGTGACTCCTTGTGTCAGTTGCATGAGCCACCTCCATGACTCAAACTGAAGTGCGCCAAGAGAGTAAACTGCTGTTTATAGTCAAAATATTATTAAGGGTAAATAATATTTGACTTCCATATTTTTAGGAGATCAGTCTAAAAATAGCACGGGTCCTAAAAATAAGGGTCTCATCTATTTTTACTGACATGTCGCATACTTTAAGAATCTCCAAGTAGAATTCCCAAATTATGCTCCGTATGTCTAAAAATAGACATAGTCTAAAAATAGACTTTGCGCCAGAATTTGCCTGCGGACCCACTTAGTGAAGGCGACTTCATTTCACTAAGCTCCATCATCTTGCTGCATTCTCAACACTCCCTCTCAGCAAGATATGGATTATCTGCAACCCCTATCCTGCCTCTGTGGAATTCGAACTTGCTCCTGGTGAGCGCCTTCGTCAGGATGTCGGCATCCTGATCCTCCGTGGGAACATATGAAAGCATCATGATTCTACGCTGAACACAATCTCTGATATGATGGTACCTGATGTCGATGTGTTTGGACCTATCATGAAATACTGGATTAGCTGAGAGTTTAATGCGACTCTGGTTATCACAGTAGATCACTGTAGGCTCCAAATGCAACCTGAACAATCCTGTGAGGATCTTCCTCATCCAAATAGCCTCGCATGCAGCCAAGCTAGCTGCCATGTACTCGGCCTCTGCTGAACTGAGTGCCACGGATCTCTGCTTCCTGCTGTACCAGGAAACTGCTGTCGACCCAATGCTGAAAACTCCTCCCGAAGTGCTCTTCCGGTCCGTTGGACTCCCTGCCCAATCTGCATCAGTGAAGCCAGAAAGCTTCGCTCCATCCTCCTGTCTGTACCATAGACCATATCTCGATGTGCCTCTGATATAGCGCAATACATGCTTGCCCGCCTTCCAAAAGAGCTTGGTAGGCTTAACCATAGCTTGCGAAAGCTGGTTAACTGCATAGCATATATCGGGTCGAGTATTGACCAGATACATCAACGACCCCACCAATTGTCGATAGACAGTGGCATCCACTACCTCCTCCGAAGTAGCATCTCCCTTCCTCCATCCTCCAGGAAGAGGGGTATCAACAGGCTTGCAGCCTTGCATGTTGAACCTCTCTAGAATCTCCCGAGCATACTTGCCCTGAGAAACAAACAGTCCTCCACTGCGCTGCCAAATCTCCAATCCCAGGAAATAATGAAGGATGCCCAGGTCCTTCATCTCAAACTCTCGTGCAAGATCCTCCTTGCATGAAAGTATCAACTGCTCGTCGCCAGTCAAAATCAGATCATCTACATACAGTACGATGATCAACGGCTTCCCCTCCACCACAATCTGGTACAGGTTTGGATCCGCCTCACTCTTGGAGAATCCAAGCCCGGTGAAGTAGCTGTCTATCCGAGTGTACCAAGCACGAGGTGCTTGCTTCAGCCCATACGGTGCTCTCTTGAGTCGGCACACATGCGACTCACTGCTGAAGATCTCAAAACCTTCAGGCTGCTCTATGTACACCTCTTCCTCAATAACTCCATTGAAGAACGCAGTCTTCACATCCATCTGATGAATGTGCCACCCCATCTGCGCTGAGAGAGCAAGGATCGTCCGTATGGAAGAGTACCTTGCGACAGGTGCAAAAGTCTCCTCATAATCAATCCCCTCGATCTGTGAGAAGCCACGGGCGACAAATCTCGCCTTGTACTTCTCCACACTCCCGTCAGCCGCCTGCTTCACCTTGTAGATCCATCGCGAACCTACAACTGATTTCCCAACCGGTCTTGGGACAATCTCCCATGTACTGTTCCTGATGATCGAATCATATTCTTCAATCATGGCATCAACCCATGCGGGTTCCTCCCCAGCTTCCTCAAAAGAGGATGGCTCTGTCACAACACATTGACTCATAAGAGCCATGTATCCAGTGTACCGATCCGGTGACTGTCTCTGTCTGCGCTGTGCTGTAGGTGGTCCTACAACCTTCTCTGCATCCCGAGCCAATCGCTCAGCTTCTGTAGTGCGCATGCGCCCTCTGATGGTTGGCGCTGCCTGGGTGGTTTCTTCCACCTTCTGAACCTCCTCTTGTGGCTGATCCACATCCGGAAGCTCCTCCTTAGGAACTAACAGCTCCTCATCTGCATGCAAGTGTAGCTCCCTCTCAAGCGAACACTGCATGGCTTTCTCCTCCTGAAATTTTATATCCCGTCGCACAACAGTCTTGCGACTGTCTGGCACATACACCCGATAGTTGTGAGGTGTATCGGTGTACCCCACAAATATTCCAACTTCAGCAGTTGGATCCAGCTTCCTTCTCGCATCCTTCGTCACATGCATGTAGACAGGAGATCCGAAAATCCGCAAATGGGAAATATCGGGCCTCTTGCCAGAATAAGCCTCCTCTGGTGTACTCATGCCAAGAACCTTGTGAGGACAACGGTTCTGCACATACACTGCTGTATTGCATGCCTCAGCCCACAAGTGAAGGGGTAGGCCCTGATCATGCAACATCGCCCGTACAGCACCCACGATCGTTCTGTTCTTCCGCTCAGCCACCCCGTTCTGCTGTGGGTTATGGGGTGCGATGAGCTCTCTCCGAATCCCTTCTGCGCTGCAGAACTCCTTGAATTCAGCCGAGATGAATTCACCACCGTTATCACTCCTTAGAGCAATCACCTTCTTCCCAGACTCCTTCTCGACCAGTGCTTTAAACTCACAGAACTTCACGAATGTATCGCTCTTCTTCTGCATGAAGAAGATCTAGCACTTTCGAGAGAAATCATCAACAAAGATCACATAATACCTGTGCTTTGCTGTCGAAGCAACTGAGAAAGGACCACACACGTCTGTGTGAACTCTCTCCAGGATCGTCGTGGCGCGACTATCCTTCTCGTGAAAGGTGGCTTTCACATACTTCCCTAAAGTACACCCCTTGCACTGATCTGACTGCGCAAGGGTGCCCTTAGGAAGTCCAGTAGAAATCTGCTGCAGAATCTTCAAAGCTCCATGGTGAAGATGGCCCAATCTCCTGTGCCATGGTTCGCCCTCATCATCCCGGCTCACCACATCTCCAGCCTTGCATGCCATAGCTGCGCAGTCATCTACCTGCAACTGATAAAGGTTCTGAGTTCGAACCCCTATCTTCCGGGTCTCTCCAGTAGTCTTACTGCGCAGGAAAGCTTTTCCTTCGCTGAAGACAACATCATAACCCTTATCCTCCAACATCGCTACTGAAATCAGGTTCTTCTTCAATCCGGGTACATGCATGACATCCTTTAAGACAAAGGGTTTACCAGACTCCCTCTGAAAGGATACGGTACCGATACCAGTCGCACTGTATCTACCGTCATCGCCCATCTCGATGTGCATACCCAAATCTTTGTCCTCCAGATCTGAGAACAAATCCCGATCTCCCGTCATATGAAATGACGCACCGCTGTCCAAGAACCACACCGATCCCAGCATACTTGAAACTAAGCATGCAATCAGTGAAACTTTGACGACCACCCCCACACTTCCCAGCTCATCTCTGCACTGAGTGAACTTCGTGAGGTATTTGGCGATGCTGTCGCCCTTCTCCATCTTGATGTTCCTGAGCTTATCTTTGAGCGCCAGCTTCCTTTGGTCACTCTTACTCTGGAATAGATCCGTCCAAGCTTTCCACATTAAATATGGAGTAGCCTTACCATGAAGGCTGGATACAATATGATCCTTGACGCCCTCCAACAGGATCCTTCGACATTTCGCGATCTTCTTTTGCCATGCATCGACCAAAGCTGCATCAGTGGGCTTTGGGACATCCGCATCCACGAACTCCTTCGGACCATTATCTTCTAACACTGCTTCCATTCGATCCTTCCATGCAACATAGTTCGAACTGCCTTCAAGAGCATATTCGAGTCGCAAACCATTGAAAGAAGACATCTTTCAACACCGGCACCAAGAAGAACAACCTTCTGCAAAATTTGAATTCCAACCTCAAAGCTCTATCGCTTCCGATCTATACTTGAAAACAAATTATTTCCAAATCAGAGATTGACTGCAAAGGGCATTCACCAGATCTTTCACCTTACAAAGAAGGATGAATATTCCGGAGGCTACCTGGCCCGCATGCAGACTCTGTTCGAGGAAATAAGTTTGCAATCACCGTAATAGACTTCGACAATTAACTTCGCTCCGATACCATGTAGAAATTAGCTGAATAAATCACTTATTCAATGAAGATTAACCCGATCATACATCAATTTCGAATTGCATGCATAACACATAACCTTCTTCCACAATTAATTGTCACATGCGGGAATAATATAGAAGCAATCTCACATCAATTCAATCACACATTAACACATTATGTATGGGAAAGCCTATAGTGAGTACCCCAGACTATTGTGTATATTATAATGGAGAAATCATGTAACAATCATAGTACAAAAACTCTTTACAAGCTCTCATGCACTACCTCCCATGCTACACACTATCCAGCTAGATCTAGCAAATCACTTGCTCCAATCCTTAGCCACTTGATAGCCAACCTTGATTGCGTATTTTAATGCTAGGTGATGGCCTCCTTATATAGATAAACCACCAGCCTAAACTTTGCAATACTCATAGCTTACTCCACCTATCTATGTGTTGCAAATAGCAACATTATAGTTACAACTGATAGCTAACTCTACCCTTTCATCTATCTCTTTCACTGGTCTTCACTGAACTGATCATGCACTGTAGTGAACTGAAGTGTTCTTGAGTTGACTAATGAGTTAATATTTAATGAATTAAATAATATTTAATTTACTCCACTCATATCTAGTTGATTAGTTAGTTTAACTAATCCCAACTAGTTCAACTAAAACAAACAGAACACAACTCCACTACTTGTCCAGTTAACTCCTCCAAAACTCCTGCCACTGAAGTCTAACTGAAGCCAACCATGCAAGATGCCATCAAACCCTAGGAACCACGTGATTCCTTGTGTCAGTTGCATGAGTCACCTCCATGACTCAAACTGAAGTGCGCCAAGAGAGTAAACTGCTGTTTATAGTCAAAATATTATTAAAGGTAAATAATATTTGACTTCCATATTTTTAGGAGATCAGTCTAAAAATAGCCCGGGTCCTAAAAATAAGGGTCTCATCTATTTTTACCGACATGTCGCATGCTTTAAGAATCTCCAAGTAGAATTCCCAAATTATGCTCCGTATGTCTAAAAATAGACATAGTCTAAAAATAGACTTTGCGCCAGAATTTGCCTGCGGGCCCACTTAGTGAAGGCGACTTCATTTCACTAAGCTCCATCATCTTGCTGCATTCTCAACAAAAAGAGCAATCCTGAGAATTTGTTTATTCTCCTAATAGCTCCATATTCAGTTTTTAAATGTAATATATAAGACATCGAGTAAAAAGACATATGTTGTTCTTTTCATTATTACACTTTCATTGTATATTACATACAAAAATCTTAGTTTGAACCTTCTTGAGGTTATTTTGTAAGACACTTTGAAGTTAATGAATTTGTGTAAGATCTTACCTTAATCCCTTCGTATTGAGTTTATCTAAGGCAGTACTTCTAGAGACTGTGGCCCCAGTCACAAGAGGTTCTAATGTCTGTTATGCATCATTATTAGTTGGTTAATTTTCTACATTCACATTAATTGTGTTAATATTTACTACCCTTCTTTTGTGGTAGATAATTAATTGAATTATGTATCTTGTAATTGTTTTATGCATCTCCTAAAATCACTGATTGGATTGTGTTACATAACTGTAAGGTGTGAGTATGTGAATTCCATAAGTTATCTTTGAGAAGTGAGACATTCAAGCGTTCGTATGATTTACTAGTCTTCCTTATGTGTAGGATCTGTTGATAGACAGATAAAATGGCTTGTGAATTAGAATAGTCTTTTTCCAGAGAATTGTAATTATAGGAGTAATTATTTGTTGTCATCATTTATCTCTGCAACGATTGAATTAGGATGATGATCCATGTAACTTTTTTTTAGTAGTTACTTTACACTCTTTCATAATCTAAAGACTATTCATGCATAGATTGTGCCTATAGCCTTGAAACAAAAGGCAAATTCCGGGTTGATAAGATTAATGAAGGTAGGATTAAGTTGATTTTTAGGAGTCATCTTAGTTCCAAACAAATACTGCAATGAGCTATGTTATAAAGCTCCAATAACTGGTATGGGTGTCATGTCATTATAGTTGTTGTGTTGTCATGTTGGTTTGCTTTTCAGCAGGGTGATCATTGTAAATACTGCAACGAGCTAAGTTATAAAGTTGCATGGGCAATATGTTTTCTTTTCAGCGGTTTTGCTGAGGTATAGGTGTGGTTGAACACTGAGGATGGTGTACCCCAATGGGGAGGGTTCTGTAATAGCCCTGGTGAAAACTCCATGTAATAAAATTTAATAAAGGAAAAATAATAACCATGGTTGATGGGACACTTATTCCAAGGTGAATGTTGGGAAAAACATCCTAGTGAGGGTGTTCATTGGTTTATTATGGCTAAGGAAATTGGAAAAGGCCACGACAAAGGCTTTGGAAAGGAAAACTGGCATTTTTGGCACATTTATTTATGAAAATAATGGGAAATAGGAGAAAAGGAAGGTGAAAGGTCACAGGTTGCATGCAAGGAGAAAATTGAAGGAAAATAATCTAAAATGAAGAAAATAGAGGCCTCGTTGATAAAAAGGCTTCCGAGGATCAGCTGGTACCTTTTGTCATTGTAACCTTTTGTTAGTTTAGTTTTGGATCTCTTTCATTATTCTCTCTCTCTCTCTCTCTCTCTCTCTCTCTCTCTCTCTCTCTCAATCTTGGACACTTAGATTTTTCTCGGAGCACTTTGGCATTGGATCAAGAAAGGAAAAGAAGGCAAGAGGAAGGAAGGAACAAACAAGGAAGAGTAGGATCAAGAAACTACAACATGATTCTTTGTAGATATCGATTTGCATGTGTGCTTTCCTTGCTATATTTGGCATGCATGGTATTGCATGTGGTTCTTTGCTATCATGGCATGGGTTTTTCTAGGTGTGACAATGTTTTCAGCTTAAGCTTGCCATTTCCAGATAGCCATGGTGTGATGGGGTTCTCATGTTTTGGTTGAGCTGGATTGCCGAATGGATTCTGTTAGGTCCCTATAATACTAGTGTATCCCCTTATTGTTATTATTAGTGTAGCCCCATTATTGTTATTGCTAGTGTAGCCCCCTTATTGTTATTGTTGTGCCCATGTATTCCCCATATTGTTATTATTGTGCCTCATAGAAGCACATTATTATTATTGTTGTGTCCTTACATTATTATCGTTATGTCGACTCTAATTATATTGTGACCCCTTAGACTCCTATATATAGAAAGTAGGTTTTTCATTTGAATCATCCAATAATTGTTCATTTATGTAATGTAAAGGAGGTTTCCCCCTCGAAGTGGATAATTTTTAAGTCGTTGATCTCTCTTTTATTATAATTTGTCAGCTCGTTGCATAACATTTGGTATTCGAGCTTTGGATTCTAGGGTTTTGCTTCTTCAAACAGGTCATCTTGGAATTTTCGCTATAAATTTTTTTCTACAAAGCTTCAGAAGATGAAATTGAAACCACATGGAGTCAAAATACTGGTGAACCTCGTGTACAAATTTCAGATCTTTGTTCGTTATATTTTCAGAGATATGATCCGAGGAAGTTATGGTGTTTGCAGGTTCAAGAATTTCATCTCAAACAGGTGACTGAGGGAAAACCATCATAAATTTCGTTTCACGAATCAGATTTGAATTCTTTAATAGGTGGCCGAAATTGCACAGACTGTAGTTTCTTGTGTATTAATTTCAAAGCCGAAGGTCGAAACGGTGACATGTGGCACATCGTACAAGTTATCTCTATTGAACCAATCCATAATTAGGTCATTGTGGGAGATCGAGCATAACTTTACCTTGAATAATCCAAATTAGGTATGAACTATGGCATTGGAAAGAGGACTTAGAGGGAAACTAAAAAACCTAAGTTCAGATCTTGGAGATCTGAAATCACAGTGATACCACAATTTCAATATCAAGCTCCCAAAAGCAAGAAAAAGGTGTGTATTTTATTTTTTAAATTGCGTAATTTTTGTTTGAAAAATCAGTTTGAACTGATTCCAAAGGCATATTGGAACATAGATATCAATATTCGGTTACAAAATTCCTACCAAAAATAATTCCACAACCATTAATCCCTCTGAAAGCTCTACTATGATGCATGAAGAGGAATAATTGCAACATGATATCTCAAAATTACGGGACCAAGTGCACCATATTTCACTCTCACAAAGAACAACCAAAGATGATCTAAAAGGGGACATGGATGGTTTAAAAGACAACATGAATAGTTTAAAATCAGACATGGAAGGTTTGAAGGCTAATATGGATGGTATAGAAGAAAAAATGAAAGGAAACATGGAAGATTTGAAGAATGGTTTAAAATCAGGCATGGAAGGTTTGAAGGAAGATTTGACAAAATTGCTACAAGAAATTATTCCTAATGGAAAAAATGGAGTACATGAAACTCATGATGAGAACACAATAAATGTTAATCATGACTTCATAGACTCTAACGTTGGATTGAATACCCACCATATTCTAAAGATCGATATGAGGAAGTTTGATGGCAAGTATTCGGTAACATGGATACTACATATGGAGCAATATTTTGATCTCCATAATGTGCAACACACACAAAAGGTATGCATTGCAACTTTATATTTAGAACCCAATCAGCTTGTATGGTATCGATGGATTTGTTCTCGTAAACGACTTGTGATGTGGTCAAATTTTATGGTGGAAATGATAGCACATTACGAGGATATAAAGAGCAACACCTTCTTTAGCCAATTGATAAATCTCAAACATAAGGGATCAATGGCGGAGCACATTGAGGACTTCCAAAAATTGAATATAAGGGTAAATGATATTCCAGAAGAGCATAGGATTGATGTCTTCATAGGGAATTTAAAGGATAACATCCAATAGGAGATTCACCTTTGGGAACCTGATTCATTGGAGAAGGCATTCAGGTTGGCCAAAAAAATTGAAAACAAAATTTTGGCAACAAGGAAGCCTACCACTCACAACTATATACATTGAAGTGTTGTTTCTCCTAGCCTTCCACAACCTATAAGGTTTAAACCACAACAATTGGAAGAGAAAATATAAAAGGGGTTTTACTACAATTGTGATAGAAAATACACTAAAGGTCATAAGTGTTCTGAAAAGAAATTATTTTACATAGATAGCGAAGAGGAGGAAGAAAAGGAGCAAGAAACATCAAAAGAGGAGGATATATACCAAGAACCAACCCCAAAGAAAGAAGAAATGAATCCGACCATATCTTGTAATGCATTGGCAAGAATTAGCACTCCTCTCAAGATAAAAGGATATAACAAGAAGAGAAAGGTAATAGTGTTGATTGATTCAGGTAGTACCCATAATTTTATTCATTGTAAGATAGCCAAGGAATTGAATTTCTTCCTATATCCAACACTAGAGTATCAAGCATTGGTTGCAAATGGAGGAACTATAAATTGCTCTGGAAAGTGCCATAATATCAAGCTAACCATGGGGGAATATTTATTGAATAGTCCAACGCTCTCCATTCCAATGGTTGGTGATGATGTTGTACTAGGATTCCAATGGTTACAATCTTTGGGGATGATATCTTTTAATTTTCAAGAACTTTTCTTGAATTTTTTTTTTAAGGAAAGGAAGTTGAATTTGTTGGATGTGGGTGGAGTCTGATTTAGAGGTCTTTGTTTCAGCCATAAGTATACCCCAGGAATATTGTACACCCCTCCATGTGGGGGGGGGGGGGGGGGTTTACCCCTCGTAGGGGTTCAGGGGGACTGATTTCCCCCACCTCGGGGGTCTAGGAGCCAGCGGGGGTTTGGGGGAAACACCCCCGAAGCTAAAAATAGATCTAAAAATGCCTTTTAAAATATTGTAATTCCGTTGTCAATATGGGTTGTTCATTAGGCAGATGATCTGATGGTATCATTTATGTTTAATTTAGGGTTTTTTTCCCTATAAGGAAACCCCTCGGTTCATATGAGGAAATAGGATTGCGGCTGTGTGTGGTGTGTGTACTATGAGTGAGAAAAAGAAAGGGGGCCTGTGTGAGAGAGTAAAGGATATTACAACGGACCTGTTGTAGGTTGTGTCTCTTCATTGTGCTGGATAATATAAAGGAAGGACTGGTTGTTTCTCTATGAACGTAGCCTAAGTTGATTGAACCACATATATTTGTGTCTATCTTGTTTTATATGTTTTTTATGTTTGTATTTTTGCATATTTTTATGTGTTTCATTTTTCTGTAATATATATAATTTTATAACACTGGTATCATAGCCAAAGGTCTATTTGGTTGATAAACTCGCAGGAAATAAGGGTTCCTAGTTCGAGTGGGAGAAATGGCGGAAGATGACATGTTTAGCGTCGAGAAAATTAACGGCCAAAACTGCCCGATGTGGAAGATGCAGATGGAAGATTGTCTGTATCAGAAAGATCTGTACCTACCATTGAGAAAAAAAACAAAGAATTCGTCGAGTATGACAGACGTTGAACGAGAGATTATCGACATAAAGGTACTTGGAACAATACGGATGTGCCTCGCGGCATCAGTAGCCTTCAATATTTTGAAGGAAACGACAACAGAGGATTTAATGATGGCGTTGGAAAAACTATATGAAAAACCCTCGGCCTCAAATAAGGTATTTATTATGAAATATTTATTTAATATGAAAATGTCGGAAGGTGGACCTGTTGCTGACCATTTAAATGAATTTAATACGGTTACCAGTCAGTTAAGTTTTGTAGGGGTAAACTTTGATGATGAAGTCAGGGATATGTTATTTGTATGCTCATTTCCAGAAAGTTGAAATGGTTTAGTTATGGCCATTAGTAACTTTGTCTTTGGATCTAGTACTTTAAAGTTTGATGATGTTGTCGGTGCCATCCTTAGCGAGGAAATGCAACGGAAGAGCTCTGGTGAGACATCAGGTAATGCTTTGAGTATAAAGACTAGGGGAAGAAAAATGAAAATAGGAAAGAGCCCAGAATATCATAATAAGTCAAGGAAAGGTAGATCCAAGTCCAGATCAGGGATAGTGTGCTGGAAATGCGGGAAGAAAGGACACCTGAAGAAAGACTGTAAGTCTCGGAAGGGAAAAGAAGGAGACGCACAACAAGAAAACAATCATGAAGCGAATGTGACACGTGATGTGTTGCAATATGCTTTGATTCTTTCTTTAGAAAATGTTATTGATGCTTGGGTGGTAGATTCAGGAGCCTCATTCCATGCCACACCTGATAAGAAACATTTTCATGACTACGTTCAAGGACATTTTGGAGAGGTTCGTATGGGTGATGATAAACCCTGTAAAATAGTTAGAATAGGTAAAGTTCTTGTAAAACAGTAGAATGGAAACCAATGGTTACTAAAGGAGGTAAGGCATGTTCTAGATCTAAAGAAAAATCTGATTTCAACAGGGCAGTTAGGCAGTGAAGGTTGTGTGACAACTTTTATAGATAAAACCTGGAAGGTCATTAAAGGAGCCCCGGTAATAGAAAAAGGAGAAAATGTTGGTATGTTGTATTTATGCAATAGTATTTATAATTGTGTTAAATCTTAAAACTCCATAGGAGCAGATGCAACATTATGGCATCATAGGCTCAGACACGTGATCGAGGCATAGTATTTAGCTAAAAAAATAAAGTGCTCAGAATTGATTGGAAACTGAATGACAGCGACTGGACCATCGCTAGGAATCCAACGCAAGTCGTTTCATCGAAAACCGACTTCGGATGAAGAAGTTATAGCTTGCTGGCCGTCGTTCATAATAGGCAAATTTAAAAAATAAATAAATAAAAATAAAAATAAAAAAAATGCAGAATAGTGACAGGTTGATGACATGGCAGCCTATTCATCATGCAGGGAATATTCTTTAGTTTTTTCCTAATGGCACTGTTACAAGTGTCACAATTGGATTTGCCAGTTTGGTTTGAAAGTGAATTTTTTTTATCATGGAAGTTGCTCCTAAGGTTCAAATTTCATTGTTAACTATGGCGTAAATCCACATTTTATATTTATGGTGAGGTTAGATTTCGGGTTGAATTGATTTTATTAAACCTAAGGTCCAAAGACCATAGTCCAAATTAGACCATAGTCCGAGGTTGGATTAATTTTAATGGTGGTGGATTAAACTATTCAAATGGTGCACATATTATATATTACAAAGTCCGCAAGGAAGTTCTAAGGTTTGGGCAATGTATTAAATGGTGGAATTAAGGTTGGACGTAGCATATTACAAAGTTAACCAAAGTCCGAATTAAATATACATTAAAAGGTTTGTTATATATGGCTTGGGCGCATATTAATGTGTATTTCAACGGTTGGAAAAATATGTATAGAGGGGCGAGGTCGGGGCTTGACCCTGCAACCTCCCCCGCTCCACTCTCTGCCCATACTAATGGGCCATCGCATGGTTCTTAATAACCTTAGCACCCAACATTTATTTAAAGTTCATGTGGTATCAAATGATGGGAATGGAGGGGGCCAACCCCCTCCCATATGACCTCTCCACAGAACCAGAGGCATGGAGCGTAAATCCAAAACAACGGATTAATGCTAATTACGAGATTATCCCACTAAGTTGAGATTAAGGCTAATTAAACATGGTTTACGAAAACTGATTAAGCGCAGTTAATATGCGCTTATCTGCGGTTAAGCGCAGATTTGTTGTTAATTAATCTTGAATTTAATTAGGGGCGGAGTTAGCAGAACCACCATTTTCGGCGGGATTTTATATTTTGGCGGAGCTATCTCGAGTCTTCTCTAGATTTGGAGGAGGAATCTAGGGAAAAAATTAATAGACCATACCTTGAGAAATTTTCAAACAAATTTGGCTCCGGAAGAGTCATTCTTGGAAGATTGGCATGTTCTGAACACATTGAAACATGTTTCAGAGGCAGAGGAGAAATTCTACATGTGCTTTTGTCACTTTGAATAATTTTGAAGCCTAGGGCCATCACGAGGGAAGGCCATGCATAGAGCATTTGAAGGCCAAATTGAGAGAGTGAATAGTCATTTCTGATAGATTTCGATATTCTGAACTCGTTGGAGTATGTTTTAGGATAATTTGATCCATGTAAACAACAATTTTTTCACTATTGAGCTAATACAGAGGCCCAAGCCATGGAAGCTGGACCAAGGAGATGTAGCCCAGGAGGGGTGAAATCCCTCATCAAAACCCTGTGTTGATGGATCAAATGTGATTTTTTGTTGTTCTTTATGTTGATGTTGTTCAACATTTTAATTTCACACTTTATGCTCTTGAATTCACTTATAAAAATCAGTTAAATTACTTGTTTTACACACATGAAAACCAAGGAAACATATGTACAACAAGCATAATATCAACAAATAAATTTTAAATCTGAGGTTGAAATTAGCACAAAAAAACTAACATTCATACTTAGATCAAGTTGGTATCAGAGCTTGGTTGAAAGGCAAGGTTGTTTGCTTGATAGTTGCTTGAGTTTTGTGCAAGTTTAATGGTTGCAAATTTGTGATGCTGACAAGGTTAAAGTTGCAGAAAGGTGAAGGGAAATTATTGGTTGCAAGTCCTTATATTAGGACCAAAAGAAGGAGAGCTACAAGAGCACCATCTTCACCCAAAGTTTCACTAAAAGCTGCACTTGAAACACCTCAATTTTTGTCTCAAGAAGCTGAGATTGAAGAGGTACAAATTGCACAAGAATTTGAGTTGATTGAAGAGGTACAAGCATTAGAAGTTGAGCTCGAATCCATAGCCATCATGTTAGGTGTTGGAGAGAATCAAGGTCATTTAGAAGAGGATGATGTCAAGAGAGACTTCAATGACATAAAGAGGATGGTTAAAATTATGTTTGATGCATTTACTGCTGGGATGGCAGGAGAAGGTTCTAGGCCTCCACATGGAGAAGGAAATTCAGATGATAAGAAGGATGAAGAGAAGAGTTCAAAGGGTAGTGGAGGAAAGCCACCTCCATCTCCACCATCTTCATCATCCTCATCATCTCCATCAGCATCATCTTCCACTTCCACCACAAAAACTACTCATACTCGCTCAAAAGCCACAAAAGGAAAGACACCCTTACTCAAACTAGATGTCAAATCTGAGCTTACAACGTATAATGGCGAGGTAAATGTAGAAATATTGGACAATTGGATACGTCAATTGGAGGTGTATTGTAGGATTCATAACCTTCATGAAGACGACATAAATATTCAATTGGATTCTTTGAGGATGGAAGGATCTGCACTTGTATGGTGGGAAGCAAGGACTCAAGAAGAGATTAAAAACTACGGTGAGATCTCTATGGCTTGGTCAAGTTTTATTGCTGCCATTAACAGGAAATTCTATCCCTTAGCTTACATGAAAAAGGCTATTATGGATTGGAAAAATTTTAGACAGTTGAAAGGGAAAAGTGTGCAAGACTATACTCATGAGTTTAGGAGAAGAGCTCTTATTTTGGGTATTAATTTATATTCTCAAGAAACTTTGTTAAAGTATGTTGGGGGTTTTCACAATTACCTTAGGCACACTATTCTCATGTTTAATCCCACAAACATAGATTAAGTTTGTGTTCAAGCCACACACTTAGAGGCAAGAGGGAAACAAAACATAGATGAGAAAAGTGAAAGTGAGGGTAAAGGAAAGGAAAAGTTTTAAGGAAGAGGAAAGAGAAATAGCTCTGTAAAAAGAGAGAAGGAAAAAATCACATGTAAAAATTGTTCAAATACTGGCCATGATGAAGACCATTGTTGGCAATTTCATCCAGAGTTAGAAACCAAACAAACTGAAAGCCAAGAAAAAGGTAAAATTGTTGCTATAGTTGAACATGAATTAGGGTCAGATTCAGGAGACAAAACAAAGATTACAGCCATGGGTTTGAAAGGTAAACATATTGCAAGCACTATTTATTCAAATTGTTCAAATGTTACTCATGATGAAGATACAATAATAGAACTTTTCCATATTAGAGTTGTCTCTAAACATACCAACATTGATACTCTTTTTGATAGTGGGTCACAAGCTAACTTGATTTCCGAAGACTTGGTTAAGCAACTAGGCCTTGAAACTATTAGACATCCAATACCATATCCTTTGAGTTGGATATGAAAGAATGCAAACTTGCAGGTTACAAGGAAGTGCTTACTAATATTCGCCATCAATTCAAACTTTCTTGATGAAGTTGAACTTGATGTGGTTCCACTTGAGATATCAGGTATTGTATTGGGAATTCCTTATCTGTATGATAGGAAAGTCGTCTTTCATCGCCATGAGAATAAGCCTCACTTGTTTAAATATGGTATTGAGTACATAATTAGAGCGCATAAGAAGAAGACAAGTGTCTCTTATACATGCAGGAGAAATGAAGATGATAGTGAATGCAAGTCATAATTTGACATCGTTGAAGATCAAACAAATAAATGTTTTGAATCAAACTTTTCAAAAATATTATTGTGCTTGTAATGAATGTTGCATGATTCTAACAGGTTGCCTTTGAAAGGAGGTGAACAAGATGTAAAACATTTGCAGTAGTCAACATCAGTGTTGAGCAGTGTTGGAAACAGGATGTCGGTGCAAGAGAGTGAAAAGGTCAACAAGAAAGCGACAAAGTAGCTTGGAAAATAAGGCATGGGTTCCACAAATGCTTATTTTTGGTTTCCAAAAGGTACATGGAAATGGTGAAGATACTTGGTCAAGAGTCGACGCAAGTACAAACCAAAAGAAGCTAAGAATCGCCATGGTGACTGTGTGCAAGGTGAGACAATTTTTAAGTTTCCTTTTATTGATGACATAGGTAGGAACAAGATGGTTTATGCAAGAATAGCTTTTTGTTCTGCAAATTCAGAAAAATTGCAGCATGACGATGTCAATGACAACAAGAGAAGGTTGCAAGAATCAAGGGAAAAGTTAACTTTTTGTGAAAAGCTCCAAAGGATGAAAATGGGAAAATTTCAATGGATAGAGACTGGAAGGGTGAGGGAATAGTACCCTCAACTACATGATAAGTAACAAGAGAGATTTTGGGGTCCAAAAGGCTTTTAGTGGGGAGGAATGATCAGAGGCTCAGTATTTAGCTCAAAAATGAAAGTGCTTAGAATTGATTGGAAACTGAACAAAAACGACTGTCTCGTTGCCATGAATCCAATGCAACTCGTTTCGTCAAAAACTTACTCCAAATGAAGAATTTATAGCCTGCTGACCGCCGTTCAGAATAGGAAAAAATAAAAATTGCAGAATAGTGACAGGTTGATGACATGGCAGCCAAGTCAGAATGCAAGGAATATTCTTCAGTTTTTTCCCAATGGAACTGTGACAAGTGTCACAACTGGATTCGCCAGTTTGGTTTGAAAGTGATTTTTATTTTTTATTTATTATGGAAACTGCTCCTAAGGTTCGAATTTCATTGTTAACTGTGGTGTAAATCCGCATTTTATATTTATGGTGAGGTTTGATTTTGGGTCGGATTGATTTTATTAAACCTAAGGTCCGAAGACCATAGTCCGAATTAGACCATAGTCCGAGGTTGGATTAATTTTAATGGTGGGAGATTAAACTATTCAAATGGTGCACATATTATATATTGAAAATTCTGGAAGCAAGTTCTAAGGTTTGGCCTTCGAATTTCATTGTTAACTATGGTGTAAATCCGCATTTTATATTTATGGTGAGGTTAGATTTTGGGTCGGATTGATTTTATTAAACCTAAGGTCCGAAGACCATAGTCCGAATTAGACCATAGTCCGAGGTTGGATTAATTTTAATGGTGGGAGATTAAACTATTCAAATGGTGCACATATTATATATTACAAAGTCTGCAAGCAAGTTCTAAGGTTTGGCGATGTATTAAATGGTGGAATTAAGGTTGGACAGAACGTATTACAAAGTTAACCAAAGTCTGAATCAAATATCAATTCAAAGGTTTGTTATATATGGTTTGGGCGCATATTAATGCGTATTTCAACGGTTGGAAAAATATGTATAGAGGGGCGAGGTCGGGGCTCGACCCTGCGACCTCCCCTGCTCCACTCTCCGCCTATACCAATGGGCCATCACATGGTTCTTAATAACCTTAGCGCCCAACTTTATTTAAAGTTCATGTGGTCTCCAACAGAGGGAATGGAGGGGGCCAACCCCCTCCCATACGACCTCTCCACAGAACCACATGCGCGGAGCGGAAATCCAAAACAACGGATTAATGCTAATTGCGAGATTATCCCACTAAGTGGAGATTAAGGATAATTAAACATGGTTTATGAAAAACGATTAAGCACAATTAATATGTGCTTATCTATAGTTAAGCGCAGATTTGCTGTTAATTAATCCCAAAATTAATTGGCGGCGAAGTTAGTGGAACCACCATTTTCGGTGGGATTTCCTATTTTGGCAGAGCTATCTGGAGTCTTCTCCAGATTTGGAGGAGGAATCTAGGGAAAATTTTAATATACCATAACTTGAGCAATTTTCGACCAATTTTGGCTTAGGAAGAGTCATTCTTGGTAGATTGGCATGCTCTGAACACATTGGAATAGGTTGCAGCGGCAGAGGATCAATTCTACAGGTGTTTTTGTCACTTTGAAGAATTTTGAAGCCTAGAGCCACCAAGAGGGAAGGCCATGCCTAGAGCAGCTGAAGGCCAAATTGAGAGAGTGAATAGTAATTTCTGATATATTTCGACATTCTAAATTCATTGGAGTATTTTTCAGGAGCATTTGATGCATGTAAACAACAATTTTTTCACTATTGAGATAATACAGAGCCCCAAGCCATGGAAGCTGGACCAAGGAGATGTAGCCCAGGAGAGGTGAAATCCTTCATAAAAACTCTGTATTGATGGATCAAATGTGATGGTTTGTTGTTATTTATGTTGTTGTTGTTCAACATTTTAATTTCATACTTTATGCTCTTGACTTAACTCACAAAACTCAGTTAAATTACCTGTTTGACACACATAACAACCAAGGAAACATATGTTCAACAAGCATAAGATCAGCAAATAAATTTTAAATCTGAGGTTGAAATTAGCACAACAAAACTAACATTCATACTCAGATCAACACGTGAGTGAGAAGGGGATGAAGATTCTTCAATCAAGAAATTTGTTTCCAGGTTTGAAGAATATTGATTTGGATTTCTGTGAGAATTGTGTTTATGGAAAACATAAGAGAGTTAGATTTATTAGAGTTGGGAAAGAAAAGAAAAGCGAAAAATTAGAGCTTGTGCATACATATGTATGGGGACCTGCTCAGGTATCATCTCTCGGTGGCTCTTGTTATTATGTTAATTTTATTAATGATGCAACTAAAAAAACTTGGATTTATTGTATTCGAAATAAATCTGATGTATTTGATACTTTCAAGAAATGGAAAGCTTTGGTTGACATTGAGATATGAAAGAAGTTGAACTGTCTCAGATCAGACAATGGAGGTGAATATTGCAGCAAAGAGTTTGATAGGTATTGTTCAGAGAATGGAATTCGCAGAGAGAAGACAGTTCCAGGAACACCACAGGAAAATGGTGTGTCATAAAGGATGAACAAGACAATCATGGTGTGTGCGAGGTGCATGAGATTGTATGTAGGATTTCCTTTATAATTTTGGGCAGGTGTTGTAGATACTTTTGTTTATCTAACAAATAGATGGCCTTCAAGTTCCTTGGATGGTGGTATTCCAAAGTAGGCATGGACAGGAAAAAAGGTAAACTACTCCTTTTTAAAGCCTTTTGGTTGTGAGGCCTTTGTCCATATTAATAAAGAAAATAGAACAAAGCTTGAGGAAAAATCAAAGAAATGTACCTTTATTGGATATGGTATTAATGATTTTGGTTATTGCTTATACAATTATGAAAATCACAAAATAATTAGGAGAAAAGATGTTATATTTAATGAAGAGGTCTTGTATAAGGATCATATGTAGGAAAAGAAACGGGATAAAGAAAACAAAGAATACACTGAGATGATGAGATCACATAAAAAAAAGGGTGTCTGAAAACAATAATAATCAACAACCACAACAAAAACAACCACCACAACAACAACAGGCACCTCAAACACCTGAAAGTGGTGTTAGAAGACCATCCAGGATAAGTAGACCCCCTGAACGATACTCTCCTTCATTATATTATGTATTGTTAACTGATTCTGGTGAACCATAATGTTGTGAAGAAGTAATGCAGGTAGAAACCAGGAAGAATTGGGAGCTATCCATGAAAGAAGAGATGAACTCCTTGGTACATAACCAGACTTAGGACTTAGTCAGGTTTCCTGCAGGTAAAACAACACTGCAGAATAAATGAGTTTAGAGGTTGAAGGAAGAATATGGAGGAAAACAGAGGTACAGAGCTAGACTTGTGGTGAGGGGGTTTGCACAGAAGAAAGGTATTGACTTTGATGAAATATTTTCTCCTCTTGTTAAAATGACTTCAATCAAAACTATTTTAAGTCTTGTAGCAACACAAGATTTACATCTTGAACATTTAGATGTAAAGACAACCTTTCTCCATGAGGAAGAGATCTGTATGCAGCAACCACAAGGATATGAGATCAAAGGGAAGGGAAAATTAGTGTGCACGTTGAATAAGAGCTTATATGGCTTAAAACAGGCTCTGAGGCGGTGGTATCTAAAATTTGATAAGTTTATGTTTGAACAAGGTTATACTAGATGTCACTCTGATCATTGTGTTTATCTGAAAAAAGAAAAATGATGGAAGCTATATTATATTGTTATTATATGTAGATGACATGCTTGTTGCAGGGTCTAACATGCAGGAAATAAATGTACTCAGAGGAAAATTAGCAAATTCATTTGCAATGAAGGATTTGGGAGTTGCAAAACAAATCCTTGTTATGAGAATAACTAGAGACAGGAAAAATCACAAATTAACATTGTCTAAGAATGATTTCATACAAAAGGTGTTGAAAATATTTAATATGCAAAATGCAAAACCAGTTAGTACACCTTTGGCTAGCCATTTAAAACTTAATAAGGAGATGTGCCCCAAGACCCAAGAATAAATGGATTATATGTCTAAAGTTCCATATGCACCCGCATTTGGAAGCTTAATGTATGAAATGGTCTGCACAAGGCCTGATATTAATGCAATGGGAGTTGTAAGCAGGTACATGAACAATCGAGGAAAAAAACATTGAATGGCAATGAAATGGATTCTCAGGTATTTGAGAGGTACCACAAATCAAGCATTATGCTTTGGTGGTTCAAACATTGCTCTACAATGATATGTTGATGCAGATTTGGCAGGTGATAGAGATATCAAGAGGAGAACTAAATGGCATGTATTTACTGTAGGTGGAACATCTGTCAGTTGGGTTTCAAAAATGCAAAGTGTTGTTGCACTTTCAACAACGGAAGAAGAATATGTTGTTGCTATAGAGGCTAGTAAAGAAATGATGTGGTTACAAAGGTTTATGGATGAATTGGGTAAAAAGAAAGAGATGGGCAGGTTATACAGTGACAGTCAGACTGCCATTCATCTTGTAAAGAACTCAACATTTCATTCGAAGACTAAACACATGCACCTCAAGTACCATTTCATACAGTCGGTGTTGGAAGATGGACATTTGAAGCTGGAAAAGATACACACTAGCTAGAATCCTGCAGATATGTTAACAAAAGTTGTAACTAGGGAGAAACTAAGATTCTGCTTAGTTTAAATTGATATTCAAGTATGATAATGAAGATGAGAAACAACTAGGTCCAAAGTGGATTCATTGTCCAACAAATGAAGCAACGATGGAGTTGCTACTATCAATCTCCAAGTGGGAGATTTGTTGGGTGTGGAGTCTGATTATCATCCTGATTTAGAGGTCTTTGTTTCAGCCGGAAGTATACCCAAGGAAGATTGTTCACCCCTTCACGCGGGAGGTGGGGTGCGGGGGAAGCGCCCACGAAGCTAAAAATAGATTTAAAATTGCCTTGTAAAATATTGTAATTTTATAGTCAATCTGGGTCGTTCATTACACAGATGATTTGACGGTAGAAGTTTTTCTTAATTTAGGGTTTTTTTCCCTACAAGGCAACTCCTTGATTCATATGAGGGAATGGGATTGCGGCTGTGTGTGGTGTGTGTATTCTGAGTGAGAAAGAGAAAGGAGGATTTTGTGAGAGAGTAGAGGATATTACAGTTGATCTGCTGTAGGTTGTGTCTATTTCTTTTGCTGGATAATATAAAGGAAGGACTGGTTGTTTCTCCCTGGACGTAGCCCAAGTTGGGTGAACCACATATATTCGTGTCTCTCTTGTTTTATATGTTTCCTGTGTTTGCATTTTTGCATATTTTTATGTGTTTCATTGCTCTATAATACATATAATTTTCTAACGGAATTACAGGGTATTGCAGGGAAACCAGGAAAGATAATCAACTCTAATGTCATGACAAAGCTTCTGAATAAAGAACAACAAAGCATAATTTCACAATTATTCTCACTAGAAGTTCAAACATCAAAATCATCTATTTCTCCAGATCTCCAAAAAGTATTGGACAATCATTCCAAGGTGTTTGAGACTTCCAAAGGCCTCCCACCTATTCATGATCTTGATCATGCTATTCATTTGATTCCAGGAAGTGTTCCTCCAAACATAAGGCCTTACAGATATCCTTATGCCCAGAAGAGTGAGATAGAATGTATGGTTGCAGAAATGCCAGAGGCTGGTATAATTCAACCTAGTCAAAGTTATTTCTCTGCTCAGTAGTATTGGTTCACAAGAAGGATGGATCATGGCGCATGTGTTCGGATTATAGGGAGATCAACAAGCTCACTATTAAAGATAAATTTCCCATCCCCATCATTGATGAATTACAAGGAACAATTTACTTCACCAAGTTGGATCTTCGTTTAGGATATCATCAAATTAGAATGAAGACTGAAGACATTCTGAAAACAACATTTAGAACTCATGAGGGTCATTATGAATTCTTGGTCATACCTTTTGGCTTTACTAATGCACCTTCCACATTTCAAGGTTTGATGAATTCCATTTTCAAACCCTTCCTTAGAAAATTTGTGTTAGTATTTTTTGATGATATACTAATCTACAGCAAGTCTTGGAAGGATCATGTTCAACATGTTCACAGGGTGCTCAAACTATTGGAGGAGAAACAATTATATGAAAAAACCTCCAAATGTTTCTTTGGAGTACATGAGGTGGAATATTTGCGTCATATCGTATCTCATGAGGGTGTTAAGGTAGACCCTAACAAAATTAAATCCATTAAGGAATAGAAAATCCCCACAACCATAAAGCATCTTCGAGGATTTCTCGGGTTGAAAGGGTATTATAGCAAGTTTTTTAAGAATTATGGGAACTGAAGAAAGATGCAATTTCTTGGATTCCAGAAGCAACTAGTATCTTTGAACATTTTAAAGAGGCAATGTGCCAAGCACCGGTCTTAGCTACGCCAAACTTCACAAAAACCTTTATTGTGGAATGCGATGCCTCAGGAAATGGAATTGGTGCAGTTTTAATGCAAGAAGGAAGACCCATTGCTTTTGAAAGTCGTCTAATAAAAGGAAAGTATTTACTCAAACCTATTTATGAGAACGAAATGTTGGTAATACTACATGCACTAAAGCAATGTCAACCTTACCTAATGGGGAGACACGTGGTAAAAACAAATCATGATAGTCTTAAATAATTTTTTGAATAAATATTATCTTCAGAAGAGCAGAAAAAATGGGTCACAAAGATGTTGTGGTATGAATTTGAAATCATCTACAAAAAAAGGGAAGCAAAATGTTGTTGCAAATGCACTCTCAAGAAAGGATGAGGATGTGGAAGTATTACTTGTGCCATTTATGTTATCCAACTTGAGTGGATAATCGAAGCAATGAATGAATGGAAGAATGATGAAGAGGTGTGGACACTCATTCAAAAGTTGCAGCAAGATCCCGGTACATCTGATATATTTAGCTAGAAAAATGATTCATTATGGTACAAAGATCGCTTATATCTTTGTAAGAATTCCCAACTCAAATAAAATATTCTTTTGGAATTGCACACCTCTCCCTTAGGAGGGCACTCGGGATTTTTAAAAACTTACCGCATGGTCAAGAAGGAATTTTTTTGGGATGGCCTTAAATCTGATATTCAAAATTTTGTGGCAGAATGTTTGGTTTACCAACAAAATAAAGTTGAGACAATTAAGACCTCGGGTCTGTTACAACCTTTATCCATTCCAAGTCAACATAGGGAGGAAGTTTCAATGGATTTTATCACAAGTTTATCGAAGTCCGAAGGAAAGAGTGTCATCATGGTGATAGTTGATAGACTTACCAAGTATGCACACTTTTGTGCATTATCTCATCCATTATAAGGCAGTACAATTGCTATTTCATTTATGGAAACAATTCAAAAGCTACATGGAAACCCAAAGATTATTGTAAGCGACAAAGATCTCATTTTCACTATAAATTTTTGGACATAATTATTTTCATGTCTGGGTACTCAATTAGCTCATAGCTCATCTTATCATCCTCAATATGATGGGAATACTGAGATATCGAACAAATGTTTGGAAGGATATCTTCGTTGCTTTGTATCTAATAAATAAACATAATGGGTCAAGTGGTTACCTTTGGTTGAATGGTGGTATAACGCTTCCTTCCATAATGCAACAAAAATGACCCCATTTATGGCACTTTATGGATATCATCCACTGTCCATCACATCATCTTTAAGAGAAAATTGTAAGGTTAAAGCAGTGGAAGATCACATCGAGCATCAACAAAAAGCTCTCCAACTCTTAAAGGATAACCTCACTTTGGCACATAATCGAATGAAACAAGAGGCATATTAACATCGCAGCGAAAGGAGTTTTGATGTAGGCGACTGGGTATTTTTACGGCTGCAACCATACAAACAAATGTCCCTCAAGCAAGCTAAGAAGGATAATAAACTATCACCAAAGTATTATGATCCTTACAAGGTGTTGCAAAAGATTGGTATTATGGCATACAAATTGGAGCTTTCCGAGTCTTCCCGAGTGCACCCAGTTTTCCATGTTTCATGCTTAAAGAAGGTTATAAGTGACAAGCTCTGAGTTCAAACCATATTTTTAGAACTTCACGAGGAAGGAAAAATCATATTGGAACCTGAAGCAGTCACGTAAACAAGAACTCGACAACTACAAAATCAATCAATTTCAGAGTATCTCATCAAGTGGAAGAACTTACCTGCTGAAGATTCGACATGGGAGGATGAGAATTTTATACATAAGCATTCATAACTATCAAGTGTCGAGGACAACACTTTTTTGAATGAGAGAGGCATGTTAGGTCCCTATAATACTAGTGTATCCCCTTATTGTTATTGTCAGTGTAGCCCCCTTATTGTTATTGCTATGCCCATGTAGTCCCCATATTGTTATTATTGTGCCCCATAGAAGCCCACTATTGTTATTGTTGTGCACTTACATTATTATTGTTATGTCAGCTCTGATTATATTGTGACCCTTTAGAGTCTAATACATAGAAAGTAGGTTTTGTCATTTGAATCATCCAAGAATTGTTCATTTATATAATGTAAAGGAGGTTTCCCCCTCGAAGTGGATAATTTTTAAGTCGTTGATCTACATTTTCTTCTAATTTGTCAGTTGGTTGCATAACAGATTCAAAGATGAGTGAGGTGGATCTCCGAAAGGAAGAACACAGGGCTTAGTGATCCCTGAACCGAACCGTGGATTGCGGTAAATCCACTAGCTACTGACTCCTAAACCGTACTGTGGGTTGCGGTAAAGCTAGGTATTGTGTGCCTCGGTGGGCCTAGGAATCTTCGACTGGTTAATGACAAGATATACGGCAAATCCTAGAGGTGGTTGCCCTTGATTAGGCTTAGGAATCCTTGCGAGTGAATGGCAGTATATATGGTAAAGCCTAGAGGGCGGAGTCTCGGTTTAGGGCCTAGTGATTGGGTGTGGATTGTGGTAAAGCCTGAGAGACTAGGAGACACGAAAATCCCTCACAGTGTAGGTGAGGAAATCCAATGGCATTCATGCTTGTTTTATGGCCTAGTGATCCCGGATGGATTGTGGTAAAGCCTGGTTTCTATTGATGAGGGTGAGGTGGTTTAGCCTCGAGATGACCTGGTTGGTTCTTTTGGTTTGAGTTCCACATTCATGCTTGGAATATGGCACGGGGGTGATTGGCTGAAGAGAGATTTAGCTCAACCAATCTATGGTTAGGTGGAATGTGGTAGTCCCATCCCAGGTTGGATTTTGCATTCATTAATAAGAGGTTCTTTCATTGACATTTTATGTGTAAATGTATTGGTTTATATGTGGATTCTTGGATGATGCATCCTTGGTATTTCTGTTGTTATAACATGTATTATGACAGTGATGATGTATGGCTCTCCTCATGTTTTGATTTGTAAGTGAATGAACAATGTATCTATGACCTAATAGATGATAATGCAACTAATGATATAAGGGAACAATGTTTCTTAGCGATTCTCATATAAGTATGAGACCCATATGCTTAGATTTGTTGTTTAAACCTGTAGATTACATATTTGTAACGTGTTTGACGAAATGGCTATCATGGCTAGTAGGGGTCCAGTCTAGACCTTGTTAATGTTTTTGCAAATGTATCATTGTTTCGCTGTTATAATTCATTTATGAACCTGTCATTGAGTTTTGGGCAGTGACTTGGGCTCTGGGCCTGAAAAGTGGCTCAAATCCTGGGGATGCTGGGACAGGTCTGAGGAAAAAATTCCTTAGACACATGCATCACCATGTTGTGGGAGCGTCTAGAGCCTCCCAGCCCACCCTTTTCCATATCAAGGGGGCGTCTGAAGTTTAATGGTCTAAAAACCCAGAGGGACATAGGGGATGGTTACTTGAGTGGTTAGGATGGCTCTTGGGAGTTTTGTTGCTGATGTGGAAAGTCTTTTTGATGTGTTTCCACCAATTCCTCAAGCTCACCTAAGAGGTTTAATCCCATTATCGTGGCCTCTCGTCGCATATTTACCCCGGTTGGCCAGTTACTTGGGTAGATGTGGGATGAGGGTGTTACATTGGGGTTCCTAGACATTTGAGAGCAATAATGTATAAGCAGTATGAAGAGGTGAAAGTTAAATTAAAACTTCAATAGGCATTTCTGAAAGTTTTTGAAGCGATATGCAGGTCAAGCAAGGTTCCCCATTGTCTCCTACACTTTTTGGTTTATATATCGACAAACTTGAGAAGTGACTAAATTCACAAGGGGGTGAGGGTATCTTTTTGGGCAAGTTTGTTATAAGGCTTCTTCTGTATGTAGATGACCTTATTTTGATTGCTAAATCTACTCTTGGTTTTTAAGAGCACTTATTATCGCTTGAACATTTTTGTAGAAGGGTGGGGATGCAAGTCAATATTAGCAAAACGAAAGCAGTGGGTTGCTCTAAAAAAATAGAACATAACCGACATAATTTCTACTTTGAAGGCAACATTCTGGAAGAAGTTGCGGATTACAAAACCCTCATAATTGACTTCAAGAAACATCTAAGTTGGGATGGGTGTAGAAATAAAATAACTATGGGGGGTTGGAAAGCATTTATGCTTTTCAAAATAGGCATAGAGAGGCAGAGTTACGTGACTGGAAAACCACTAAAACTCTTTTTGGGCTTCTAGTGATTCCGATGATTTTCTATGGTTGTGAACTTTGGGCCAGCAGTACATCCAACATGCAGTGGAAACAAATTGAGAAAATTCATAAACGTTTAATTACAAACAAATCCAAAATTAAAAGTGTAGTTCCTTATGCTAGCTTGTTAAGTGAAACAGAGGCTACTCCTATTGAAGCAATTGCTATGGTGCGAGTCATAAGGTATTTAAAAAAAAATTGAGCAAATGGAAGAGGGCAAATGGCATAAGGTTGTCTTAAATGACATATTGTGCAAAAGAAAGAAGACTTAGATGCAGCAAAATAACAAATGGTTTAGTAAATAGGGTATTTGCTTGAACAGGTGTCCCATAAACAGTGAAGATATAAAAGATTTCGTTATGGATAAGTTCCATAAATGTACTTGGGATAAGGAGCTAGGGAGAAAGAAAAAGTACTATGTTGAAGTGTTTAATCCCACTCATAATCATCAACAAAAAACGTACATAGAGGCCAATATTTAGTTGAGAGCCAAAATTTGTATTGCTTAGTTAAGGACTAATTCTCATCAACTCCGTTGTGAAACAAGGTGCTCGAAAAGGCCAAAAGAAATGTGGGAGGAAAGAGTATGTATTTTTTGTTCTTCTAGAGGAAAAAAAAAAAAAAAAAACCATTTCATTTTAGAAGAAGAGGAAGAAGTTATTTTAACATCCACGAGGCTAAAGATAGCCTATGGGACAAATTGCTTCTCTATCTGGCTCTTGTATTCTGCCCTTTTCCTGCGAAGTTTCACAATAAGCTCTCCCAGTTTATCGACAAAGCCCTTGCTGAATAGAATATCCCAAGAGCTAGCTGCCAAAATATCTGCATAACTTTCCCTGCTATTTTTGAAGGCCTCACATTCTAAAACGAAATGCTTTTTTGTTTCCATTTTTTCCGAAAGAGCAAAAAATACATACTCTTTCCTCCCAAACTTCTTTTGGCCTTTTCCAGCGCCCTGTTTCACAATGGAGTTGATGCGAATTAGTCCTTAATTGAGCGATAATAGTTTTGGCTTTCCAAGAAATATTGGCCCCTATGTACGCTTTTTGTTGATGATTATGAGAGGGATTAAACTCTTCAATATAATACTTTTTCTTTCTCCCTAACTCCTTCTCCCAAGTACATTTGTGAAGTTTATCTATAACAAAAGCTTTTATCTCTTTACTGTTTGTGGGACACATGCTCAAGAAAATGCCCCATTTGCTAAACCATTTGTTATTTTGCCGCATCCAAGTCTTCTTTCTTGTGCACAATATGTCGTTAAACACAACCTTAGGCCATCTTCCCTCTTCCCTCTTCCATTTGCTCAATTTTTTTTAAATACGTTATGACCCGCACCATAGTTATTGCTTCAATAGGAGCAACCCCTGTTTCACTTGACAAGATAGCATAAGGAACTGCACATTTGATTTTGAATTTGCTTGTAATCAAACTCTTCTAAATTTTCTCAACTTGTTTCCACTGCATGTCAAATGTACTGTTGGCCCACAGTTCACAACCGTAGAGAATCATCGGAATCACTAAAAGCCCAAAAAGAGTCAAGAGTGGTTTTCCAATCTCATAACTTTGCCTCTCTACACCTATTTTGAAAAGCATAAAATGCTTTCCAACCCCCCAAAGTTATTTTCTTTCTACATCCATCCCAACGTAAATTTCCGTTGAAGTAAATTCCGAGGTATTTGTAATCCACGACTTATTCCAGAATGCTGCCTCCAAAGTAGAACTTATGTTGGTTATGTTTTCTTTTGTTAGAGAAAACCACTACTTTCGTTTTAATGATATTGACTTGCATCCCCACATTTCTACAAAAATGCTCAAGGGAAAGTAAGTGCTCTTGCAAACCAAGAGCAGATTTAGCAATTAAAATAAGGTCATCTACGTACAAAAGAAGCCTTATAACAAACTTACCCAAATGTATACCGCCACCCCCTTACGATATATAAACCAAAGAGGGTAGGAGACAATGGCCAATCTTGTTTGACCCCGATATCGCTTCTAAAACTTTTAGATTTGCATGCTGAAGTTCTAATTTTGACTTTCACCTCTTCCTACAACCTATGTACAACTGCTCTCAAATGCCTAGGAACCCCAAGTTCCTCCATTCTGTGCCAAAGCTTATCCCTAGGAACCGTGTCAAAGGTTTTTCTAAAATCAACAAAGCAACAAATGACTTCTTCCTTTGTCTCCCAAACTTTCTCAATGATATGCCTTAAAGTTATACCATGATCAACTGTGGAATGTTCAAGGCTAAAACCCACTTGTCCTTTAGCATGTTTATTTATTTCTTCTGCCCACTTGCTGATTTTATTTTCTAACATGCTTTCAAATAACTTTGCAAAGAAAGGGTTTATCATTATGCGAGACCTTCAAAGACAACAAAGAAAGTTGTGCAAATATTATGACAACTAGCTCTTGGAATAATCTATTAACAAAAATTTGTCAAGAAGCTGAAAACATTTATTGGGAAACTTCACAGAAAAAAACAAAAAAAAGAAGAAAAAAGAAAAAAGAAAAGAAGAAGCGGAATAAAACAACGAGATGAAGAAACAATAGAAAGAAAGAAAGAAAGAAAGAATTTTTAATGTCCACGAGGCTAAAAATAGCCTATGGGACAAATTGCTTCTCTATCTGACTCTTGTATTCGGCCCTTTTCCTGTGAAGTTTTACAATGAGCACTCCTAGCTTATCGACAAACTCTTCGCTGAATAGATTATCCCAAGAATTAGCTGCCAGAATACCTGCATAGTTTTCTCTGGTGTCCTTGAAGGCCTCACATTCTAGAATGAAATGTTTTTCTGCTTCCACTTTTCCGGAGGAGCAAAAAATACATACTCTTTCTTCCCACATTTCTTTTGGCCTTTTCCAGCGCCCTGTTTCACAACGGAGTTGATGAGAATTAGTCCTTAATTGAGCAATAAGAATTTTAGATCTCCAAGAAATATCAGCCCCTATGTATGCCTTTTTGTTGATGGTTATGTGTGGGGTTAAACTCTTCTATGTAGTACTTCTTCTTTCTCTCTAGCTCTTTCTTCCAAGTATGTTTATGGAATTTATCCATAACAAAATTTTTTATCTCTTTACTGTTTGTAGGACACATGCTCAAGCAAATACCCCATTTACTAAACCATTTGTTATTTTGTCGCATCCAAGTCTTCTGTCTTTTACACAATCTGTCACTAAACACAACCTTAGGCCATCTATCCTCTTCCATTTGCTCAATTTTTTTCAGATACCTTATGACTCGCACCATAGAAATTGCTTCAATAGGAGCAGCCCTTGTTTCACTTAACAGGATAGCATAAGGAACTGCACTTTTAATTTTGAATTTGTTTGTAATCGAACGTTTCTGAATTTTCTCAATTTGTTTCCACTGCATCTTGGTTGTGCTGCTGGCCCATAGTTCACAACCGTAGAGAATCACCGGAATCACTAGAAGCCCAAAAAGAGTTAGGGTGGTTTTCCAGTCCCACAACTCTGCCTCTCTACACCTGTTTTGAAGAGCATAAAATGCTTTCCAACCCCCTAAAGTTCTTTTCTTTCTACAACCATCCCAACTTAAATTTCTATTGAAGTCAATTCCGAGGTATTTGTAATCTGCAACTTCTTCCAAAATGATGCCTCCAAAATAGAACTTATGTTGGTTATGCTTTCTTTTGTTAGAGAAAACCACTACTTTCGTTTTGCTAATATTGACTTGCATCCCAACCCTTTTACAAAAATGCTCAAGGGAATGTAAATGCTCTTGCAAACCAAGAGCCGAATTAGCAATCAATATAAGGTCATCTGCGTACAAAAGAAGCCTGATAACGAACTTGCCCAAATGGATACCGTCACCCCCTTGCGAATTCAGCCACTCTTCAAGCTTGTCAATATATAACCCAAAGAGGGTAGGAGACAATGGGCAACCTTGCTTGACCCCGATATCGCTTCTAAAACTTTCAGAAATGCCAGCTGAAGTTCTGATTTTGACTTTCACCTCTTCGTACAACCTATGCACAGCTGCTCTCAAATGCTTGGGAACCCGAGTTCCTCCATTCTGCCCCAAAGCTTATCCCTAGGAACCGTGTCAAAGGCTTTTCTGAAATCAACAAAGCAACAAAAAACTTCTTCATTATTTTCCCAACCTTTTTCAATGATGTGCCTTAAAGTTATACAATGATCAACTGTGGAATGTTTAGGTCTAAAACCTGCTTGCCCTTTAGCACGTTTATTTCTTTCTTCTACCCACTTGCTAATTTTCTTTTCCAACATGCTTCCAAATAACTTTGCAAACAAGGGGTTTATCATTATGGTTCTATAATTGGAAGGATTATTGACGTCACCACTCTTGAAAAGAGGTATTTCCATACTAGTTGTCCAATTTGTGGGGAACCCCTGCTGTAAGATGCTGTTGAAAATTTTTGTGATGTGAGGTGAAAGAAATTTTAAGCCCCACTTTAGATACTCTGCTTGGAGTTCATCTAAGTCTTTTGCTTTTCCAGCGCCCAACTTCTTGATACCCATCTCTACCTCTTGCACCGTGAAGAGTTTTGTGTCCGTGTTGACCAAGGGAGGAGGGTCAACCTTGGGATCCTGCTCATAAAGTTGTCTTGCATAGTCAAACCATTTAGAAGCTGTAATGTTGTTTTCAGTTTGCACCTTTTTCGATTGGAGCTCCTTCCAAAATAATTTGGGGTTATTTTTCCCGAGAAAGATTAGTTCTTCTCTCCTTGAAACCATAAAATCGGCTTTTTTCTTTTTTACTAACTGCTTGTAAGCTTTGAGCTTTATGTTATCCGTGTCTGATTCCTTCCACCTTCTCCTTGCCTTTTTGCATTCCTCGTCAAACCAAGCATTAACCGGAAAGCAATTTTTTTCGGACTTCTTAATTTTTGCTCTTTTGCACTCAGCAAGTGCGCTTTGAATTAAATGTGTTAATCTGTGACTATGAATTAAAAAACCAATTGGTCCATAGACTATCTTTTTAATCTCATGAACATTAAAATAATTAGATTAAACCACCTAATTTCCGCTCAAGGAAACAAGTCTGGCTTTTATTGCACGCCTTAGTAAAATCCTCCGTCGTTGGGATCAGCATTGAACCAGTTCGCGAGGTACTCTGAGAATTAATAATAAAACAATAAGCAAAACAGGAAAGGTTCCCAGCGGTTAGGATGCAAAGAAATACAAAGGCTGAAGATTCAGGTTTCCCTAGACCCAGTAACTTAGCCCATTTGATTAAACTGCTCTGATCGAGGCTTAACTTATATTGGGCAGCTAATATAAACACCCAACATCCCTCGTGGCTTCTGCCTAAGGGTGGGACTGAAGGCAGCATGGCGGAGGAAGAGCTGCTTATGTCGCTTCAGTTGCGAGGATGGTATCTCAAAGATATTACCATTGTGGAAGAACTGTTGCAGGAGGTCTCAACGGAGAAACCGTCTCGCGTAGAACTGGAAAAAATGATCGAGGCGAACCTTCTGGAAATGGATCTGAAGGTCGTGGGGGGCAAATGCTTACCCGATGCAGCTGCTCTTCATCGTATATCCCGCCTTCAAGGTCCAAAGGTTTTGCAGGCATGTGTAGTACACCTATTATTTTAGATTTGGGCGATCTAAATTGCTTTCTTGAATATCAGATTACAGTAAAATCATTGCCAAAGAGATTGATTCCATGTTTATGCATTTGCAGCTAAATAAAGCTGGTTTTGGAAGGTTTTTGTTATTCAGTTTTTGAAAAACTCCTTTTCCGGTCTTGGCTGGTCAAACACTTCTTTTTGCTATTAATATGAACAATTATTATACTTCGCATTCAAAAAATCAAAGGGCGCTTAAGCAGCGACCTCAAACATGACCAAAACCTGGCGGGTTACTACCAAAAATACCCAAATATAGAACATAGTCCTTCGGACACATAACAGACCACAGAGATGTCTATGAAACAGTAAATTGAGTCCCACCAACAGGTCCATAGTCCAAATAACACGTAAGACCAGATATCAAGCAGGAGATGGCTTCTGTTAACGGACAGAGTTTTAGTAAGGAAACTTACAACCAGACATGGAAGCATACTGAAAAGGGACGGTTGAATTGTAATTTTGATGGTGTCGCCAAAGACAATACAGGTAGAGCAGGTACGGGGTGATTGTTCGGAAATAAACATTGCTTAATCCTGGGGGTCCTAACCGAGTTCGTAGAAAACAAAATCAATATTCAGGTAGAGGTTGGATGTTTTGTCCTTGGAGTAAACGAAACCCTCAAGTGATGGTATAAGAATATAATTTTCGAATGTGACAGCAAATTAATTATAGATTACATCTCAATCGGAAGAATTCACAACCTTCTTGGGAGATGAAGACTAAGATAGCTTGGATTAGTGTTTCAATAAATGGGAATTTAAACAAGTTATAAAATTAGCAAATATAATCGCTGATTGGCTTGCCAATTAAGTGATTCTGCCTAAGAAATCATGCTCATGACGTAGCAGCCCCTTCCACATCAGAAGCATGAGATTGGAAGGAAAAGCAATCTGGTGCTCTAGGTTTAGGAATGGATCTTTCCATTCCTGCATGTCACTTCAGCATCTAATGAGGAGCAGTTGGATATTGTTGCTGTCAATCTGGGCACACTCCCTAGATCATTCCCTTGCAGGAATTATGAGCCACTCTTCTCTGTTCATTTAAGAGGATGGCAGAGTACTTCCACGTACCATTTTGAGTAATGGCATGGGTGCACTCAAGAAGATGTTGAATGATGGTAATTTACTATTGCAATTTAGTTGATGAACGTTCTGTGAACTATAATATTTCTATTGTTAGAAGGGAAGAAGTTATGGTTGAGCAGGGATTTGACCTCGAGGCCGTTCTAGAGGATTGGGCAAGAAGCCTAGGTTTTACAGAGAAGGGGGGATACCTGGGAATGGTATTTCCATTTCATGCCCTTGTAGTGGATTGTCATTCCCAATCAGGATAGGAGCTCCTTGAGCTCAAAGAAGCTACGGAAAAATCCATCATGCACTTGTCAGATTCAGAGAGAGGTTTGAGTTTGAAAAGCAAGTCATATCTTTGGTGGAACAACTCTATTCATCTGTTGCAGACTCAATGGTGGAAAAAGAGAAGATGGAGGATGTGGTCTTCAAGAAAGAGATGATCATGTATGAAGGGCTACACTGACTTCTTCCATTCCTTATTAAAGAATAAATCTCAGACCCATTAGTCAATGACAATAACCAACAATCTAAAATTTTCAAGTCCATTGACTTGAAGGAGCCACTAGTATGGTAAGCAATGTAGACTAGTTGGTTTGTGTGAGCTTTAGTTCCCATCAGGTCACTGGTTCAAATCTCATGGGGAGGGGTTGAGGGTGGGAGTCACCTGTGGGGGTTAAAAC
This sequence comes from Pinus albicaulis, assembly GCA_034641835.2. NCBI lineage: Eukaryota > Viridiplantae > Streptophyta > Pinopsida > Pinales > Pinaceae > Pinus > Pinus albicaulis. The sequence continues at coordinate 3,616,316 of CM076578.1, forward strand.
TGTCCCATGGAGTTTCCAGGCTTGACCGAGCTTCGCAAACTTTTGGTGACAACATTCCACAGGTGGGCAGATTGGTCTTCCATCCAACATTGGTGCTGGCCTTGGCCTAGGCTCAACCTAGTTGGGAAAAAAAGAAGCAGTAGCAATGTCATGTGTAAGTGATGGTTTTGGTCTGAATTCTACCAAGCCTTTTAATGTTCTATCAAGTATGGTTCTATGTTATATATGTTTGTGTAAATAGGAGTGATAGGGGTAATAGTGATAGTCCTGATTTTGTACAGAATTGGCTATAAAAAATGTACCTGGAACTCTCTCACAGAGCTTGATCTGTCTCCTAAGCTCTCCTAAATGTGCACACACACACATGAGACTCTGATTTAAAAATTCAAGTAGATGTAGATTTAAGTCTAGCCCTAGATAGGGGTTTTGTCACAATTCTTGTGGGTTGACCCCCATTTATCAACAATAGGGTATAGGTTAGGAAAATCGACTCCCAACAATCATTACGAGGAATAGACTCTAGATGTTTTTAAGCCTTTGATATGGCGAGAACGAGTGTGGGGACTGTTACTCACCACCATAGTTATCAGAACCGAACCTGTCGTTGAACCGGTAGACCCTTCAGACCGGGAACCGGTCAAAACCAGACGAAAACCGGTAAGAAAACGGGGCCAAAAAGATCAATTGAGCAAAAATTCATAAAATATTCAAATATATATATATATATATATATATATATATATATATGTGCACCCGTATAAATTCAAACCATTTATACACAAATATGAAAATGTTCTCATTTATATAGCAAGAGTGCATAATATGATAATACCAAAATAGCACTTAGTGCAACACATGTTTGAAACAAAATACATCAAGATACAGACTCTAAATGGCCTTTGATACATCAAACTACAATACTATTAGTACTGAATTACTATTCAGAATCAACATCCTCAACCTCCCCCTCATCTTCATCCTCAAAATTAGTAGTAGCAGACTGAGGATCTATAGTGGGATTTTGACTTGAATCCCCTGGCCCTTAGGGTGGAGCTAGATGTGGGTCCAAGTCCATCCAAAATAGATCTTCATTGTCAAATGCTGGTTCCTGGGTCTCTACAATCCACTTTGATGATGGATCAAAGTCATCCAAAGTTATGTTGCTTGATTCAGGTGTCTTGTTGAACAACTGGTTTTGCCTCAACTTGAGATTGTACTGAACATAAACCATGTCATTTAACCGTTTTCGCTCCAAATGGCTCCTCTTCTTTGTGTGTATTTGCTCAAAAACATTCCAATTCCATTCACACCTTGAAGGGTGGAAAAATAAAGGCCTGGGTAACTCATGTACCACAATTTGTTCCCTCCTACACTCATATACCCAGGTGTGGGCTTCTCTTATTATAGCTACTCTTGCACCTTGACATGTGGTCTGGATGATTCCCTGATCCCCACTACATTCCATTATTATATCACTTGCCACCTACCACTTGAGGAATGTACCATGGACATGCCACCCCCTTTAGAGGTTGAAACCACCTAATAGGGTCCTTGGTTAACCCTCGTATTGAGCTTGGAGACACTTGTACATGCCAAAGCCCACTTTGGAAGGGCATGCCACCATGAAGTGTCCCTTTGATCCCATGACTTGTAAGCTTTATTACTTGATTATTCTAATGACTTGTTGTATTGGAGGGCAAGGGGACGCATTGGATCTTATGCAGGATTGCAGGTGGGTTTTCATTTGGGGCTTGATCTCCCTATACAGTGTCCTAGCCCTCTAGAGGGCCACATTGTCACTTGGAGGGTGAGCGTTGAGAGCCACGAGCCTCCACCATAGCAGATATCCCTTCATGGATCCCCACCACCGATCATTGATTTCTTGTATTCCACCTTTTGGATGAGGATGATGCTCCTGGTTCACCATGCCCAATCGGCTCCACACTTGCACCATACACTTGTCAAATGTTCCAGGGTCTAGAGGATGTCTCCCGCTGCAGAGAGAGGGCTTACATCACCATCCTAGCCCTTACAAATGGTCTACAGGAATTTTCGATCCACTTGGAGACCCATGAGTATGTCCTTGTGCCCCCACACCCACTTGGGAGCACCACAGGTTCTTGCTTGGAAAACAAGGGGCCAACCCCTTGTCCACTATGTTTGGAGTCCATTTCTACATCATGGCATCCCTTGGACTTCATTATGCCTCCTCAAAGGCCCAATGACTTGTTGTATTGGAGGTCAAGGGGATGCATTGGATCTTATTCAGGATTGCAGGTAGGTCTTCATTTGGGGCTTGATCTCCCTATACAGTGTCCTATCCCTCTAGAGGGCCACATTGTCACTTGGAGGGTGAGCGTTGAGAGCCATGGGCCTCCACCATAGCAGATATTACTTCATGGATCCCCACCACCAATCATTGATTGCTCGTATTCCACCTTTTGGATGAGGATGATGCTCTTGGTTCACCATGCCCAATTGGCTCCACACTTGCACCATACACTTGGCAGATGTTCCAGGGTCTAGAGGATGTCTCCCGTTGCAGAGGGAGGGCTTACATCACCATCCTAGCCCTTACAAATGATCTACAGGCATTTTCAATCCACTTGGAGACCCATGAGGATGTCCTTGTGCCCCCACACCCACTTGGGAGCACCACAAGTTCTTGCTTGGAAACCAAGGGGCCAACCCCTTGTCCACTATGTTTGGAGTCCATTTCTACATCATGGCACCCCTTGGACTTCATTATGCCTCCTCAAAGGCCCAACGACTCACTTTGCTGATCATTCAACCCTCTTGAGAGGCTTATCTTTACATTATTGAGTTATTTGGTGAACTTGTCACCAAAAGTATTGTTATTATGCACATTATTTTATTTTAGGGGCTAAATTAGGCCAATTTAGCTAAAACGAATTCATTAGAGAGTGTATAAATAGAAGTGAGATGATTCATTTTGATCATCATCACTTGGATTGGGTTATTTGCTCTTGTGAAATTTTTGCTATCCCTTTTTGAGGACGAGTTTGGATGTTATGGATTAATTTTGATGTTTGGATATCTCTCTCTTGTCTTGGAGCTTCATTATTGGCATACTTTGATGATTGGATATACTCTTTTATACATGTAAGTACTATTTTAATGCTTATTCTTGTCATTTACTTTTGTCGCATGAATGTTGTTGGGATTTTCGCTATACAAGTCTGAAATTTACTGCTGCTCTATATGAAATTGTGGGAATTTTTGTTCTTTATAGCGTTGCATCATGTCATGGGCCATGTATGAATGGGTGAATGTTCCTAGAGTTAATTTATGTTAAATACATCTCGATAAGTCATCATTTATTGCAGACCGAAGTGTAAAGTCCTTGCAACAGCGGTTCTCATGCTCTAAATGCCATGCGAAGCTGTTGAAGGCCTCCTTGATTGGGTGAATTCTTCCCAAACCATAAATTCTCCTTGACTCCATCTCTCCCAAAGGACAAGGCATTAATCCATCATTGGTGATTATTTTCAACACTTGTTCTTTTCACCTCCCTCTATTTTAAGGCCTAGCCTACATAGGTCACCTAGGGCATCAATCATCTCACACTCTAGCCATCCAAACACCTTGAAAATTGGTCCACAACTACGTTGGGGTCTTCTCAAGGGGTCCTCCAAATTTGAACACAATCCGACGGTGGAATCCCGAGATATCGCTAGCCCTAACTCGAGGATCATTTCTCTCCCTAGGCTAATTTTGGGTTAGTGTTCTCATTTGGATCATTGCATTCAAATTTCAAAAGAAAATTAGTCCTTTGATCCTTCTTCTATTCTTCTAATTAGGTCAAGCCCCTCTTTGGTTGATCAACTCTATACCCTTGACCTAGTTTGGGTCCACCTGAGTTCTCTGTGGTCTCGCAAGTTTATAACTCAAATTCCACAAGGATTACATATAATCCATGTCTCCATAAGGATCCTTAAGGCTAGGGAGTCCCTTGCCAAGGCATATCCTCCAACCCTAGGCCAAGGTATCCTCATTGCCCTTCTTAGAGAGCCCATTGTTGGTCAAAGTTATCATTGATGTCAATATACCATTGTTGGAGATGGGAAATATTCTTGTGATGCATGAATTACCCTTTCGTGATGTTGCCCTAACCTCATGCAAACCCTAGGAGAAAACCCTAAGCATGAAGATGATGGATATACCAAATTCCCTAAGTACACTTGTATCCCTATCTTGAATGATCTAATGATGAATGAAGAAGCCCTTGCCCTAATGAAACCGTAGCTATATGATGTCCTTGTTCTTGATGAAGAAGCCTCAAAGCTTAAATGCCTTGATTCATGATAATGATGATTGTTGAAGGTCACACTTGGAGCCCTAGATGCCCTAAATGCCTTTGAAGATGCCCTAATTCTAATTGGTCCATTCCATGAATAAAGAAGGAGATTTAATCTAATTGCCCACGATCCCTTAATCCTAATAAATGAAGAACACATGTGAAGGAACCATTATCTTGCAATTCATAAACTTGAAGGCCTAAAACATAAAATACTAAAGGCTGCCATGAACAAAATAATGATGACAGATCACAAATATAATTTTCTTGATGGAAAAATTACCTCATTGAATGATGAAATTGACACCAGCTTGTAGAGGACATTTTCCCCTTTCCAATGAGCTATTACCCGCCTTCTAACTCCTTCTAGATTGAGAGAAATTGAATCTATAAGTTAGAAAAATCATTATTTTTAGTAAGCCGACTTGTGCAGGCTCATGTTCCTTGGCGAAGGGACGTGTCTATTCATTAAAGGGCAAAACCAGTATAAGTTCGATCTCCTCATTCTATCCATCAATTCGGTGAAGAATTCAGAGACAATAGGACAGAAGGAAAAATGAAGCCTGAGGAGGACGTAGAAGATTGAGTTTGGGCAAATTTCTATTGGGTTACCCCTCCTCAAGCTTGGACAACTGCCTGTAGATAGACCTTACCTCAGACCTGAAGTTGGACAGCTGCCTGTGGAGGACCGAAGATCACCCCTGTGGAAGAAGAGATAACTCGAACCTGTTTCATTTGTCTTTCAAGCTCGGACTGGTAGACAAGTACAACTCGGATTATTGAATTTGTGACAGGCAGTGAACACAGTTTTTGGAGGCTAGCTTTAGAGCTCGGGTTAACATCAAACCAGTGAAGGATTAGTGGAGAGTAACATGTCTTAGAGTGCTTTTGGAGGCTCGGATCACTAATTGGAAGGCTCTGAATTACAAGGATCAGTGATCAGATTTGTTGGAGGGCTAAGATTGGGAAGAGAATTACAACTGCCTAACCTTGGACCTGTAGACACAACACATAACCTTTCAATCTCAGAACTGTGGACTATATAACAGTCATAACCTCAACACAAATTAGTGACTGTGATACCTATTTGAAAAAGGGCTCGAACCTCTGCTTGAGGACTATTGTGAAGCCCGAAACTACAACAACTGTGGAGTGTCGGTGCAAAACATTAAAACAGTCCTGTGGAAGAGACATACGAACCCCAGACCTGTGATAAAAGGCTCAGACCTACAAATCATATTTTAGACTTAAGGATGGACTAGTGATCAACATTGTTTGGAGCAGTGAAGTATTCAGAGATCTTGTGAAGAGGCTCAGATTTGTGGTGGAGGCCTTGTTCCAGACACTTAGACTTGTGATAACTCGGACAGTCACATTTGATTAAACTTCGGACCTACAGTCCTGTAGTTTACCTTTGCTGGACAGTCATCACCACAATTCAGTCTTAGTCTTGGACAGTTGCCTGTGGGCAGATTGTAGACCCTAAGAATTGGTTCTTTGAGGACTTGTGAAGAAAAAGGAGCCTGTGAGCATTGGAATTTTGTACTCTTTGGAGCAGTTTGTGATTGAAGATATTTGGATGATGTTTTGAAGTAGTATTGGAAGTCTTTGATGCAATTGAAGGCCCTTGTTGAAGAAATCTTTGAAGACTTGTTAAAGACTTGATCAAACATCATTAGAGCAGCTTGTAGAAGTCCTATTGATCAAGCCTTGATTGAAAAACCTTTAATGTAGACTTGTGTTCAAAGTAGACATTAGAGACTTCCTAGGGTAGCCTAGACATCATTGGAGATCATGATGCAGTGTTGAAGGACTTCATGATGCGATCTTGAAGAGAAGTGTTTGGGTAACACGAAGAGCTGTGGAGACACCTTCATGAGAAGACAAAGTTGTTATTGATGAGCCAAGTGCCTTGGCAATCGTTTGAGGGAAGTGCTGAAGGTGAAGATATTCTCAGTGCTCGTTGCAGAAGATATTGAGAGCCGTTAAGAACTATTGATCTTATCTTGAAGAATTGAAGCATAGGGTTGGAGCCCTAGAGGATAGGAGTCCTCAAGAAGACCGGGTTGGAGCCTGTACCAGTGAAAGTGTTGGAGCCCTAGAGTTTGGTGCTTCATAGAGATAAGGTTGGTGCCTTAGAAGATAGGGTTGTAGCTCTAGAGGTTGGGGCCTCATAAAGTCCAAGTCGGTGCTTGGAAAAATATAGGTTGGAGCCTGGTGGATTGGAGATTGGTGTCTTCATCTAGGGTTGGAGCCCTAATCTATTATTGTACTTGATTCATTGTAAAGAGGATTGGAGTCCTCGTCATGTCTGATTAATAAATGATTATACTATCTTTGTTCATTTTGTGTTCTCATTATAAGTGATCTTAACTGGTAAAAATAACAATTGAAAAGAAACACTGATTCACCCCCCCTCTTAGTGTTTCCAACACCCATCACCTTGCCTCTCAAGAAAGTAAGCTATTTAATCGAGTCTCTCTTGTGAATAGGCTTTAGGAATCACTCCTTATTCGATCATTGATCCATTCATCATTGTGATTCCTCTTATACTAGGTCTCCTCACATCGGTGAAAGTCCGTAAAGAGTAGGGAGCCTTAGCTGAGGTGACATTGGGCTATCGCTCCATTGTTTCTCTTTGACCTATTAGTTGCTCTATAGGATCCCCTCCTAGGACGCCTGCTAGTTTGAGCGGTAACATTTTGACCGTAGAAATTTCTTGTTTCGCACCCCTGCCTTTTCGTCACCTTATTTCTCATAATAGTTAAATGCCCTTTCCCATATCCTTACATTCAACAAATTGGAAAATAAATTTTTGCTGAAAACACAAATTCTGGAAAATTTACAGAATGCTAGAAAATGCAGAAATAAAAATCAACAAGCATAAAACAGCCATTCAACACATTTAACACTGATATTTTTGGTCAACATGACCCCGGAAAAACCCCCTACAACTCTTGGAGAAAACCAGTTCGAAAGCTTCTCTTTTATTTTTCTGAATATTGCTTTTTACAGTGAAACAGGAAAAACTCAGAAAAAATTCCAGCAACCAATTTACAGACTTATCTCGATTTCCGTGCTTGCACACCGCCTCGGAAATTGTGCCAAATCAGCAACAACAAAAAACATAAAATTTACAGCACCTTAGGACAACATTAAATGTTGTACGGCCACCTCGGGAAGCGTGCCGAAACAGCCATACTTTGTTGTACGAACTGTACAGATTTTGTACAACAACCTCTCTCGAAATCCATGCCAAAAAACAGAGTTGTAGATGATGTCCTCTTCCTCAGTTTTTGTGCCGAAAATGACAACCACCCTCTTCCTTGAAAAACGTGCCTGATTTTTGTGCCTTGGAGTGCGTGCTTGCTGCTGTACCATCTTCCTCGATTTTTGTGCCTCCTCACTTGGAAACACTGCCTCTCCTTTGTTGTACGAATTTTCTGCCTCGGTATGTGTGCCAATAAATGCTGTTGTACCTTTGCTGAAATCTCTTCACTGCTGCCCTCCTTCTTCTCACTGCTCAGAAAAATCTCCAGCTCTCCTTCTCTCCTTCTCCCAATCTGCTCATGAAAGAATGAATGACCTTTTCCTCCTTTCCCTCCTTTAATCTAACCCTAAGTGACTTTTGGGGAATCCCTAAATCCAATGCCTGAAATAGATTGAGATCTAGGGCTGAGATTAAATGCTCATTTAAATCTCACTTTCTATTTTTTAATTCACCCCACTTTAATAAAGACCCACTTAGTCATTTATTTCCAAAGTCACTTTTCCTTTCTAATTTTACATTGTCTTTATTAAAGTCACTTTAAAATTAGACTTTAGTAACTTTATCACTTAAAGTCACTTTTAAATTAGATTTGACTTTATAACTTTATAAAGTCACTTTAGTAACTTTATCACTTAAAGTCACTTTAAATTAGATTTGACTTTATAAAAATTATAAAGTCACTTTAGGAGAAAAATTAAATTCTTTTGGACACTTTTCCCTAGGCCAAAGATCAAAGCCTTAGGGAACCACCTGTCTTCTGGTAACCAAATTTCAACACTCCCTCTTACCGAGGAAGGTGTTCCTCACCACACCCATCTTGTCTCTAAAGTAGACATGCTTGCCCCATGGTAAGGCTTTGGTAAGAATATCTGCAACCTGCTCATCAATGGGAATATACTCAAGCTTCACAGCTCCCTTTTGAACGTAGTCTCTGATGAAATGATATTTGATCCCGATATGCTTTGACCTGTCATGAAATACTGGATTCTCCGTGAGTTTAATGCAACTCTGATTATCACAGTAAATCAGTGAAGGTCTCAACGGCTGACCAAATAAGCCAAACAACATCTTGTGAAGCCAGATGGCCTCACAACTAGCTAGACTGGCTGCCATATACTCTGCTTCCGCTGAACTCAATGCTACTGACTGCTGCTTTCGGCTGAACCATGACACAACTGCCGAACCCAACCTAAAACAACACCCTGAAGTGCTCTTCCTATCAGAAGCACAACCTGCCCAATCAGAATCAGTGTAACCTGCCAATCTCACTCCATCCCCCTGCCTGTAGTCCATACCATAATCCACTGTCCCCTGCAAGTACCGCAAAATGTGTTTTGCAGCCACCCAGTGAACCTTCCTAGGCTCACACATAAACTGACTCATCGTGTTGACTGCAAAACAAATATCTGGTCTAGTGTTGACCAAATACATCAAGGAACCAATCGGCTGTCTGTACAATGTGGGATCCACCAACTCGGAATCCGAAGCATGAAGCTTCTTCCAGTTGGTGATCATCGGTGTCGACATGGGTCTACAATCCTCCATGTGGAATCTGCCAAGGATGTCCACAATATACTTCCCCTGCCCCAGGAAGAAATGCCCCTCCTTCTGCCACACCTCCAAACCCAAAAAGTAATGCATCAAGCCGATGTCCTTCATCTCAAACTCCGCCGCAAGATCTCTCTTGCAGTGCTCTATGAGTCTCTCTGCACCTGTAATGACTAAGTCATCCACATACATCACCAGAATGAGAGGCTCCTCACCTATCACAATATAGTAAAGGTTTGGATCTGCCTCACTCTTTATGAAACCCATCCCCTGCAAGTATGCATCTATCCTAGAGTACCAAGCTCTGGGAGCTTGCTTCAGGCCATAAAGGGCCTTCTTCAGTCTGCACACATGGGACTCCTTCCCATGCACCTCAAAGCCCTGTGGCTGCTCAATGTACACCTCCTCCTGTATGAAGCCATTGAGAAATGCGGTCTTCACATCCATCTCGTGGATCTTCCAACCCATCTCTGCTGCTATCGATATAATGGAGCAGATCGAAGTATATCGAGCCACGGGAGCGAAGGTCTCCTCATAATCAACTCCCTCTACCTGGGAGAACCCTCTAGCCACAAACCTCGCTTTGAATTTCTCAATGCCGCCATCTGCAGCATGCTTTACCTTGTAAAGCCATCTGGAAGTAACCACGGATTTGCCCTCAGGCCTCGGCACCACCTCCCAAACATCATTCTTCATGATAGAAGAATACTCCTCCCGCATGGCCTCTCTCCAGACCTGCTGGCTAGCTGCCTCCTCATAGCTAGAAGGCTCAGAGTCAAGGATGCTGGTAGCCATTGCCATATAGCTACAAAACCTCTCAGGTGGTCTGCTCTCTCTGACCGGCCTCTTAGGCTCAGCAATAGATGTGGCATCTCTCAGGGTGTCCCGAAGCCACTTGGGCTTCCTCTTCCCTGAGCATACTTCTCCCATTGGAGAATGAAACTCCTCCTCATCATCATCATCAGGAGCCTGAACTCCTGACTGTCTGTCTGCTGTCCTCCTGCCTGCACCTGAACCTGTAGAAGCTGAGGTACCGTGTGAACTGTCCATCATTGGACTCCCTAGTGAACTGCTCTGCGGACTGCTTTACATGCTGCCCGAAGCACCACCCCTCTGATTCTGCGAGCCACTGCTCACTGACGGACCTGACATCCTCATAGATGTACCTCCTGATCCCTGCCCACTAGATCCCTGTGACTGACTCAGCTGCTGCTGAGGGTCTAGCTGATCCAGATACTCTAACTCCCGTGACCTCCTAAAGGCCCTGTCCTCCTCGAACTTCACATCCCGCCTGACAACAACTTTCCTCTGGTGTGAATACACTCAGGCCTTTGAGGTCTTCATCAGAGTCTACAAAGATACCCTTCTCTCATGCAATGGTTTGGTCCTCTTTCTCCTTTGGGTATGTAGAGTATGTGATACACCCAAAGATACGAAGATGACCAATATCAGTTTTCCTAAAAGTTTCCTCCTAGTCATGTGCCCTGCAAGGCACGATGCGCACTCGTTCGCAAATAAATGTTGCTGCGTGCCTCCGCCCACAAAAACAATGGCAACCCCCGATCATGCAACATGGCTTTGGCAGCCCCTCCGATGGATCTGTTCTTTCTCTCCGCAACCCCGTTTTGATGGGGATTGTAAGGAGCTGTGAACTCCCTCCTAATGCCTGCCTTCGCACAATAGTCAACAAACTCTCCAAGGGTGTACTCTACTCCATTGTCCAACCTCAGGGACTTGATCTTTCGACCTGTCTGAGTCTCCACAAGAGCTCTAAACTCCTGAAACCGCTTGAAGACCTCACTCTTGGTCTTTAGGAAATAAATCCAGGTCCTCCTAGAGTGATCATCAATGAATAATACATAATACTCATATCCACTCAAGGAAACATGAGACATCCGACCGTCACATCGGAATGAATCAAATCAAGTATCCCAATCGCTCTGCTGTCACTGCTGGGAAAAGGGGATTTGGCAAACTTGCCCATCGCACATCCTCTGCAAGTATCAAAGTGATCAGTACTAAAATCTGGCATACCTGTAGTGATCTCCCACAAAGTCCTCAAGGCTCCATGATACATATGCCCCATCCTGCGATGCCAAATCTCACACAGCTCAGAATTGCTAGCTTTGCTATCAGTACTACTGCTCAATGCCAAAAGGGGCCGAAATGCAAACTTGTACACCTTTGCATGGCGTACACCTATCACTCTAGCTGAATCAGTTGGAGCGCCCTTGGGATACATCAGCACCTGTCCACCCCTGAACAGTATCTCATATCCTTTGTCCTCCAAAGATGAGACGGATATGAGGTTCTTCCTCATCCCTGGCACATAAAGAACATCTGACACCTTCAAGGGAGGTTTGGGTTCCCTATGAAATGTCAGTGTTCCCACACCGACTGCTCTAACAACTCTGTCATCACTGAGTACTACCTCTATATCAGTGCCACTCTCTGAAAGCTCTGAGAAGTACTCACGGACTCCTGTCATATGACGTGAAGCCCCACTGTCCACATACCAGATACCCGAAGATGCTCCGCTAATCGAGGGAAAAGCATGCTCCCTCGGAACCTCTGTGGCAGGTGATCCTGCACTAGAGGACTCACACGCAATGAACCCAAACTCCCAGTCAAAGCGATCTGCAAAGTCCTCAACCTCTGTTGACGCTGCCATGCTCTGGTTCTTCCCCTTCTTCTTCTTCTCCGGACACACAACTGCATAGTGTCCCATCTTCCGACAATTCCAACACTTCACCTTGGAATAGTCCTTCTGTGTGTTACCCTGTTAACCTTTACCTTTGCCTTTGCCCCCACCATTACTTGTGGAAGCCTGCTTCTTCCCTTTGCCTTTCTTGCCTCCTGCCAACAATGCTACATCCTCATCCTGCTCAACTGGCTTGGCTGCCCCAAGCTGACCTTTCCTGATCTCTGTCTGAATGCAATCATCCCAAAACCTCTCCCATGTGGGAAGGGTCTCACGTGCACAAACCCCATCAGCAAAGTTCATCCATGGGGGAGGCCATTCACTGCAATCCGCACCAACTCAGTGGGTGGAATGGCCTCTCCAATCGCTGCCAACTCATCTCTCACATTAGTAATCTTTGTGAGATATCTAGCTGCACTATCATTGCCCATCTTAATGGTCTTCATCTTCTCCTTCAGGACCATTTTCCGGTTCTCATTGGTACTCTGGTAGAGATTGGACAATGCTGTCCACATCTCATGAGCATTTCTCTTTCCTCTCACATGAAGAATGCAATGGTCTTTGATTCCGTCTAGAATCAGTCTCTTACCCTTGTTGTTCTTTTTATTATATGCTGCCAACTGAACAGCATCAGTAGGCACATTAACAGGCTGTTGTTGGGTATGAACCATGATATCCCAGACTTCTGCCTCCTCAAAGATACTCTGCATTCTCTCCTTCCAAACGCTGTAATTGGTATGCCCATCCAACCTATCCTCCACCCTCAATCCCAATGACATCCTGCTGTCCTAAAACTGAAAAATAGCACTGCTGTAGTAAAGATAAAAATTCTGTTTGTGAAAAATCAGCTTGTTGGAATTTTCTGAGTGAAAAATCAGCAGGCTGTATTTTTCTCCTTGCTGTCCCAAACTGCACTTTCAGCACTCAAGCTCTGATACCATGTAGAAATTTCTTGTTTCCCACCCCGGTTTTAGTTTCACCTTATTTCTCCAAAATAGTTAAATGCCCTTTCCCATATCCATACATTCAACAACTGGAAAATAAATTTTGCTGAAAACACAAATTCTGGAAATATAACAGAATGCTGGAAAATGCAGAAATAAATATCAGCACATACAAACAGCCATTCAACACATTTAAACACAGTGATTTTTGGTCAAGGTGACCCTGGAAAAACCCCCTACAACTCTTGGGGAAAACCAGTTTGGAAGCTTCTCTTTTATTTCTGAAAAATGATTTTACAGTGAGCAGTAATACACATAAATTTACAGCAAACACAAAAATCACTTATCTCGACTTTCGTGCCACCCACCACCTTGAAAACCGTGCCAAACAACTAGCAGAAATTTTTCAGAGAAATTACAGCATTAAATGCTGCCTTTACTGCCTCGAAAATCGTGCCAGGAATGACCGTACGGAATCCATACAGTCAGGACAACAGTCTCTTTTCTCGATTTTCGTGCCCAGCAAATCTGTCTAGAAAACCGTGCTCCTTGCTGTTGCTCTAGCTCCTCGAAAACAGTGCTGCCCCTCTCTCGAAAACCGTGCAAATTGTTGTACGGACTTTCTGCCTTGGTTAATGTGCCAATGAAACTCTGCTGTACGGATTTTCAGCCTTGGGAAGTGTGCCCTCTTGCTGTACGGACTTGCTGTGCTGCCTTTGCTGCTCTCCCTCTGCTTAGAAATTACTCTTCAGCTCCCTCTCCTCCTCTCTCAATCTACTCATGAAAGAATGAATGACCTTTTCCCTCCTTTTCCTCCTTTAACCTAACCCTAGGAATTTTGGGGAATCCCTAAATCCAATGGCTGAAATAGATTGAGATCTAGGGCTGAGATTAAATGCTCATTTAAATCTCACTTTCTATTTTTTAATTCACCCCACTTTAATAAAGACCCACTTAGTCATTTATTTCCAAAGTCACTTTTTCCTTTCTAATTTTACATCGACTTTATTAAAGTCACTTTAAAATTAGACTTTAGTAACTTTATCACTTAAAGTCACTTTTAAATTAGATTTGACTATATAAAAATTATAAAGTCACTTTAGGAGAAAAATTAAATTCTTTTGGACACTTTTCCCTAGGCCAAAGATCAAAGCCTTAGGGAACCACCTGTTCTCCGGTACCAAATTTCAACACTCCCAACAAGGCAACTCCTGAAAATCTCCTTCCACCTCAAGCTCCGGTAATGAAGGTGGGCTAAAAATCTGAACTTGGCAAGCATCATAGCGATTATGTACCAGTGATTATCATGCAGAAAAACAGATTACCGAAGCAATCTACGTGATGACAGATTTTCAAGAACAGTTGAGACTCCCTGAGATCCCACGATAGGGTGTTGACCCTGGTCCTACGGGGAGGGGTGGAGGTGTTGCCCACCGTTTATCCTCCAATACCTGGAGTCATGGGAGCACTGTGCGAGTCACGCTCCCCTAGACGTGTGATGATGACTGCCGGATGCCTACAAGCATGTCAGGTCGACGTAATTGACACTGACATCCTTAAGGTCTATGAATTGATCAGTAAAACTGATGCCATGGCATATTCCTGTAGAGGACGGATAGGATGGGAGTGGAAGAGATTAGGAAGGATAGGATGATTTTAGAATAGTTTGGCGATGCAGTTGAGATGGGAAGTAACAATTAAATTACAAATACATACTTATTCAAACAGAAATTCAAATCTTAAAATTACAAGCATCCTACAATCACCCCAATCCCATATTAAAAAAAAAAAGAAAAAAGAAAAAGAAAAAGAAAATATTGATATGAGTATATGAAACCCTGAACTTCGGGATGAATTTTTTTGAAGGGAGGAAGTATGTAACAACCCGTTCCCGAATCATACACGATGATATTAGTGTGTGTACGGTATAGGCATTTGATAGCTACACCCGCCTATCTCGCACACATCGCACTAGTACACCTAACTACTAATACCAAGATTACCTGAGTAACGAGTTAGAGATTAATATTATGATTCCAGATTAATATTCATATTAATTAAGTATATATTATATGAAAAGGACTAATAAAAAAAATAGAAAATAAACTTAATTTAATTAAAATATATATACATAGTTAAGTTAAATATTCCAACATAAGCCTTAATCATAAAGGTACTCTAAAGTCAAGCCGTATACTCCTAAACAGATTGGATAACCATAAAGATCACACCTCCTCTTTAATAACAATCACATCTCCTTAAATGACATTCATACCTTCCTTTAAGAAGACCTTATCTTGATGGAGGAGAGGCGGTGGGGTAGGATGTATGGCGGTGGAGAAATTTATATAAGGAAGTTGATTCGAAGGAGGGAGGGGTCTTTGAACTTAGGCTGATTACGAAGTGAGATTATGATAAGAAAGGATTTGTGCTGAGAGGGAGTCTCTGTTTTTCTTGGAAATCTGGGCACGGAGGCAAAGGAGACATCCTCTGGGTCTGGGATTGTTCCTGGATTGGCTGGGAGGATTTGATTGTTTCGGTGAACTGTTCAACTGTCCACAGCATCACAGGAGGAGAACCACCATTAAAATCATCAGCTATACTCCAGGTATTTTCCCATGTTTCGATTAGTTCCTTATGAAAAATTGAAATTTCATTACTGATCTGCATCAAATTGTATTACTGCTGACCTATATTTATATATGTTTAGATTCACTCGTGTTGAAAGGATGTCTTAGAATGTATTCATTAAAAGGATGTTAACTGTAGCAGTGATTACCCTGTTGGTCGATTTAGCTAAGTCTCTCTACGGCAAAACTCTAAATTTAAGTGTAAAATATTAGGAAAATTGAAAATAGGGTCTCTACATCAATGTTGCTTTTGTTAGACTCTTGTATTTCACAGTATCACCAGGTGACTGATTATTGATTAGATTTGTCATTACTGAAAATAATATTCCATGGCTATCATTTATTTTTAGGAAAGATGGGAAATCCTGACTGTCATGAGCTTCAAAAGAATTTATGGGCCTTTCAGTTCAGTGGAAAGGGAAAATTTTGCTGGTAAGATGGCAAAGGAACATAAAGCAGCAGTACCAAAACTATCATTTAAGGCAAAGATAAAGAGAAACAAAGCAAGAAAGAAATAGAGAGCTTCATTTTGTTTTAAAGGATTTGATTGGCTGCTAGTCTAAATGCTCCTATGGAAAAGTTTTTTATATGGTTCAAATTATGATTATTAACATATATCCTAAAGTTTTAATCCATAACATATATACCCCCATACTTTCATTTCATTCATTTCCCTTTATGTACATTTCCTTCCCCGTTAATATATTTCCATACATTTCATTATAATCCCACACATTCAAAACCATTTTTCCCATAGGCCACATAAACCTTTGATTGTCATCTCCTACAAACCTTTCGAAAGGCTATATGCTATAAAGTGGGTTACACTCCCTTTCAATTTCATTTTTCCGCTCGAACCTTACCTTTTCCGCCTTTTTTTGCTTTAGCTTTCCACTTTACCTTTCATCATTATATCATTGTTTTTTACTCACCTCCACTTCCTTATTCCTCGATTGCGATTAAGTGGGGCCATCCCTCCACGTCACCCTTTCTTCCCCTCCCTTTTGTTAGGTCCCTGTAATTTGTTAGATTGGTGAGAACAAATGAACATGGGTAACATCAAACCAATCTTTGGAGTCCTAGGACCTAGCCTTCCTGGACTTAGAGAGGGCTCTCTCTATGCTTATGTAAAAGATTCAACTTGTTTGATTTTAGAGTTTGATTTTAGGTTAGTTATAGTGATTATGGTTTGCTTTTTTGTTTGTTTGTTTGGATAAGTTGTCAAGAAGAATAGGTAGAGTAAGAGAAGATCAATCCATTGGGCTATGGAGTCTGCAAAGATTTTGAAGAGTGCAAAAATAGTTCACGGGTGTTTCATAGGGCAAGTAAACATGGCCAAATGGATCTAAGGAGGTTTTGAGTGAGTGAAATGAACATGGAGAAGTGAAATATAGTAGTTAAGGGGCAATCAAGGATCCTTTAACAAACTAATAACAAGGAAAAGCTTTCAGCATGATTAGCATAGTAAAAACTTGAAGAGCAATGAAGGATTTTTCAACCAAACAATACTAAGCAGACATTAGAGCAACAAATGAGTAAACCTAGAGAGCAGTTAAGTATTCTCTAAAACTTACTTGCAAACAATTAGATTTTTAACATAACATCTCAGTAAAGCTAAAGAGCACTGAAGAATTCATTAGTTAAACTTTAAGGAAGAAAACACAAAGATCAAAGGATGCGGACAAAGCAGAGTGCTAAAAAGACATATCCTACTCTAAGATTTCTATACCATGATCAAAGAAACATAATGAGAACTGAAGAAAACATGTACAAAAGGTGGAATACATCACCATTCAACAAAGCTTTATGAATCCTAAGAATGAACTCAATCCACAGCGGCTCAATCCAAAGCCATCACAAGACACCAAAGCCAATTTCACAAATAAACTTAAAAATCTATATCATATTATGCTCAGCAAACAACCAACAATTACAATGAGGCCTCAAGGCTCTATTTAACTAGCAAATGAGGAGGTGGAAACCCTAAGAGGCTTCTAGAAACCATAAATACACCATAAATGTCATTTATGTCCAAAGAGGCCATGCAAGGCCCAAGGCACATAATAACTATTGCAATAAATGAAAGATAACTTAAACATAACTCCTTAAGCAGATTTGGAGTGATTTTCCCATAAAAAGCTCGAAAATATCCTTCAGTGTGTTTTGTTGACTTTTTGCAAGGGGGTAGCTTCAGAGGTCTGAAGGTGCAGCGCCTGCACAGGAAAAATGAGTCATTTTGCAGCCAAGTTTTGAAGGCCTTCCTGATGTCGGAATTGGCTCCGTGATGGCTCGTTGGAAAGCCTGTTGAGTCTACTTTCCAGAATTGCCCTTGGTTTTCTAATTGGGATCCATTAACTTGTTCAAAAAGCGAATCTCCCAAGGCTGCTGAAGGCGCAACGCCAGCCTTGAAAACATGGTAGAAAGGTGAAAATTGGCATGTTTTGGGGCCTTTTGAGGGACCAAAAATGCTCCAAATGCTTTGAAACTTGGTGTGCATGATGTCTTTGGGCTGATGAATCCAAAAATTTAAACTTTACCTCCATTGGATGCCTGTAGGAAAAGTGTAGCGCGAAGGGTGCTGTGCTTTCGGCGCTTAATATCAGTAAAAAACCAAAAATGTCAAATACTTGCCAAAATTTGCAATTATCTTCCTCATGGGGTTTGGGAGAACTGTAGGGAAGCTTCAACTAGGATTCCAAGGTTTGCTTGGTCTTTTGCGTCTTTGAGTGCTTGAATTTCGGCAAGGGCTCCTTTGAGCTTGGCCCTTGCAAATTTGTTCCTCAAGGCATAGTGCTTGGCCATCTTTTTCTGTAGGCCAAGGTCCCTTTGTGTCTTTTTCATCCTTGTAATACTTAATGATATACTTTGCCATGCCAAGCTTTCTTTGTAGATGTAGAAGGCATGGCCCCTTGCCTTTTAGAGGCAGCAAACACATGCCTTTCTCCTCTTTGGTATGTCAAAGGAAGAGGTTCAACTCTGCTCATTTTAGTGCCATATGTTTTGTTTCCATCATTGTTGTCATCTGTGTTTGGCTCACTGATATCTTGGCTCACTTCTTCATTTGTATCCTTCATGATGACATCACTGCCCTTTCTTTGGATGTTTTCCTCATGGCTGTCTTCATGATCATTATGAACTTCACTATCATTTGTTTCACTTATGTCAGCTTCTTCATTACCTTCACTGCTGGTTACCTCATTATCTCCAATATCAGCCTCACTGTTCTTTTCTTCACTGATTTCTGCACTATCATCATTACCACTGTCAGGAGCCTCATCAAACTCTATTTCATTGTCTTCCGTGTCCATGTTTTCTGCACTATTCTTTATACTGCCTTTATCTTGTTTATCATTACTGCTAGGAGTCTCATGGCTGTGATCTTTACTGCTATTATGAAACTCTTCATTTTCTTCACTGTTATCATCAATTTCACTAACTTTTTGGTCTTTGGTGTCACTGCTGTCCTTAGCATCATTACCACTGTGAGGTTCATTGTCTTTACTGTTCTCATGGCCATTATGACTGCTGTCATGATTATCATTGCCATCTACCTCCATGTCTTCTGTTTCATTGCTGACCTTTGCCTCTTCACTTTCCTCATTACTACTTGTCTCATCATTATTGCTTGATTGATCATCACCTTCTCCTTCATGGTCACTTGCTTGTTCACTGCTACTTCCCTCTTGATCTGATGCATTGGGAGAGGGTGAGGAAGGAAGGTTCTCTTGAGGTGAGGATACATGTGTAGATGATGAAGCATGATCAGTAGGAGATAATGGGGGAGTAGGGGGAGGAGGATGAGATGATGAGGGAAAATTTTGTTGAGGATGGGGCTGTAGGTTTGTGAACATTTCATGAGCCATGAACACCTCCCATGGTATGCCTTTTTGATCCAACTGATGTAGCACAACCATCTTGATTAAAGAGAGATGAAACAAACTTTGTATTTGCTGGGAATAGTTCCTCTTTTGTACAATAGAAGACATCTTGTCAATACTCCTATAGAGGTAGCAGGGTAAATGAAGCATCTTAACCCTAGTAAAGTGCATGAGTAATATGATATGATAGGAGTAAAGCCTAAAGTACCTTCCCTCACATGTAAAATATTTCATGATGACCCTCATCAAGGGTGCATACCTCTCCAGCAAATGTGAAAAAGGGAAGATAGATTTGCAGTCTTCTTTGTATCTAGGTTTAAGAAATGGTTCATAGCAGCTTATGTCTAAATTGGCTCTTTTGAACCATTTTTCACCAACATTGGGTATGCCTGTAGCATGGGGCTGTGGGTTTGTGAAAACTTCATGAGAAATGAACACCTCCCATGGTATGCCTTTTTGCTCCAACTGATGTAGCACAACCATCTTGATTGAGGATGGGGATTTGGGTTTGTGAACACTTCATGAGCAATGAACACCTCCCATGGTATGCCTTTTTGCTCCAACTGATGCAGCACAACCATCTTGATTAAAGAGTGATGAAACAAACTTTGCATTTGCTAGGAAAGGTTCCTCTTTTGTATAACAGAAAACATCTTGTCAATACTCCTATAGAGGTAGTAGGGTAAATGAAGCATCTTAACCCTAGTAAAGTGCATGAGTAATCTGATATGATAGGAGTAAAGTCTAGAGTACCTTCCCTCACATGTAAAATATTTCATGATGACCCTCATCAAGGGTGCATACCTCTCTAGCAAATGTGAAAAAGGGAAGATAGATTTGCAGTCTTCTTTGTATCTAGGTTTAAGAAATGGCTCATAGCAGCTCATGTCTAAATTGGCTCTTTTGAACCATTTTTCACCAACATTGGGTATGCTTGTAGCGTGGGGCTGTGGGTTTGTGAACACTTCATGAGCAATGAACACCTCCCATGGTATGCCTTTTTGCTCCAACTAATGTAGCACAACCATCTTGATTGAGGATGGGGTTGTGGGTTTGTGAACACTTAATGAGGAATGAAAACCTCCCATGGTATGCCCTTTTGCTCCAACTGATGTAGCACAACCATCTTGATTAAAGAGTGATGAAACAAACTTTGCATTTGCTAGGAATAGTTCCTCTTTTGTATAACATAAGACATCTTGTCAATACTCCTATAGAGGTAGTAGGGTAAGTGAAGCATCTTAACCCTAGTAAAGTGCATGAGTAATTTGATATGATAGGAGTAAAGTCTAGAGTACCTTCCCTCACATGTAAATATTTCATGATGACCCTCATCAAGGGTGCATACCTCTCCAACAAATTTGAAAAAGGGAAGATAGATTTGCAGTCTTTTTTGTATCTAGGTTTAAGAAATGGCTCATAGCATCTTATGTCTAAATTGGCTCTTTTGAACCATTTTTCACCAACATTGGGTATGCCTGTAGCATGGGCAATGGCATCTGAGGAGAGTTCAAAGGTCACCCCTGCAAAGTTTGATTGTTTGTCATGTAGGTTAAGGATGAATAGCCTTGTGAGCTCTAGGTGAATTTGTACCTGTTGTACTCTTTTACAAAAGTGAAAACATCGCACATTTTGGAAACATGTGATAATCATAGGAGAAGCATTAAGCTCCATTGTGCTTTGGGGTTCAAACCTATTAACCTTCCCACTTCTGTGTTTCTGCCTCCTAGGCACTTGGCCTTCTTCACCACTACCATTTCCTCTTTCTCTTGACATTTTGTTTACTGCTGTTTTGAAACAAACCCTAGCTCTGCTTGTGACGCTAATATGAGAAGTGATGGAATGATGGTAAGAAGGCAACTTTTGCGAGTGAGAGGGATGAATGAAGGTGTAAGTGTATGACTGTGAGGGAGAGCTAGAACTCAAGGACAAACATCCATTACTTGTTATAATTCTGCTCTGACAGTAACTTGCACTGATGTTAATTTTGAAACGGAGGGGGCAATGTAAGGTCACTTTGTTTTTAGTCTATGGAGCGAAGCCTTTAAGCTTTGATGGAGGACCAACTTCAAACCACTGCAACCACACGATTATATCCCCGTTTGACTGATATCTCCTTGTTTGCAGGTGATGGAGGTTTAAACAGGGTTTTTAGCATGAAGATTAGGGTTTTACCTTAGGTTTTGTTCAATTTATCTTAACATCAAACCATCAAAATTCACTGGAGGGAAAAGGTATGACATCCATTTACCAATTAGCAATTATTTGAAGACCCTTGATAGCAGCTTGGAGGTGTTTTTGATGTTTTTGGGCGTTTGCAGGTGCAGGAGGAGCTTCAAGCTGAAAGCGCAGCGCTTGCACGTGTATTCGGGCCTGTCGGGTCTGCCGAACGCGCAGTGCCTGCAAGCGTGTCGGGCTATGAACGCGCAACACCTGCATGCCTCTGTCGGGCTTCGTTGCCGAAAGCGCAGCGCCGGAACGCTTCTGCACGGGCCTGTCGGGTTGTGAACGCGCAGAGCCTGCACGCCTCTGTCGAGCTTCCTTGTCGAAAGCGCAGCGTCGGAACGCCTCTGCACTGGCCTGTCAGGCTGTGAACGCACAGCGCCAGAACGCCTCTGCACAAGCCTGTCAAGCTTCCTGGGCGAACGCGCAACGTGCCTCTGAACGCGTAGCGTAGTGCAAATTTGCACAGAAATTCCTTTGAATGCGCAGCGCCTGACCCTGAATGCGCAACGCTGGCCTGAACGCACAACGTCGAGTGGACTTGCCCAGTTTTGACTAAAAACTCAATTTCTCCTTCTTAGGGCTTCTAATTCTTCTGCAAGGAAACAATGAGTCAAAGAAAACTCAAAATAACCTTTTATATGTTTGGGATTCAAATTAAATCATTTGTGAACCCATCTCCTAATGTTTTGAGTCCTTTAACTTTTCACTAATTCCTTTGACACTCTGCTGTGTAGGAGACTTAAAAACCTCTGAGTGATTTTTCTTTTTTGCTCCTTGAGAATTTATATGCTCATTTGATGTCTTCTTTAGAGGATTGGACACAGTGGTGTTTGCACAATTTTATGTGTTTTCTTTCACAATTTTTTACTAATCACCTTTCAGAGTTTGTATGCAGGCTTGCTAAACATGGTGAATTTTGACCTTTTTAATTCTGAGGCTTGATACATCTGTTTCTGACACCTTTGAGACAATCACTCTTTTGTCACTACTATGGGTTTTAAACAATGCCTTTCACCTCCCTAGGCCACTTCTGATTTCCAGGTGCCTAAATTTATAATTTAACACTTGTCTATTGATACTCTTTGCTTCTTGGTTCTTTGAAACAGTGAGGAAAATCACTTTGGAAAAATCTGGGAGGTCACTCACAACAGTGTCTTCAAAACTTCTTTCTGCTATCATCATGGAGGCCTAACATCTTCATTTTACCTCTTTTGGCTATCTTTCCAAAACCCTAGGTTTCTGGGCTGCTTGAGAACAAATATCAGTGTTGTCTTCTAAGTTCTCTATAGCCCCTTCAAGTTCATTCTTTTCTGTCCAATTCACCTCACCTTTTTCCCAATTTTATCTGTAATGTCTAAAAAAATTCTTTTTAGGTTTGGTTTCTTGGTGTGCGTCCTTCATGTGATTTGCTGCATTGGAATTTGCTTGGCACACTGCTGGCCCATTAAGCCCAAAACCCTAGTTCTCTTCAAGCACTAGTGCTTTCCTGTATTCTTGCCATGAGTTGTCTTGATTTAGGATCTGACCTCCTACGTCATCAAATTTCTGCTGATGGATCTCTTAACACTCCTGCAAAAGTGTCAAAATCTTAGCATTCACAAAACTTGAATTTTGACAAGGTAGTCTTCTTTGGAGACTTTCAGATCTTCTTTGAATAACCATGTCTCAATATTCCAATACATTTGAGTCAGCCTTTTGCATAAGAGAAATAATATTTGGAACACCAATGATGACCTTACAACCTATGAAACCCTAATGACTTAATAGGAGGATCCTTTGACTTGATCTTTGACTAAAACCTAGTTTAGGATCTTTAAGTGTAAAAAGCAGAGTTTTTGACAAATTGATATATTGGAGATCCAAAATCCAATGTACTTAATTTATCTAACGAGCCTACAGAGATGGTTTTGAGACCATCAACCCTTGACGAACCTGGTGAACATGGAAAGGAAGGGCTGTTTGGTAACCCTAGATGGGAAGTGGAGTGATGGGCAAAAGCTAATAGGGTACTGAGGTTATAGGTTGAAAAATAGGATATAGATGAGTGGCACAAGCCCATGAAGGGTTTTTTAGGAGTGGTATGTTAACCATGGAATGGAAAAATAGTAGAATAGTGCAAAATTTTGGTATAAGGATAATGAAGGCAGTGAGATTTCTAAAATTCACAATATTCAGGAATCTTGTTTTTGGAAATCTAGAACTGATATTTAGTCATCTACAGATAGTAAAAATTACTGATGACTAACACCTCCATCTCAGATCACATATTATAACCTTTCACATCGCAACTAAAACTTAAAACCTGCAATTGCCGATTTGCGATATATCGCATCACATTTGTTTAAACTTACCTTTGGAGTCCCCGCAATCTATTTTCTTTAACTTGTGATGCGACGGTTGGTCCCACCACATTAGCTCCGCACCCCACTTCAACAGCTGTTTCCAATACATATGACATATCATAACCCCACCGATTGCAGTGGGCTCCATTTCCCCCTGACACAATTTCCTCCAATCAGCGCAAATTGCACTTCGCGGATTTAAGAGTTTACCTCCGTGCATATAAACTAAAACTTAAAGTTTGGGATTTGCGATTCAGTCTGGTCCCACCTCTCCTCCACGCCACCCCTTCCTCCCTGCGCTTCGCACATTGCACATTTTAGAGTTTACCTCTACTGCTTCACTGTAAAGATTTGCGATGGTGATGCGGTTTTGGCCCCACCATAATACTCTTGTCACCGCGAATACGCCATTCCTTCGCTATCGTTCCCATTCCATTACTCCACGTCATCATCCTCCCGCCACATCACCTCCCACTTCGCATCGCATCGCTGATTCCTTTCGTTATATCGTAAATTGGAAAACTTGCAAAATGTGATGCTGTCACGGATGCGATGCATCTCCAATATAAAATCCACATATTTTCAAGTCCGGGTAAATGGGTCTTTTATGATGTTTTGTGTAACAAGGGTCAAGTCAGGCATATGAGGTTTGAAACTCATTTTATGAAGAAATAAGGAGGACCCGACAAGGGGCAAAAGGCAGGGCGAGGCTGAACGTCACAAGGAAAAAGACAAAAAAGGTTGAGTCAGGCATTGATGCAGGGATATAACAGTAGAGACTGAAGGGGCAGCGAGGCACATCAGTACCCGCATCAATAAATTAATGTAGCCAGCGTTGCACCAGACTTAATTATCCAACGTTGATCTTTTGAAAAGCAAGACCATATGTCAGAGCCATCAAAGCGTTTATATCCATAAAGAGCTGCTCAAAATTAATTTTACAGACGATATGTTGTCAGAGATCTTTTGCTCAAGCCTTGCGTGGCCATGCCTGTTTAATTTCAGTTTACACTCTGTGTTGTAAAAGATCATTGTATTGGAGCACTGTAACTATTTTGAGCTGGGCATCAATAATAAAGAGACCATTCACAAGATTCATGAGCTATGTTAATGGTGATGTTCTTTTGTTCGTGTTAATGTTTTCCTCTGTCTTTTCATGTTGTGCATCAGTTTCTATGATTACAAAACATAAGTTTTAGATTAAGATTTGGTGAGAGAGCACCTTAATTCTGTCTGTTTTTGTTATCTTAATGTTTTCCTTTGAAGTATAGTTAAATAATTCTCAACTGCACTTTAGCTATTACTGAACTCACTGCTTGCTTTCATCTCATATTCACACTGCCAGTAAGATCCAGTCTGCATAGTTAGCTTGCCCAGTGAATGCCCCTTGAAAAACTGATGCACAATTCAGCCTCTTATGACTCCATAGCCCAATAGATTAAGTTTCACAGCTCTGTCTGTCCAACCACCCAACCAATCAAAACCCATTTCTCATAATCTCTATAACTAGCCTAATATTAGCAATTATAGTCATCAAGCTAAATCATAAATCATAAAGAACAGAGAGAGCCCTCTCTGAGTCTACGAAGGCTAGGTCCTATACTCCAAATTGGTTTGATGTTGTCCTCTGTCGTTTGTTCTTGACAATCTTACAAATTACTGAGAGCTAACAGCTTCAACTGCCCTTCCTGTAGCAAATATCTTTAGCCACTTTGTTGATGATTCAACTTGATTTGCAATGCTGTGATACCATGTGAAATTTTCTAAGCACAGAAATCCTACTGCTAACTATTGATTTACTTCTCCTACTTGATTTATTACAAAAGTTATTTAACTAAATTTTCAGAAAAACTTCGAAGTAAACACAAATAGAAACCTACACAAATACATATCATTTACTGAACATCACGCATATATGACAAATGACACAGATTTTTCGGACAAATGTCCCCAGAAAAACCCAATGAGGGAAAAATGGTGTGCAAATATGTGGGTTTATTATTTTTAAGCAACAGTTTTTGAGTACATCTAGGGTGCCATAACTCGGCTCACCCAACAGAGAAAACCTTGGCAATCAGAGTAAAAATGTGAGATATACCTCACTCTCGCAAGTCTCGACTGATCCGAATGAGCAACTGGTGAAACACCAGTTGGCTCTGCGCAGTTACTGCGTCAGCCTGTGTAGGCTTGGCTAAGGGATTGCATCACCCTAGCTCTGTGCTGATCAACTTATCCCAAATCTGAGTTTCAGCCCTGCTATGTCGGAAACCCCAGCTTCTGGTGAATTTCAGACTTCTGCTTTGTGACATTGCGCTGCCCCTACGTGAGTCCTATGTGGGCCTGCGTCACCTTCCTGACGGACTGCGTCACAACTTCTGATGGCTGCGCTGCCTCCACTTCGCCTCTGCTGCCCTTGCTCTGCTTTGTACTCTTGGCCCTCCTGACCATCACTGCATATGCCTCTCACTTCAACTCCGAGTCACTCAGATCTGATCTTCGTCCGAGCACTGCTCCGTCAGAAGAATTCGATCTCTTAGACTCCGTGTGTCTCCTCCAATTGACTCCAAGCCCTTCCTTTATACTTTTCTTGTTGACAAATAAATGACCGTGATCTAATCTCTAATCAACAACTAAGATTAAAAGAAGCTTGATCCACGTCACTTAGAATGTTCTCATCACATGTGTAAATTAATTCACTTTAATTTTTTAATTTCCCTAAGTTAGACTTAGGGTCCCCATTAAAAAAATTAATTATTTGAATAAGTTTTACACCAGATGAAATTTCTCCAAACGCTTTTTGGGTCTTGGAGATCTCATGTGTTCCAGCACTTCCACAAAGTTTCAGAGCTAGAGCACATCCGATGCTACTCCAAAATGTCAACATGGAGAAGAGATAACATTTAGATGTTGTAACTCTAATGCCAAGTATGGTAGGATATTTATGATAGTATTACGTACCTACATTATCAATTAATCTTGTTCACAAACAAAGTTGTGAACAAGACACATATATGGCCCTGGGAAGCGTGTTGATATTTGTACTTTGTATCTCAGCTAAACGATTGATGAAATCTAATAGAAGAAGAAGAATTGATTACCCTTGTGGAGTTTTTCCTCGGTCTCCGACCAATCCTGGTGTCTCTTTGTGTGCATGCTTTTCTTTTGATGTTCCTTTTACTATTTCGTTGCATTACTGTTGAAGTTGTTCTTTCTACATAATTGCACATGATGTAATAATGCTACAATGTTTTGGGGTGAATTTAATGTGTTTATGATGTAATACAATTATCAAAGCAAAGAACAATATAGTCCTAAGAAAAATTACATTTCTATGATGTGTTCTAAGGCAAGAAAAAATGTGAAGTTCTGACGCTATACGTTTGAAAAGATCTTCGAGTTCCTAAGGTTATATGTATGAAAATGTTGCGAACTCCTAAAGCTACAAGTATGCAAAATATGCAAGTTTCCTAAGGCTATATTTCTACAATGAATTGTGAGCCTCCTGAGATATATATCTGAGATTATATGCAAAGTTTTTTTGTGCTAGATGATATGAGATAAATGGAATTTCTTTGTGACGGATGATCTGAAATAAGAAGAAAGTTTCTTGTGGTTGTGGTTGAGATTGGTGTTATCTTTTGTGATTAAGATTGATGGGATTTACCATGGTGATGCAGAATGTGGAAGGCTTGACTTGGGTTCTTTGATTTCTCACTTTGATTTGATTCTATAAGAAGAGGAGATTTTTTTGGGTTTTACCCCTTGTGTTCTTGTGTTCTTTGTTTCTTGTGATATTCTTGATTTATATTTTGGTAATTACCTTGTGAAATAAGAGAACGTAATAATAATAATAAAACCAACATATTCACAAGTAATTACCATGATAGAGAAATCAACCCTAATTCATAAGCCTATTGATTTCTCAACACCTTTGAATGTTTGGTGGCTTGCTTCCTTGACCTTCCCATCTCGATTCACTTGAGATCTGCCTTCCAGTTGTTAGGATGCAACTGAAAGAACCTACGTTGATACAAATTGTTGGAGTCACGATTGTCGTTACACCAAAACCCGCAGATGTTAGTAAATGGTTGCATTGCAAGAGTTAATGGATTCTCGAGAGGCGGTTAAGCACATGTCATGAAAGTTGAAATACATGGGGGGAGCTGGATTATCCAATGCCCAACATTATTCTGACCTGTAATACGATGAATCACATGATCTTTAATGACATCAAGGATAATCCTTTTGGCTTTAACATTCTTTTTGTTATATTTGGCCAAAAATGTTGCATCTATAGGAATTTTGACATGCTTCTCAATTATGTCCCACAACTCATATTCCTCCAGAATCAATACTATCCTTGCTTTCATGGGTTAAAATTTCCTTCTCCCTCTAATATATTCTCAAACCTCAAACCTGTAGCCATATGACCTGCTCAATTGATAACAAGGTCGAACCCTTTTCTTGGTGAACAATTTGCAACTTTCTTGCAAACCCTACTGTCTTTCTTATTTGGTTTCCCCTTCTAGTATCATGTGCTTTGATACCATGTAAATTTTAATTTGACCCAATTGCGGTTTTCAATTTCAATAAGTTTGTCAATTCTTACTGTTAGGGTTTAGTGCTCATACACAAATGTATTAAAAAAATGAACTTACGAAATAATATATATTGAATCATTTACTGCAAATGTTGAGAGGAAACTTAGGAAAACAAACACATTAAATGACAATTTTTTAGGCAATTCCCCTGGAAAAACCTCGAAGGGAAAACCAATAGAGAGAGTATTTCTACTATGAGCCCACAGGAAAAATAAAACGAGTTTACAACAAATATGTTTTCCAACAACAATTTATTGTACTTATCTCTAATTTTGAGCCACTTCACCACCTCAAACACTGTGTCAAGTCTCAATTTTTGTGTAGAAGAGACTGCCTCAAAATCTGTGTCAAAATTCTTTATTTTTGTGTAGATAATACTTCCTTGTAGTCTGTGCCAAAACCCTCAATTTTTTGCATAGATACTGCCTCAAAATTTGTGCCAAACTTCCTCGATTTCTATGAAAAAATTCTGCCTTGATATCTGTGCCAAACTTCCTTGATTTTTGTGCAGAAGTACTAGCTTGAAATCTCCTAATCCCAGATAGTCTGCAATCTGGAGAGGAATGGATTGATCTCTTCCCCGTTATGCATCTGGGACATCCTCATCTGGTTCTCCAAAACCATCTTTCATTGGACGGAGCTGCCTTGATACAGCGTGATGTCCACATCTCATGTGCCATCCTCTTTTCGGCAATGTGTGGGACCACGTGATCCTTCACCCCATCCATGATCAAGCGCTTTGTCCGCGGCTGATTCTCGTTAAACTTCTTCAGAGCATCCGCATCGATCGGTACAACTAAGACATTTTCCACATGGTCTCTGATGTCATACTCCTCTAGGAGTGATAGGATTCTAGCGTTCCAGATCGCGAAGTTGGACACAACGTCCAACCTATCCTGATCACGTAGTCTGTACGGGGCCATCTGGCTCAAAAACTGTCGAAGCGAGTACTCTCCCTTCTACTGCTGCTGCACTCAACAGAAGACCGGATCTGGGTTTCTTGGTGATTGAAACCCTCTAGATTAACTGCTCCCTATAATAACTAATTTCCCTCCTGGAAATCCTCCGCCAAATCTCCTGAATCAGTCCTCTACGATCACCCTCTTGATCAAATCTCAGATTTCTTTGGCACAAATCTGCTGAGTGACTGTTCTCCTCCCGCTTTTGTCGCCTTTGCTAGGCACTGTTCCGCATTGACATAACCTATGTCACACCAACAACTTCTAAAGATTAGAAACTGCACTTACAACCCCGACAAACTGCACAGCAACTCACTAACTCGGACTGCGTCACCCTCTTGGTGCTGCGTCAGCCTCTGCCTAAGCAGATTGGCTCAATGTCCCTATCTTGGTGTTGGGTCAGCCTCTCCGTGATCATACTGGCTTTGTGTCACCTCTCTGGAGCTGCGTCAGCCTCTGCGTGAGCATATTGACTTTGCGTCACCCTTGTAGGGTCTGCTGTCCCTCTCGTGCTACGTTGCCTTCTTCCGAATCAATGTTGCTTCTGTAATGTTGCCTTCTTGCTTGCTACGTTGCCCTCTCTCTATGCTTATGTAAAAGATTCAACTTGTTTGATTTTAGGCTAGTTATAGGGATTAGGGTTTTCTTTTTTGTTTGTTTGGTTGGATAAGTTGTCAAGAAAAATAGGTAGAGTAAGAGAAGATCAATCCATTGGGCTATGGAGTTTGCAAAGATTTTGAAGACTGCAAAAATAGTTCAAGGGTATTTCATAGGGAAAGTAAATAGGGCCAAATGGGTCTAAGTAGGTTTTGAGTGAGTGAAATGAACATGGAGAAGTGAAATATAGTAGTTAAGGGGCAATCAAGGATCCTTTAACAAACTAATAACAAGGAAAAGCTTTCAGCATGATTAACATAGTAAAAACTTGAAGAGCAATGAAGGATTCTTCAACCAAACAATACTAAGCAGACCTTAGAGCAACAAATGAGTAAACTTAGAGAGTAGTTAAGTATTCTATAAAACTTACTTGCAAACAATTAGATTTTTAACATAACATCTCAGTAAAGCTAAAGAGCACTGAAGAATTCATTAGTTAAACTTTAAGGAAGAAAACACAAAGATCGAAGGATGCAAACAAAGCAGGGTGCTAAAAAGACATATCCTACTCTAAGATTTCTATACCATGATCAAAGAAACATAATGAGAACTGAAGAAAACATGTACAAAAGGTGGAATACATCACCATTCAACAAAGCTTTGTGAATCCTAAGAATGAACTCAATCCACAGCGGCTCAGTCCAAAGCCATCACAAGACACCAAAGCCAATTTCACAAATAAACTTAAAAATCTATATCATATTATGCAAAGCAACCAACCAACAATTACAATGAGGCCTCAAGGCTCTATTTAACAAGAAAATGAGGAGGTGGAAACCCTAAGAGGCTTCTAGAAACCATAAATACGCCATAAATGTCATTTATGTCCAAAGAGGCCATGCAAGGCCCAAGGCACATAATAACTATTGCAATAAATGAAAAATAACTTAAACATAACTCCTCAAGCAGATTTGGAGTGATTTGCCCAAAAAAAACTCGAAAATATCCTTCAGTGTGTTTTGTTGACTTTTTGCAAGGGGGTAGCTTCAGAGGTCTGAAGGCGCAGTGCCTGCATAGGAAAACTGAGTCATCTTGCAGCCAAGTTTTGAAGGCCTTCTTGATGTCGGAATTGGCTCCGTGATGGCTCGTTGGAAAGCCTGTTGAGTCTAATTTTCAGAATTGCCCTTGGTTTTCTGATTGGGCTCCACTAACCTGTTCAAAAAGCAAATCTCCCAAGGCTGCTGAAGGCGCAACGCCAACCCTGAAAACATGGTAGAAATGTGAAAATTAGCATGTTTTGGGCCTTTTGAGGGACCAAAAATTCTCCAAATGCTTTGAAACTTGGTGTGCATGATGTCTTTGGGCTGATGAATCCAAAAATGTAAACTTTACCTCCATTGGATGCCTGTAGGAAAAGTGTAGCGCGAAGGGTGCTACGCTTTCGGTGCTTAATATCAGTAAAAAACCAAAATTGTCAAATACTTAACAAAATTTGCAATTATCTTCCTCAGGGGGTTTGGGAGAACTGCAGGGAAGCTTCAACAAGGATTCCAAGGTTTGCTTGGTCTTTTGCATCTTTGAGTGCTTGAATTTCGGCAAGGCTCCTTCGAGCTTGGCCCTTGCAAATTTGTTCCTCAAGGCATAGTGCTTGGCCATCTTTTTCTGTAGGCCAAGGTCCCTTTGTGTCTTTTTCATCCTTGCAATACTTAATGATATACTTTGCCATGCCAAGCTTTCTTTGTAGATGTAAAAGGCATGGCCCCTTGCCTTTTAGAGGCAGCAAACACATGCCTTTCTCCTCTTTGGTATGTCAAAGGAAGAGGTTCAACTCTGCTCATTTTAGTGCCATATGTTTTGTTTCCATCATTGTGGTCATCTTTGTTTGGCTCACTAATATCTTGGCTCACTTCTTCATTTGTATCCTTCATGATGACATCACTGCCCTTTCTTTGGCTGTTTTTGTAATATCCCCAACGGGAAATAACCAGTAATACACAGAAATATGCCAGACAGATATATAAAACAAGATGCCGGAACCAGAACATGAAACAAGTACACATAGAATGCCAGAACACTAAGCCATTTTATTAATCTGAGAATACATATATAGGGGTACAAGATAATCAGAATGAGTGCACCTATCCTTGCCCTAGGCAAGTGGAGACCCTCTCAGAACAAATAATGGCTGCAATAGGGACAGCGTCCTAGCTGGTTGAAGAAACTGCTATGGAAAACTGCTGCTGCAATGCACTGGAACTATGAGCTGAAAACTGGAAAGGTGGCTGATCTCAATCCTCCAGACAAACCCCAGAAAACGTGAAGCTGATGCTCCACCACCAATCAAACCCTCACCAATGAAAACGCTGTCTCTGCCAGTGACAGCGCAGAAGCCAAATGAAACGCTGGCAAGAAGGGGTGAATCCAACCACAAATCCTCCAGATGAGATAACCAAACTCCTCAGGGCTGGAAACACTGAAAAACGCTGCCAAAACCCCACACAATAACCGTGCTCATCAGATCTGCGTCCTCCCTAGCTGGATCTGCGTCCTCCCTATCCAGATCTGCGTCCTCTCTCTCTAGATCTGCGTCCTCCCTAGCTGGATCTGCTGGATCTGCGTCCTCTCTGCTTGGATCTGTTGGATCTGCGTCCTCTCTATCCAGATCTGCGTCCTCCCTATCCAGATCTGCGTCCTATCTCTCTGGATCTGCGTCCTCTGCCTTAGCCTGCGCAGTCTCAAGAAAGGGGGTATCTCCTCTACCAAATCTCCACCAGAAACTACTGCAAAACACCACTGAAACTGAAGAAAAGAAACCTTGCTCGAGCAGGCACTCGAAGTCCCCCGGAGCCAAGGGTGAGATCTCTGACCGGAGACACTCAGTTTGCACTAAACAGTGCTGCAGACCGACTAAACAATCGGCGTGCTGAAGTAGACAGAAGTCTAGCTCTCAATATCAATATCAAATCAACAATGCCAAAATGAGGTGAGAACCCCACCTTTTATAGTGCTAAACTCCCTCCAAAACTTGACTGCGTCCTTCACTCTCCTTGGCCTGCGCAGTTAACCTTGGGTCAGCGTGAGGCCTCCCCTCATACTCATGTGGACCCCCAAGGCCCCCTCTCTAAGTTATAACGTCAATCAACTAGGAAAAGAAACACTTTATTTTATAAAGTGAGGTGACCCCTCTTATTTCTCACTTTATTTATTATTTCTAGCTAAAGCGGCAAAATTAAACAAAAAATGAAATATTCTAACAGTTGTAATTGGAATATTCTGATCTCAGAGCAAAACGTTGTAATCCTCAAGCAGCGGAAGTGATGGATCTTGTAAAATCGCTGCAACTCTCCCAGGCGGCATCCCTCATCAAGCCAAAAAATAACAGCTTTCAAGCAACGGCAGACAAGCAGGGATCCCAGATTGATCTCCCTATCCCTATAAAATGTGCTGGGTCCCCACCCAGAAACCTCTTTGACAGAGCAGACCTCACGATACGAAAGGATATCTAAATGCGGAGATCCCAAAGCGGCCTCTCATGGTACGGCCAATCAATAGTCCTCCCGGATCCCATCGCCACTGTGGCCAATAATCGCACAAGTCCCACGGCTCGGACTGTGCACTGCCTCTGGCTATGACCAATGCTCTAAGAGGTGAAGACCACCAACAAGCATCAATGCTCTCGGGCTCTTGCTGCGTTATACTTGTAGCTGCATATGCTACCCCTCCACTGCATACCAACTCATCATCTCTCTCCAATCCAAGTTGTGACTCAATCCCATGCTGATCCTGCTCTCCTGAAATCGGGATGGAGTGCTGAAGAAATGATGTCCTGTGCCGCCCTGCCAGCTGGAATCTATAACCTCTGTTATGTCCAAGGGCCCCTGCTCGACTGTGCTCCTTACGAAGAATACCGTACCATCTAGAGGGTACCAACTCATGATCTCTCGCCAGTCCATCCTAGAAGAAGAATTTGATGTAGCAACAACAACAGTATATGGAACATGCCTGGGATGTTGCCGCCAGCCTGTAATCAACTCCCACTGCTCTACCCTGTCTGTCAATGGAAGCTGCCTGTAGAAGGAAGCCCCTCTCTCTATAATGGGCAAAAGTGGGCAAGGTATGCTGCAAGCCCCATCGATGTACTCCTGGAGAGTGCTACCCACTAAAAACGCAGCAGCTCTGCTGAATGCGAGTACATCTATCTGTGCCTCATCCCAGTGTCGACCCAGAGATGGATGCTCCAACATATCCAACAACTCCCGCTGTCTACTAGCCCCCTGCATAACAATCCCATCAACCTCCAACACCTCCAGAGGATATGGATCTGTAACAGCTGTCACAGTACTCGATGTCAATGCAGCTGACTGCTCACCCTGGACACTAGTATATAGCTCCGGTCTACTGTCACCATCCATGCATGACTGCCCTCGCTCCCCAGAAGCGACCTCAACTGATCCTATGGACTCATGTGAAAAGGAGTCCTCACCCTGGCATACAGAAGGAATGCCCTCCTGTTCTTCCACCGCCATCTCATCGGCATCGAACATGCCATCCACCCTCTCGACAAAGTGTCGATACAGTGTCTGGAGCCCAGACACATACTGGGATACTACCTCTGCTGTACCCCGTATCCTTTGCTCATGCATGATCTCGACATGCCCTGAGGGAAAAATGATGCATGTCTCCCTCATGACCTGCTCCCCAAGCGTAGGCTCAATGATGACTGATGCACCACCTCTGAAAGGGATCATCTCATCCCCCAACCTGTGGCTGTCAACTAGCACACCAACCCAGTGCCACTGCTGAGAAGTCTCTCGCCTAGTGTACTGAGTGTCATCCAAATATCTTGGGTGAACCTCGCGTACCCTGCTGCTCACGCCCCAAGTGCCAAGGTCAAGAACATAATCAACTGTACCTGTGAGTGATGTCGAAGCGAGTCAGGTGTGTGAGTCCCCACAGATACTGCCAAGTATCGCTCCTCTGTCTCTCCATCGATCCTGGGTGAACTACTCCCAAAGGTAAGCCTGATGTCCCTACCCATGAGTCTCTCTGGAAGGAATGCTCTAAGTCCCTGTTGTGTAGCACCGTATGCCCTCGCATACCACTGATCATCCATACACTCCTCGACATGCCACTGCACACTGAGGCATACCCCTGAATACTGCTGGATACCCCATGCTACTACTATACCACCCTGTACCGTCTCGTGCCCTGACTGTGTCCAGAAATCTGTCACTCCCCGCGTGCTCTCAATGTGATGTAGGGCACTCCTACTCCTCAATGTAGTCCCACACACTACGGGACACCACCATGTAGCTCCATGTCTACCAGTAGTCGACTGATCACTGCTAGAGGCTCCCACACATCCATGGATGTGATGTCCTAGAGCGTGCCTCTACATATCGGACTACCACCAATCGGTATCGTCATGTCCACCGTCGCATCACTATACCCGCCGACAAATGGATCATCACTGCAAATCCTCCTCGAGGGGTCCGAGAAGTGAATCTCCCTATGGGTCAGTAGTGTTACCACCACTGCTCGGCTCCGCTGCGTCCGCTGTGCCCCACACAAAGGTGAAGAATCCTTGGCCCCATACAAGGTGCCATCTAGTGGCCTGCCAATGCCACCTCCTCCGACAAGCTCCTGCCAAGGTGTGCTGACCACCCCGTGATCCTGTGTATGAATGTCATGCCAAGACAACCTAGGGAGTCTACCCATAAACTGGTTGGCCACTGGAGCTGACCCAAACTGCACATGCTCTGCTACTAGGCCAACTGTACTCTCCAAGGCATAGTCAGCCGACCTGCCTGGGAAATGATAGGTGATCCCACCTGGATCCCAATGCCAATCTGGGGTCCCTGTATGCTCAACACCTAGGAACTCCTGCTGAACTGCACCTGTGTCCACCACTATCTCCATAGCCCGCTCCACCGAGTACCAACTCAAAATCTCTCGCCATCCAACCTCAACACGTGGCTGCTGTACCCTGTGCAACTCTGATCGTCTCATACCACTATCCAAGTCAACATATGAGACCTGACTAGGTGGCTCTGCCTCTCTCTCTCCAATGGGAAGAGGTGACCCAACAACACTGCTAGTCCCATCCATGCATACCTGAAGGGGAATGATCTGACACTCCAACGTGCCCACTGGTTGTACCATCAGGGAATCCAGCTGTTCCCCAATGCGGACCAACTTGGCCGCCGACTTGGCACAAGTCACTCTCATACCCTCCAGCTCCTGGTCCTGCAACAAAATGGCCTCCCGTACTGACGCGGCCTTCTCTCTCAAAACTCGAAGGTTCGTCCGAAGTCGATGATACTGCTGCCTGCGACCATCATCCAATACCTCTGTATCTCCTAGTGCCTCATCGATAGTGGATACATCCCCTGGTACCTCACCCATCTGTCGTGTGCTGCTAC
Source organism: Pinus albicaulis (assembly GCA_034641835.2). Classification (NCBI taxonomy): domain Eukaryota; kingdom Viridiplantae; phylum Streptophyta; class Pinopsida; order Pinales; family Pinaceae; genus Pinus; species Pinus albicaulis. The sequence goes on from CM076578.1 coordinate 3,652,753, forward strand.
CACCCGAAGACTCGGACATGGCTCCAGTGATCCCCTCAGTGGATGGCTCTACTGGGGTAGGCTCTACCTTCTCCACTACCACATCAACTGACACGGCCAAGGAGGTCTCCAATGAGGGTGAATCCTGTGTCACACTAGGTGTACCCTCAGACTCCCTGCAATCCTGTGTGTCCTCATCCTCCAAGTGTGAGGTAACCATTTTAATGGTTTTCCTCTCCGATACTCGGTCAAGCTGGAAAGAGGTATCCAACTTGTCCACCCAAGCTTTTTCTGAGCGCCTGGATGACCCGTCAAATGTCGGTAGATGGAATCTGTCCACTGTGCGCTGTAAGCCCCTATCATGTGAGGTCTACTATCACGCTGGAGCTGAACATAATCTCTGCTAGTTGTGCGGTGGTAGTCTCCACCATGATAATACCGGTGCCCTTGGTGATGATCACGGAGTCTAATGCCATACTGGATCTGGAGATATTTTCTGAATGAGAGAGCCTTCATGAACTCCTGCCCGTATGCCTGGTACTCTGCAAAATAGTCACCCATGTGGCGCGGCTCCGGCTCTCGCTGTGCTGCTGCCCCTATGTCTTCATCCAGAAAATTGGGCATGGTAGGACGTGTGGGTGTATGTGTTGCCATATGCTGAGTGGCAACAGGCTCTGGCAAATGGTGGGATGTGCACGATCCCTCCTCAATCTGAAAACCCCTTGGGGTTTCCCGTTGCCTAACCGCTAGCGCAGCGAGTCTCTGTGACACATCCTGTATGTGTTGGAGGAGCGTTTCTCTAAATCTCCTCTCATCATCATCAACTGCCATCGGCTCTTTCTACTATGTGTCTACAGGCTCCTCAGAAACTGCACGGCTGCTGCAAAACCATACTGCTGCTTAACTTCGACCTCCGATTTACCCACTGAAAACTACTCAGAAAATTCCAAGAATTTGGGAAGGTGATCCTTGTCCAAAACCCAGAAAAACCCAGAAAACGTTTCTCCTAATTCCAAACTTCAAAATTTGACCCTTTATATTTTGGCCCTTATTCCAACTGCGTTTTTGGTATTGCAACTGCTATTGCTCTGTATGATCTCTTTCCCGATGTCATAGACCACAGGCTGAGCCAGAATTATGCTCTGATACCACTGTAATATCCCCAAAGGGAAATAACCAGTAATACACAAAAATATGCCAAACAGATATATAAAACAGAATGCTGGAACCAGATCATGGAACAAGTACACATAGAATGCCAGAACACTAAGCCATTTTATTAATCTGAGAATACATATATAGGAGTACAAGATAATCAGAATGAGTGCACCTATCCTTGCCCTAGGCAAGTGGGGACCCTCTCAGAACAAATAATGGCTGCAAATAGGGACAGCGTCCTAGCTGGCTGATGAAACTGCTATGAAGAACTACTGCTGCAATGCACCGGAACTATGAGCTGGAAACTAGAAAGATGGCTGATCTCAATCCTCCAGACAAACCCCAGAAAATGTGAAACTGATGCTCCACCACCAATCAAGCCCTCACCAGTGAAAACGCTGTCTCTGCTAGTGACAGCGCAGAAGACAGATGAAACGCTGGCAAGAAGGGGTGAGTCCAACCGCATGTCCTCCAGATGAGATGACCAACTCCTCAGGGCTGGAAATACTGAAAAACGCTGCCAAAACCCCACACAAAGACCCTGCTCATCAGATCAGCGTCCTTCCTGACTGGATCTGCGTCCTCTCTGCCCAGATCTGCTGGATCTGAGTCCTCCCTCTCCAGATCTGCGTCCTATCCCTCCAGATCTGCGTCCTCCAAGGGTAGATCTACTGGATCTGCGTCCTCCCTGTCCAGATCTGCGTCCTCCAAGGCTAGATCTGCTGCTATCTCTCCAGATCTGCGCAGTCTCAAGAAGGGGTATCTCCTCTGCCAAATCTCCACCAGAAACTACTGCAATTTACCACTGAAACTGAAGGATGATGCTCAGAAAATAACCTTACTAGGGCAGGCACTCGAAGTCCCCCGAAGCTAAGGGTGAGATCTTCGACCGGAGACACTCAGTTTGCACTAAACAGTGCTGCAGACCGACTAAACAACCGGCGTGCTGAAGTAGACAGAAGTCTAGCTCTCAATATCAATATCAAATCATCAATGCTAAATGAAGTGGAAACCCCTCCTTTTATAGTGCTAAACTCCCTCCAAAACCTTAACTGCGTCCTTCACCCTCCTTGGCCTGCGCAGTTACCCTTGGGTCAGTGTGAGGCCTCCCCTCATACACGTGTGGACCCCCAAGGCCACCCCTTTAAGTTACAACGTCAATCAACTAGGAAAGCACTTTATTTTATAAAGTGAGATGACCCTTCTTATTTCTCACTTTATTTATTATTTTTAGCTAAAGCGGCAAAATTAAACAAAAATGAAATATTCCAATTAGCAATGCTAATTAGGAATATTACAAACAATGACTAATGTGCCACCACTGCAGAGGATCATCTCATCGCCTAAACTGTGGCTGTCAACTAGCGCACTGACCCAGTGCCACTGCTGAGAAGTCTCTCGCCTAGTGTGGTGAGGGCCATCCAAATGTCTTGGGTGTGCCTCACGGACCCTGCTGCTCATGCCCAAAGTGCCAAAGGACAACAACAAAATCAGTTGTGCCCATGAGTGATGTAGAAGAGTGTCGGATGTGTGAGTCCCCACCGATACCATCAAGTATCGCTCCTCTGTCTCCTCATCGATCCTGGGTGAAATACCCCCAAAGGTAAGCCCAGTGTCCCTGTCTGTGAGTCTCCCTGAATGCAATACTCTAAGACCCTGCTGTGCCGCATCGTACGCCCTCGCAAGCCACCGGTCATCCATGTACTCCTCAACATGCCACTGCACACTAAGGCATACCCCTGAGTACTGCTGGATACCCCGTGCTACTGCTGTACCACCCTGTACCGTCTCGTGCCCTGACTGTATCCAAGAATCTGTCACTCCCCGCGTGCTCTCAATGTGATGTAGAGCACTCCTACTCCACAATGCAGTCCCACACACTACGGTACACCACCATGTAGCTCCATGTCCACCAGTAGTCCACTGATCACTGCTAGAGGCTCCCACACATCCATGGATGTGATGTCCTAGAGCTGTGCCTCTACATATCGGACTACCACCAATCGGTATCGTCATGTCCACCGTCGCATCACTATACCTGCCGACAAATGGATCATCACTGCAAATCCTCCTCGAGGGGTCCGAGAAGTGAATCTCCCTATGGGTCAGTAGTGTTACCACCACTGCTCGGCTCCGCTGCGTCCTCTGTGCCCCACACAAAGGTGAAGAATCCTTGGCCCCATACAAGGCGCCATCTGGTGGCCTGCCAATACCACTTCCTCCGACAAACTCCTGCCAAGGTATGTTGACCACCCCGTGATCCCGTATACGAGTGTCATACCAAAACAACCTAAGGAGTCTGCCCATAAACTGGTTGGCCATTGGAGCTGACCCAAACTCCCCTAGCGCATGCACATGCTCTACTGCTTGGCCAACTGTACCCTCCAAGACACAGGCAACCAACCTGCCTAGGAAATGATAGGTGATCCCACCTGGATCCCAATGCCAATCTAGGGTCCCTGTATGCCCAACACCTAGGAACTCCTGCTGAACTACACCTGGGTCCACCACTATCTCCAAAACCCACTCCACCGGGTACCAACTCAAAATCTCTCGCCATCCAACCTCAACATGCAGATGTCGTATCCTATGCAACTCTAATCGTCTCATACCATTATCCAAGTCAACATATGAGATCTGACTAGGTGGCTCTGCCTCTCTCTCTCCAATGGGAAGAGATGACCCAACAACAATGCTAGTCCCATCCATGCATGCCTGAAGGGGAATGATCTGACGCTGCAATGTGCCCTTGGGTTGTACCATCAGGGAATCCAGTTGTTTCCCAATGCGGGCCAACTTGGCAGCCGACTCGGCACAAGCCACTCTCATGCCCTCCAGCTCCATGTCCTGCAACAAAATGGCCTCCCGAACTGATGTGGCCTCCCCTTTCAAAACTCGAAGGTCTGCTCGAAGCCGACGATACCGCTGCCTGCGACCATCATCCGATACCTCTGTATCTCCTAGTGCCTCATCGAATGGGGATACATCTCCTGACACTGCACCCATCTGTGTGCTGCTACCACCCGAAGATTCGGACGCGACTCCGGTCATCAACTCAATGGATGGCTCAACTGGGGTAGGCTCTACCTTCTCCACTACCACATCAACCGACCTGGCCGAGGAGGTCTCCAATGAGGGTGAATCCTGTGTCACACTAGGTGTAACCTCGGACTCCCTGCAACCCTGTGTTCCCTCATCCTCCAAGTGCGAGGTAACCATTTTAATGGTTTCCCTCTCCGATGCTCGGTCAAGCTGGAAAGGGGTATCCAACTTGTCCACCCAAGCTTTTTCTGAGCGCCTGGATGACCCGTCAAATGTCGGTAGATGGAATCTGTCCACTGTGCGCTGTAAGCCCCCATCATGTGAGCGCCTGTTCCCTCTGTGAAAGTTGTGAGGTCTACTATCACGCTGGAGCTGAACATAATCTCTGAATGAGATAAGATCTCTGATCGCCGGCCCAAAAATCTTATTACAAATCTTCCAAAAATAATTGTGTTCATATGGTTGTTTCTATTGTGCTACATGTGTTATTTCTGTTCTTTTGCTTTTGATTAGAGTGAAGTACTGCAACTGTGTTTATTTCAAAATTTATTGAAGCATCTGTAAATAACTTATCTAATAAGTAGGTGAAATAGAGCAATCACTGCAGTAATAATTTTCAGATTTGAAAATTTCACAAAGGAAGTCCACACCTTGGGTGTATGAATGTAGTAGGGAGCAATCGTGGTACATGAGTTACCCCGACCTTTGTTTTTCCCTCCTTCATATGCCTGTGGCTTTTTATTGAATTTTCTTCATTTTACTCCTCGGGGCTCCAGGGGATGAGATCATGATGCATATGATGTAGTAGTGATTACCCCCTTAAGGTTGGACAGTTCATCGCCCACCAGGGGTTGGGACAATCATGGGTTCCTTAATGATGCAAGGGGCACTCATAGGGGCACCAGGGACCAGGCTGATGACCATAATGATAAGGGGTAGAGCTCATGTTTGGCTTTTGCCCATGTGCCAAATTTTTATGTCCCAACTATCTTTTTCATTTTGTAGTACATTTCTTGTTGTAAATGGATAAATTATGCTTTTAAATTTCTTTTTAGCTACATCAACCTTCGGGGCATCGTTCCAGGCCTGACCCAAAGTGTGGACAAGGGGAGGGGGGAGGCTAACACCTTGTTGACCGAATGGAAAAATGTGGACCCAGATGGGGAAAATGTGACAAGGGCTTGTAATGAGCAGAGGGGAGTGAGATATATAGTGTCGAGAAGCGGTAGCACGCAACCAAAATTAGGGTTTCCCATTTAGTGTCACACCTAAAGCTAGTAGCCAATAGAGGAGATCTCACGGGACTAGGATACAAGATTAACCCCCAAGTTGAGGCAAGGGAGCAAGAGTTCATCTAAGCTCATTCTTTCCGCCAAATCCCCCAACTAATCCATGTCCAAATGTGCCCAGGAAAGGCAAGCATAGATACCCAATTATATAATGAAAAGTCATACCTTCGGGGTTGGAAGTCCCACCTTCAAAGATATGATCATGACAAATGAGTGAGGGCACACAATGGCTGGCTCAGGTGGCAGAGAATGGTGGTACATCGAGCTATCTGGTGGCCGGTGGCTGTCGGCTGAAGACAAATCCAGGAGAAAATTTCTCCTATAGGTGTCACCGACTGGTTGTGGGTAACAGGTCCAAAGCTTGTTCTCCTTTTGATCTTTCCCTTACCTTTCAAAATTCTGTTTATAAGTAGCTGTCTAGTGAAAATGGTTGTCACTCTAGGCCAATGAGTTGACAATATCTATTGTCACAACTCTTTGTACTTTCCAAATGTAAACTTTCAAACCATGCCTAACTAAATTTTTAATTGTTTTCAAGTAATTGTGAAAATCCATACATCCTTTAGATCTTATGGGAGATGACCAAATTTTCTATAAAGTGACCTGTTGTGTGTCTCACAATGCTTAATGAAAATGCCACTTGTTCTAAGGGGAAACCACTTGTAATTTAAAGTAAATGCATAGGGAAGGGGTAGAGATAGGAGGTGGGATAGAGGAATGAATAACAGGTTCTTACACAAGCACATGTGAAAAGTTATGCAGGATGTGGAGTGCAGGAGATAAGCAGGGCGATCATTAGAATGAGTCTCTGGAACCCGCATGGAAAAACAGTGTGGGCTTCGTCGAGTACAGGAATACAAGGTAGGGGATATGGTTCATGACCTTCCACAGCTGCATGGGAATTTTGTTGTGGGATGCAGAAGCGAAACGGGAAATGGAAAGGGAGTTGAAATGACTTCTGAATCTGATAGAAAATGTGATGCAGGATGCAGAAACCATCATTCTTAGCACTTGAATGGATCTGCCACGGAAGGAACTTTGCTTTTTTTTCCATAGGTTTCATCAGCTTTTTTCAAAAAGGATTTTTCTTGTGTTTTCTTATTAATCTGATCTTCCCAAAGGAGTTTTCAGTAATACACACAAACTAATTTAAAGGCTAAAGGATTTATAATGAGGAAAGTGAAAGCAGGCTATGACGATAAAACATTATCAGCAGTCACCCCCTTTAAGTTTTAGACTAGAGGGTTTTAATCTGTCATTGCCTTTCTTCTTTGAATTTGGCCTGAATGACAATATCCACTATTGGGGGTTGTTCAGAATTCCTGGTGCCTTTCACTACTCCAACCTTGAAACCAGTATTCATAGATTCCATTTTCACGGCCAAAGTTTTTCGTAGATATCATGGTATCTTTTCTTCTAAGTGAATAATGGTATGACGGGCACATATCCTATTGAACAACTGGCAATGTATACTGATTTTCTATGTTGCACGAGTTTCTGGAACGGGGGAACGTTGGGAACTTGGGTACGAGTGTCAGGAACGGCTAAAAGTTTCCCCATAATTTACAGGAAACGGCTGATCAAGATCAGTGATATTATAGAATAAAAAAATAAATTATATAATTTGAAATTATTATATTTTTAAACTTTTAAATTAACTTTTAATATAATAATATTAAAGATATTAATAATATCCATACAATAATCAAAATTTGTTTAGAACAACATTCGAGATTCAATGAAACATGTTTTATAATGCCTTTAATTAAAACTAGCCAAATATGTCTACTTATTTTTGTTTTTTAATTATAGTAGGCATTGTTTTTTTATTTAATAAACATTTTCTTTTATTATAAAAGGGATATATTTAAACCCCAAATTGAACATAAAAAGAATCACAAATTTTCCTTATATTAAGTTATAGAATACACCTCTGGACATTTTATATATGTCACACAGTATTTCCTGTAAGAAAGATTGAAAAAACAAAATTTTTAAATTATATATCCGAACTCCATAACCAAGAAAGAGGGCTTGTACTTCAAATATGCACAAATTGTGAAGAGATTTATCTGCTCTGAAATCACTTATATTGGAAATTGAAGTTGGGACAAGTTTGAAAAGGAGGAGAATTAAACTCAATTGGAAGCTTAAAAACTAATTTATCCATTTCCATTCATTTCATAGGTCTTGAGTCCACGTGTTTTTTTCTTCTTAAATCTTGCTTGCTGGTAAATGGAACTCTATCTCTCCTTCTAAAATCAATGGCTCACTCTATCAGCTCATTTCTACCGATCCCACTAAATGTAGCCAAGTACTCTGCTACATCATCTCAGTGCATGAATGCTTTCAACTAAATCCAATTAAAAAAAGGAAACCCATTCAAAATAAAAACTGAGTTGCATATTTCAATTCTGGAGGTTATTTCTCTTCCCGAGGCTTATTCTGGATGTTAATTCTCTTCCCTGCTGCTTGCATTAGCAGCGGGGTTCGCACGCTGGGGCATTGAGGCTTCCATTAGTGGCTTCTCAACACCAGGTTGTGCACACTATGCTCAAGAAATTACAGAGAAACATAGTTACCCACCTCAGGTTGTGCACACTACACTATGCTAACGAAATTACCAAGAAACAGAGTTACCCACCTCAGGTTGCGCACACTACACTCTATGCTAAGGAAATTAGCAAGAAACAATCACCTTCCCATTCTCGCGGCGGAACTATCACACTAAATATTCCCATACCTTGTATCGTCCAATGTCTACGACAAAAAGGAATTCTACATACTGGATGGATCAATAGGTGCGTGGCCATTCCCACATCTGGAAATGCTGAAAACACCACTCCGACGTTCCCCGATCAGAGTCTTCCAAGTGCCAGAAACGTCCCCTCACTCCTGTTGCCGTTCCGCAGGAAAACAGAACGTTTCGCTCCTGTTTCAAAGATCTCATGAACGCAGGAACTGCTGGAACGGGTTCCCTACATGTCGGGAGCAGTTCCCATGTAACTAAGCTGATTTTAGATATCCATCAATGGTTCATTGTTTCTTATAATATTTCATGGGATTAAATTTTTTGCTGTGGGTTATTGCAATGCAAACTGTCTGAAACATTAACACTGATATTGTTGTACTTTCTTGCAGCATCGCTGATTGAATTATAATTAACTTTACCGGTTGTTCGAGATTTATTTTTAAAATCCGGAGATTTAATTAACTAATTTCTGACTTCTGAAGTACATATAAACTAAGTGATCTTTTAAGAATTTAGATCATATTGATTATCATTTTCCTGATATTATCAATGAGATTCACTTCTGAACTTTTGGTTCTAGTTATCTTTGGCTATGATATTGATCCACCTACACATGTATACCAGATAATAGAAGAGGAGGAAAGGATAGCAAAATGTGCACCGATTGCTGTTCTCTTCTCTGGTGGATTGGACTCAATGATATTAGCAGCTTTGTTGGACCAGTGCCTCGCTCCCAATTGTAAGTTGTTTTAGCTGATCTATGCATCTCCTTTTCGGTGTGGTCTGTTTGCATGCCAGATGGAATCTATTTTCAACAATGTTTTCTTGAAACATTTTTGGTACCCTAGTTCTGTCTCCTTATTTCATATTATAGCAGTGATTCTCTTAAGTTCTGTTAAATGGCCAAAACAGTATTTTCTATGAAGTAACTTTTACTATTTTGAGAGAAAAGTCCCCGTCAAGTGATTTTAGGAAAAATTGTCAAGCTTTAACAAGAATAAATGGGTTATTTTCGAGGCAAATGGAAATTCCCTAGTTTTCTGAAACAGAGATTTGATAAGGGAAAAGGAAAATCATAGATCCGAATAATTTAAAGAAGCTGAGCTGATTTTTGTGGGAATGGGAAAGGCATGTATACTTGTTATTATTATAAGTTGATTCACGGGGGAATAAAACTACTCTCCTATATGACAGGTCCACTATAAAAAGGATATATTACGTTGTGTTATAAATGTTGCGCATTTTTTGGGAATTTTGTGGGTGCCTAATTGCATGTTTGAATTTTGTGTTGCATGTTGTGTTTTGCTTGATTACCACTGTTAATTTCTTAGCAGGAATATTACATCATCACGTCATTGCATCATTGCATTGTGTATCTAGCATTCATTGTTAATCACTGTTAGCAATCTCATACTGTGTTTATTAGTACTATTGTCATTTAATATGCTTCATTGGCTTATGATCTAAATGGTAACTTGCTCTCATTTCGTTCTTGTGCCCTAACTATTGAGTAACATTGCTAATCATTAGAGGAACTTAATAAGATCCTGTTGGTACGTTAATAAGCTCTAATAAGCTCTTGAAGAAATTGGAATTGCTAAATTTGTTTCATTGGAATTTCTAGTCCTGCCTCATTGAAATAGTCTTTGAATTGCTCTTTAAGTGCTTCATTTAATTGATCCTATATCACTATAAGTGTTTGAATCTCAAATAATTTGTCTTGTTGAAGTACTTAATTCACTTAATAATCTTATTGAAACATTTACTCGTATCTTGCGTCCTCATTCTAGGACTAGAAGTTGTTGAACCCTTAGTTAAACTAAGAGGAGGGGGGGGGGTGAATCAGTTTAACACATTCATGGTTTTTTAAAACTTTTCATTAAACTTTATTAACACCTTCATTTCATGATCGACATAATGTGTGAGTGATCTTTATTTGTGAGCAGCAATTAATAAGCAGATTAGATAATGTACCAGCAGTCTTAATGTGTGAGCAGCAAGTATTAGCAGAATATATATACCATATCAACACATAGACATCATGCACATAGACACCAGATATAAGTGGAAACCCATAAAGGGAGAAAACCACATCTTATTATTGTTGTGATGCAAAGACAAGCTCCAACTCCCTTTCACCACTGATTTTCTGTAGGCTCCAACCCACAGGAGGCTCCTACCTCAATTCTGCAAGCTACAACTTGCAAGGAAGCTCCAACTCCTTCTCAATTTTCTTCAGGCACCAACCTATAGGAGGCTCCAACATTAGTCAGCTACAACTGACATCTATCAAGCTACAACTTGATAGGGAAGCTCCAACTTCCTTACTCTTTCAAAAGAAAAACACTTGCTGATTTACCTTGGATATCAGCTCTGTTCTGTACCCTCTCTTCTGCTGTTCATCAGCCCTCATATCTATCCTGTATCATCTCTGCATTTTCTCGAATTCTCTATCAGCTCCACCTTCTCCTTCTTTTCTGCCTCATTGCTTCATTTCTGCATTCTTTTTCCTTACTCTCTAACTTCTATTTGCATATCAAGGTGATATCATTTATATGGATTTCCTTATGACTGTTAGCATTCCACAAGTAATTCGAAATGGACAACCATGCCTCTTTGCCTTCTGCCTTCTCATTTCTTTTACTCGCTCATTTAGAAAAATATAACAATACGAAATGGACAACCATGCCTCTTTGCCTTCTGCCTTCTCATTTCTTTTACTCGCTCATTTAGAAAAATATAACAATATGCATTAATTTCAATATTATAGTGGGAGTTTTGTTTTCCTCCGGAGACTTGCCAATGCATCACAAACAATATAAAATCAATTACAACATTTACATTCCCATTTTCAGTTACGTATATAAATTTCACTCAGTCCTCTTTGCAGCACTTGGCTTGCTGGTTTTGTCTTTTCTGCTGCTGTCAATTAACTGTTCTGCCTTCTTCTGCTATTCACTGCAATTGTGTATCTGCAGCTGTCATATAACTGTTCTACAGACTCTGTTCACTGTCTTTTGCATATTCTCCAGTTTTCTGTGCTTGTACACCTGTCAAATTCATTCCTGTGCATATTCCTGTTCACTGTGATTGTGTGTCTGCTGTATATATATGACCGCGTTACAATATATATAACTGCTGATCTGGCAATTTCGATAAACATATCTAGAGGCCTTTTCTTCCAAGGTTATCTTATGGTTGTGAACCATGTCTAACAAACTGTATATGCGGGAACTTTGTTCTTTGCCTCAATGGAATTAAACCTTATTATAAAATCCATAACGCGCCTCCAACGTTCTCTACCTTTTATATTTTGATTATGAAATCATATATGTCGGGACCCACAATTTTGCGTTCTTTGTATCTGTCTATGCGATGAATTAAACCATGGTTATAAAGCCATTGGAATTCTCCATTACACAATGGTCTTCGGCATATTAATAAATATATGTTCTCGACTTTATAAACTTATATGTAAACTCCTTTCAATCTTCATAACATTTCATTCGCGAATATTTAACTTGGAGTATAAGACTATAAAACCAAACATTATTAAACTTGGCCCAACAATATTCCGATCTCATTTAACGTTAGCCCTTAACTATTCACGCAATCATGCGTTCGGGCCCATATATCCAGACTTATTTTAATCCCCGATGCGATGGATTGCTTCTGAATACTTTCGATTGCGATTGATGCATTTGCAAATGTTCTGATGCGATGCCCTACTCCGATGCGATTGATGCATTTGCAAATGTTCCGATGCGATTAATGCCTTTGCGAAAGACCCGATACAATAATCGCAATCGCAACTTTCAATAGAATGCTCTGATGTTCTTTAAGCCGGAACTCAAACACATATGAATCACAGTTCATAAACACATCGGGTCCGCAATTGCCATCGGAACTATTATTAACATGTTCTGCTGTTATGATTTTCTCCGATGCGATTTGTGAGGGTCCCACAATGTTAATAAACTCTTCTGTCCATTCGATTTATTATAATGGTCCACGTCTTGGAATATAAACTTCGATTCACTATAATATATGTGTTTGCCAATGGTTTAAAAACCAACACCAATTCACGCTTTGTAAACCTTGATTTTAAACCCAATCTTCGGGCTATATAAACAATGATTAATAACATCCGATCGCACAAGTACTGGGCCATGCCTCTAGTTATTGATCCCGTAACTCGGAATTTCGACCACCCACAGTATATATTAATCAAACATCATACTCTATGAAATATCGATGACAATTCTATTATGCTAGCATTAAAATGCCAGCCCCATCTAAAGCATTGCTCGGCTCCACCAACGTCATTACGCGTACAATTCTTATACTTACATCATTCATTAGAAGCTGCAGTATATCAACATACATTACGGTACATATTTGTTTACTGTCACAGTTTCGTAAACCCAACTATCTGAAGGTTTAATACGAACCCATCAGCACATTATAGTATAAAAGCTCGGACTTAGTAAGTGTAATGCCGATGCATATTTCTTTTATGCATCCCGACATAAGTGAACATTATATGAAATACCCATGCCAACATAAAACAACGATAAGTCGATTGGACCCCACAGAAACAAACCTTATATTAAGTTTCATACATCGCGCAATCGCGATGGCCGTTGATTCCAAACACTGACTATCGGACGGCCCAGGACGTCATCGCGTTATTTTTCCTCCCGAACTTTAACGCGCCCAAATCGCGCGATAAAAATGGTTTTACCAAACCGCCTAAGGCCACACGTCACACAAAGACTTAGATTGCGTTCCAAAAATAAAATCCACTTACCAGGATTGGGGCCATGTGATACTGCTGGTATTAGAGCTTCGGTTTTACTGTTCATCCAAGGTTCCATTAACTCATGGTTCCGGTTTATTCATTCATTTGTTAACTCTGTCTCCGCCTTTGAGTTCGCATTCAACTTTAATACAACCACATATTAACGCGATCTCAAGCCATCCCTTATTCCATTGCTTACACAGCATAACAACCCTCCGGCACTCATACAATGTAAGGGTGAGTATTCAATCTCCACAGCACATCCCAATTAGTCCTTGGTATCGAACTCTTGACACTGAGAGTTATATGCATTCAACAAGAACCGTGGGTTTGATGGTTCAAATTACCACAACCCTTCTCTCTACTGAACATAAATCAATTCCATTGAATTTGACAGTCCATTACACATAATTGTATCAATGGTGAATGGAATTCTGCAAGGATTACAAGTCTCGTCACACAGACTTCAAACGCTGTCCATTAAACACAGAAATGTGGACTCCATCTTTATCATACCCAAATCGATCTACTCACGGTTATATTATAGTTCAAATCTCTCCTAGAGGATCGATCCTGCCCGTGATCGATTTTTCTCGAATAATGTGAATGCAGACATATTTCAATTCCTCAATTTTAGAAAAGCCCAATATGGACTTCAAGACTCAGAACTTTACAACCCATAATTTGATAACAGAGCCTATAATTTCCTTCAAGCGCCTTATTTAATTGATGACTGTAATATCGAATTTTACAGTGTCATTATTTCTATGTCATCGATGGCTGCAGCTCATGCATTTGTTCAAACACAACATCGACAACCCATAATTGACATTTATTCTTCTATCCCACACTTTATTAATCAACCTATACACATACATTTCACAGAAACTAAGCATCCCTCATGTACACAGTTCATACATCAAGCCCTTGGGACATCAGATCACCACAAAACCCTTGCCACTTTATTTATTCAACACTATTTATAAACCCTGATCGACTCACACCACACCATAGCATCATAGACCCATTTAAACTTCTTCTTCACTACTCTGCACCTTGAATAGCTCTTTGCTTCAGTTCACTGTTGCCTGCCTCTGCTACCTCTTTCTGCCTCTGCCACCTCTCTGCCACTCTGCTTCTCACTTTGCCATCTCCTTTGCCATCAATGACAACATTTCCAACAGAAGTGCATTTAAAAATCTACCTCCAAGCATAAGCTTGGTTGTAAGAGGATAGGAGCACCTTCTTCAAGCAATTTGAGGACTCTAGATCCTCATCTGCAGTTAACATAGGTGACCTTGTAGTACTCTTGCAGACAACCCCTTGTAGGAACTAAGGCACCTAGGTGGTTAGAACTCCACGGGAGGTATCATTAATGAGGCATTAGCCTCCTTCCTTTGGACTTCTCTCTACAACATATGTTCGAGACTAATGCTAAAATAATTGGGAAGAAAGATAAATCTAGATTAGGCATATAATTTAAAGGTAACCAAGAGCTTGCATCTCACATAGATTTATGTCTTGCACTTCATATAGGATAGAATTTGCATATTTGTAATATCCCGAAAGGGAAATATACAACAATACAAGCATACGACAATATAGAAAATGCCAGGAATGGAACATAAAGCAAATACTCATAAAAATGTCGGGAATGCTAAGCCATTTTATTAATCTGAGAATATAATGAAATACAATGGATAATCAGAATGATAGCACCTATTCTTGCTCAAGGCAAGTGAAGAGCTCTCTCAGAAGAATAGGAAATGGCTACTACAAGAAACTGCGTCCCAGCTGCTAGGAAGCTGCCGTAAACTGCTGCTGCTGGAATGGGTTGAAACTAGGGGCTGATCCCCTTGCCGGAATGAGCTGAAAATTTGCAGATCGCCTACTCTCACCACCCCGGACAAAACCCAGAAACCATATCAACAATGGTCAGCCTCCGAAAATCACCCTAGAAACCCTCCTCAAGGAATTACGCTGCCTCTGCCAGGCTCTGCGCAGATGCCAAAGATAATAGCTGAAACGGGGCCACAAACTCCTCAAGAAGCCTCCTACCGGCAATACTGATCCTCTCCTCTGGATATCCACTGAAACTCCTGCAGAAAACCCCCGCAACGGAACACCTGCAACTGGAACTGCGTCCTCTCTCCCATGGACTGCGCAGTCACTAAAAGAAGCCCAGCTCCTCCACAAAACAACAACCAAGTCTCCCGCAAAAGACTGAAGAAACAACCTTACCCGAGCAGGCACTCGAAGTCCCCCGGGGTTAAGGGCGAGATCTCCGACCGGAGACACTCAACGCACTAAACAGTGCTGCAGACAAGCTAAACAGCGAGCGTGCTCAAGAAGACAAAAGTCTAGCTCAAATATCATCAACAACAAGAATGCCAAATGAGATGGCTCTCCCACCTTTTATAACACTGGCCCTCCTCAAAACCCTAACGTGGTCCCTCTCTCTCCCACGTGCTCCTCATAAGACTGCGCAGAAGCTCCTAGAGGCTACGTGAGCCTCCTCTCATACGTGGTGTGGACCCCCAAGGCTCCCCCTTAAGTTATAACATTGCATCTACTAGGGAAACACTTTATTTTATTTAAGTGAGTTAGACCCCTTTTCTCACTTTTATTTATTCATAAACTATAGTCGGCAAAACTATACAAAAATCAAATATTCCAATTAGCGGTGCTAATTAGGAATATTACAGTCTCCCCCGGCAAAATGTTGCTTGTCCTCAAGCAACTAAAGTGACGGATGCTGCTAAATCTGCTCGCTCTCCCAAGTGGCATCCTCATCTGGCAAAAATTGCTTGTCCTCAAGCAACGCTTGAACAAGCCTCCTCTCTAGCTGATGCTCCCTACCGATACTGCAAAATGTGCCTGGGTCCCACTGAAACCTCTCTGACCTCTGCATCACGCTGATACGAAGGGATATCTCAATGCCAGGATCCCAAAGTGACCTCTCACAGTACCAGCCAACCAATAATCCTCCCGGATCCCATCGCCACCGTGGCCAATAGTCGCACAAGTCCCACGGCTCGGACTGTGCACTGCCTCTGGCTATGACCAATGCTCTAAGAGGTGAAGACCACCAACAAGCATCAATGATCCCAGGCTT